>JAVDPK010000312.1:897644-947988 GCA_034780415.1 Cichlasoma orientale | reverse complement strand
TTTATTTTTTTATTGTACAGCACTTTGTTGCAGTTGCTGTTTTTAAAGTGCTTTAAAAATGAATAAAGTAAAGTAAAGTAAATACGTGTTTATATGGACAGTGTAAAAGTATGATTGCTACAAGTTAAATGCAATTAAAAAATAATCTACATTTCATTCTGTATTAAACTTTATGTTTGCAATCCATGTGGAAACCATAAAATTTACAACATCTGCACTTATAAGAAAAGAACCCCCTCAATCTTTAAGCTGCCAGAATGTATTTGGTCACAGAAATGTTAAAGCCTTTTTTCCCCCAGCAAATATTTGTATGTCAGTCAGTTTAAGAAATACAAAATTTACTAAATAAACTACCACAAGGACCACAGTTTATCACTGGACACATTATGTATGTTACTAAAAGAGAATAATGGGTATAAATCAAATGCATAAATCCAACTCTTCTTTAAAAAAAATGTGGAACAACTGCAGAACAGCTGGCAGCAGAAAAAACAGACTGAAACGAACCGTCTTACAATCACAGTTCCACATGACCTCAGGAGAAGCACTAATGTACTCGACTATTTCACACAGCAGTATCAGTAAAAACAGCATTGTTATGTTTTTCACTTAGTCAACAAGCTATCGAGTGTCTAATTACAAGTGATGTGACATTCTGTTTCCATAATTAATTCAAAAGTGTTCTGATTAAATGCAATCAATTCAATTGTTAACACAGCGGGGGTTTCTGAACAAAGATCATCTGTGGAAGTATAATGAATGTAATCAGATGACATCACATTTGCATACTGTTGTATTAACACGCACAAAGAAATATAAACCGAAGGCTTCTCCTGTACATCGAGGTGTCTGTTTTAGAAAAGCAGACACTAAAATGGTACCAAACACTTATATGGAGGTAAGGAATAGTTTGGTAATAAACAGTGGATCCACAAACTTATCACGGAAAAGTTTCAGCACCTGATGCGCGCCAAAGTATTTCGATAAGGTCCAGCGAAATTATTCAAAATGATGATGAAACAAAGTACAGCCTTACCTTAGACACCGCTAAGCCATTTCTGTAAGGAATGATAATCCTAGCTTCGGTGCCAAGGAGAAGGTGAAATGAATATCAAGGCGATATTCCAAGAAAAAAAACAGGAAAGGTACTCCCATTTAAAAAAATAAAATAAAATAAATCAGATGTCCACGAATGCTTGAATAATAAGCTCAAAGTGTTGCCAGTCCCTGACAGTTTAAAATGGCAGAACAAAACATACCAATTTGTCACAAAAGGAGACTCTGACAAGCGCAGAATCCTCACCAACACACAGACAGGCATGACAATGCCCCTTCAGGGTATTGCCTACTTCTGCTCTCTCTCTCTCTCTCTCTCTGTCTCTCTCTCTCTCACCTAATCTCTCCGCACCACAGATGGCTTCTTGTGAGTGCAGGGGAGGGCACGGCAGTTCCACAGTAATCCCCAGCCACACAGACGGAAAAGCTTGTTAGAGCACTTGCTGATCACCACAAAAAGTCAAACCAGAGCCAAGGAAAGGTCACAAGAAATTAGGCTATGCTCAAACTCCAAAGGCTTGCCTAATTCCCCTGATAAGCCCCTTTGAAACTCAACCTGTTCTGGCTGTGCCACGGGCTCAGCCTCGCCTAGAACTAAAAGCCTCCACTAAATCTAGCTGGAACTCATTTACACAGAGGAACACACACACTCGCAGCTGCACTCACCACTGACAGGCAAGGCTTTTCCTGATGACTAGACTAGAACAATCGACTGAAGAATCAATGATTCTCAATGTGGGTGAAAGGAATTGAAAATGCTTAGACACAGTGCTAGGGCTTTAGGTCTGAGCTCCTTTGGACGTGAGAAAGCTTTGAAGCTGGAAAGGGCCTTGGTTTGGACTTCATGCTGCTGTTGTTGTCAATTATCCACTTTGGACAGGACACCAGAGAAAAAACAGAAGCTACTGGAAGGCAAAAGCAGTGTGAGCATGAACAGCTGAGTTATTCAGAATGTCAGATTTTTGGCTTTTTGCAGTTCTAAAGCCAAACGCATAAAACTATTTGTGCGGACCTTTCAAAAACACAAGCCCCGAGGCAAACGAATGTAAACTGTCTAACCGTGTTGGAGCAGCCCGCTGTTTTCACTTTCTCAGATACTGTTTACATTATTTTGATGTCCACCCTCACAGAGTAATTATTCCACACATGCACCCAAACCCCAGAGGTAAATAAAAAAAAAAAATCTTAAGGAGAAACAGAAAATATCGAACAGAGTTTTGCAGCGTTTATTCACACAGAAAAAGCACCGCGCGCGACACAAAGGAATATGGAAAGCCTCGACAGTCCAATGCTCATAAATTATTGAATATTTCCTTTGATATGAAAAAGTAAAAAAAAAAAAAAACGTGTTGGTTTTAATTTCCTATTCAGTCAACGCAAAGTGCCCATGCAAAGCAGAGTGCAAATAGAAGCTCAGTATAAACGGGGAATGCTGCCCTCCAGGTAGATCAAAGAGCCGGTGGTAGGCGTGCAGGGGGCAGCGCTGCCGTGCCAGTCCACTTCTTTTTTTTCCCAAGAACGCTCAACCAAACTGCTGCCATGCCATCTTTTTAACAATCCTCTCATTTTCAGCTCTCTGCGAGTAAATCGTCGAATTCCTTGTCAGTATGCGTCTAAAATAAGACTTCCAGACACTTATTTTGTCAACATCTTAATTATATGATACAAGCTCAACACTTTGTTTAAGTGTTGGATTCACTGAGAGAACGACGGCGCCCGCTGCCAATAATCTGGCTGTTGTGATCATGTGACACGCGTGTGACACGGGCCGATGACAGCACTCGTTTTGCTGTCACCGCGGTGAAGTATCTCTCCCCCCGTCATGTCAGATTCGATAGTCATCACCGCCACGGAAAAACGAGCTTTGCCGCCACCTGACACAACAGTTGTGACACGAATGTTGAACGCCGCCTGAACTAAATAAGCACGGACAGCCTTTACTTACATTTTTGCCTGCTCCAAAATATAGATGTAATGATTATTTGCCAAAAAGTTAAAAATACACCTACACTTTAGTGTACACCTGGACTTTTTTTTTTTTTTTACTTCAAATCAAAACTTGCACCTGTACTTTAATAACATTCACACTGGTTTGTCACAATATCAGAAATCTACAGAAAGTTTGACCAAAACAATTCAAAGTAATGAAAATATTGTGATTTCTGACACTTTTATTGCAGAGTTTGTAACCTCTAATAATGCATATAGTAAATGCATGTACTCAGCTCCAAACTGATGTGACTCAATGAGGCCAAACTCTGAAGACGCACCTGTGAGTCAAGGCACAGCAGCACATTTTAACAGAGTGGCTAGCATCAGCTAATAAGCCCTCAACAGCTCGCCTGCAACCCGCAGCACCAGCCTAACTGCGCCCGTGTCAGTGATTAAGTTTAACTTAGCAGGTTTGTTGTGAGACGTGAGTCTCAAACGGTGTCTGAGAGTAAATTCTGTCAGAGGCATAGTCACCTTACTTTGGCCCGCCATAAAGTGTGCAGATAAGCCGAGGCTGCAGCTGCAGCTACTGAGATGGAGGTGAGCCATGACAAACTGGAAACTGCACTGGCAATAGATAGCTGACATTAATATAATCTCATATGGTGCAACGAAGTATTATTCAAACACACTGGATACAATCTTTATTTCAGCTACAGATCCAAATGTATAATGTAATAATGTGCATATCAGATTAATTATGTGGTACAATAAATGAGGAAATGTGAGGGCATAAAGAAATTACACTCAGCATTCATTTGATATTTAATGATGACAAACTGAGACATGTTTCTTTTTGGGGCACCTTCCTGTAGACCTGTATTACAGACAGAGAATGACACACAACTAATGTCACGCAGTCAGACGCCACCGAGACGTTGTGGTTCACGGATGGTGCGTTCACGGTTAGATTCAAAGTTATTAGTGAAGCAAAATGATTTCAACAGAGGGCACCACAATAGCGGTAATACATTTGGTCTTTTTAACACCACATAATGTAAAAGCGTTTGCTTTTGCAGCCAGAGTAAAAAGTGTGGCCTCAGCTTGAGAGGTGTCATGTTATTGTTCTTAACCCAAGGCGCTGCTAAAAGTCTAGCCCTTCTCTTATCGTTGCAAACGGCAAGCTGTTAAAGCAGTTACAGAGCTTCAAGTGCCACCACACTTTACCACAATGCAAATGGGGTGACGGGAACTCCAGCGCTGAGTGAGCGTCAGTCTCTCAATAGTGCAAAAGCTGTTTGGCATAGGCTGGTGAGACAAAGGGCAAACACAGATGATTGCATTTCAGAGGCAGAGAGGATGAGAAGTACATGCTAAAATTTAAGGGAAAAAGGGCAAAAATAATACTGAATATAGAACGCCAGTGAATTTAGTTGGGACACACAAGAGATGTTTGTTTGCACTTACGAGTGGCCGGAGTGGGCAATTTGACATTATCAAAAACAAAAGTAAGCATCCTTAAACTACAATTTGCATTTATAGCTCCAAAAATTCAAAGGCAAACTGAAATGGAAAGGTAAAGTGAGATGTGCAACGATGGGATTACACGGAGCATAATCAAATACGCCAAAGAGGGAAAAGGATCCCTTATTAAATCTCCAAGTCCCTTTACGGATTTGGATTTTGATCGGCAGAGGCTGTTGGCCATTACAGCTCTACATTACAGTTAACCACCATGGCAAACAAAGAGTTCAGGCGACTGTGCCAACCTGAAAAGAGAGAATGTCCTCGCAACATTGCCACAACCTGCTCCATGACATGGTCAACAGGTTCAGCTGGATTCTCTTTCCTGGCCAAGAACAGGTGAAGCGCGCAGGGATTGGCTGACAGGGGGTTGGCCCGCGAACGAGATGCGAAGGCCATTATGGTAATAGGGGAGTAGACTGCCAGGAACGTGTCAATAGCAGAGAACAGAGGATTCCTGCGTGAGGTTGGGGCAGGTTATCCAACCAAACATGAGCACATCACCTGGGAAATAGCTTATTAAAATAGGCTGCTTTGTACTAAACAGTGCAGTGTGAATACGCTGTTTCTAGAGGTGTTAACAGAGCCCGATTTAATATGTATGAATGTCCAACAAAACGTGTGTGTGTGTGTGTGTGTGCATGTTTGTATGAGGACAGTATGTATCTCTGCATGCAGGAGATAAAGGCAGCAGTCACTCATGGCAGGAGGCCTGGGCCGGGGCCTTTCTCGAATGCTCCTCATTAACAGCTCATAATGGCTGGCAACTTCCTCACGCCACCCTGGCTCATTCTCATTAGCAGCTGGCAGCAAGGTGGGGAGATGAGTGGACGCTGGCATCAGCCCACCTTCACTCAAGTACAGCATGGGAGCGAGGCGGGAAGAGTGGAATATCGAGGGAAAGAGCTCGAGGTAGGTAGCATGAGAGGGAAAAATCCGCATCTCTGTAGATTTAATTAAAACTGGGGTGAACAGATGGGGAAGATGGAGTGAAGTCCAACAGGAGACAGCTCATCTGTTTGGGTTTTCACATTTCTCTTTCCATCTCTCCCCATCCGCCTCCCTCTCTCATCTCTGCTATTTTTTTTTTTTTTTTTTTTTTTTTAGATAAATTCTTGGCATTCGGAGTGTCCCAATTCAAAGCTTCCACACTGGCAGTGTGACAGGCGACAAAAACAAGGGAAAAAAAATTGACTGAGCTCACATGGACTCTTGAAGTAACGTGGGCCTTTAGTTTGCTGCGGATAATTATGGGCTGGGCTAGAGCCGGCCGCCCCAGCACTGGGGCTGGGATGTTGTGCTGGAGAGTGGCTAAGCCCTTATTAAAAGGTAATCCATGCAATCCCTGTGTAAAATAAAAGAGCTATTTGTTTAAAATAGAGAACCGCTGAGCACAGATAGGGCCAGACAGAGGGGAAGGTCACTCAGTGTAGGGTTTTAGATCAGAAAAAAAGATCAAGCCTGCCCGTGGCTCTTTTTTCTCCTCTCTCCCAGAAGAAGTCGCTTTTCATTCAAATGTAATCATCACCGCGCAGTAATATGACCTTCATGGCTGCATGTTAAAAGGAGAGAAAGCAAAGCATTCAGCTCCTTCAGTCCCTGTGGCCATTTCAGAGTATACAAAGGGATCATAGACGCGAGCAAAAACCACTAAATGGATTCAAAGCATCACTGAATAACAGCCCGTTGACTACGCACAGAAATATATAATGTACATGCAGTGCATATGTGTTAAATGCTGCTGCAATTTCTGTGTTTGACACGCTGAATCTTTGATTGACATTTGCTGCCAAAGCATTATCATAATCTCCTAGCAACCACAGTAGGAATCAGAAAAACATAAATCATGGAAGGGAAAAAAAATCCCCACATCCACCTTGTGCAACAATGCCACTAGTCTTGCATTTTCTTCTGAAAATTTTCTGCCTTAGCTCAATTCCCTGCTACATTAATCTCATTATCCTTTGAACCTTTTCACTGTTAATGCCAAATGCAATTTGTATTCTAAGGCCAAGCAAAAAGCTCTAAACTGATTATCCCAATTTGAACCGTGGCAGTCCTAGATATTGTTGAGTCTGAAAGGGCCATCTAGCTGGTGAATGGGCTTCTCATATGCCTTCTGAGTTTCATGACACAATGTTGCGTCTGCTTTGCAAGGGATAAATTAAGCGTGTGAAAGTCTAAGCAAAGCCCTCATTTTCCAGTTAATCAAATCTTCCCCTAATCAAATTAGCGCACATAATTCCTCTGGATGCGTGGTACAAAAACAGCATTATCCCCCTCTCCGGAGCTGAAAGGCAGGGAATCAGCGTGGTGCCTCTCTCTCCTCTGCATGAGCAGCCCTCAATGGAAGAGGAGGGCCAGGGTGAGGTGGGGGGTGGAAGTGACCAGGGGCGAAGGGGGAGGGCATGGCTCTTCCCAGTGGCCTAACAGAGAAAGGCAAGGCCGGGGTAAACTTTGGCAGCGTTTAAGTTCCCAGCTCATTAAAAAGCCTGGCTCAGTGGCCACCTCCAGGGAGCACTGAAGCGTTGGCTAATGAGGTACTTGTTTAATTTTCTTTCAAAGGGCTGGACATCTGTGACAACCCCCCACCCCCTTCGAACCCCACACTCCCTCCCATTTCTCCCCTCAGCCTTAAAGCCCCATGCCTCATCTTTCTTCTTCAAACCCCACACAAAGCCCATCTATCAATAGGCCGCAGGGTTCTCTCTGGTTTGATGAAGTGTCCCTCATTGAATAAGGCAGATAATACATTTGGAGGAGAGCAGAACAATCGCCATTAACTCTGATCTCTCCCTCTGAACAGTCAAAGCCCATCATGGAAATTCAATAGTGGTCAAGCTAAATGGATAAATGTTCACAGTCCACCGTAACGTTCTAATTGATTTCCCTTCATGAGATAATCCACTCTTCTCAACAGTGGTCCTCGCTACTCCCTTTCACCCCTGCCACCCCTCTGTGGAGATGCTGCACATATCTTGGGGCTACAGGGAAAAAAAAAAAAAGGGAATTGCCAAATAGCTGGTGTGTATTTATCTGGTATTCATCATGTCAGGTTCATATCTCCATTTTGATGCAGTCGAGAGGCTCGAGTCTATTTTCTGTGACCTGCCAACCCTTGCCACACTGCCCTTTATGTGAATCTCCGTCTTCATATCCAAGCCCCGTAGCGACTCACAAGACATTAAAGGCCCCTCGCTCTCTAGCAGTTAGCGTAATTGGAATTCAAAGCAGCTAGTGCAGCGTCTCTCTTCATTGGTCACTTCCACTTATTTCATAATGCGTCTCGATTCTTTCATTATGAGAGCTGTCTGACTCATATTTGCACCTTGATGCCCCCCTAATGTCTAAGAACACGGGAAGAATATGAATGCGCTCTTTCTACTGCCTACATTTCTTCCTTATTTTCATCTGGGGCCCTTTCATGCAATTTTTGGTATAACAAGGTAGGAAGGATGAACTAGCTACAGAGGAAGTGAGAAAGTGAGAGGGAACGAAAAAAAGCGGGGATGTCAGAAACGCATTGGGAGCCAGTTAAAAGGTCTCATGAAAACATTTGTCAATTTGTACAATGTAAACAGGCTGTAACAATGTGTCCTGGGGTCAGCAGGTCAAACCCATGGATCATGCATCAGCTGGCGCGTGGTTATTGTTCCCCTCGTCCCGTCAAAGAGGGGGCAGAGGGTGTGAGCTTGAGTGTGCGTGACAGAAGGAAGATGTGGGGAAGAGGCGCGGAGGCCTTCGGGGTGATCATAACTAAAACACTGCGCTATTATTAGGATGACACTAGAAAGCACCATCTGGGTTGTTTAATGAGCCTTTACCACGGTGTTAAAAGAGCCTCAAGTTAATTTCCTGAAACAATATGCTTATAAAAGACTCAAGCATGTTGTAAACCAAAAGCATTGAGCATTGCTAAAACAAGAAGACTGTTTCTAAAACTCTAAGTGCTGCAAGTTATAGTTTTTTTTTTATGCACAATAATCAGCCAGCAGTGTGATTTGCATTTTAACTGCTGATGGCACCAACTGTGAAATTCTGGGATGATACAAAATTTTTAAAATCAATAATTTGGCTGACAGCTTATGCTGACCAGTGTTTTTTTTGGGGGGTAACAAGGAAATATATATTACAAAATAAACTTGGCAAAAAAAGTAAGGAAATTTGTGTTTGGCGGATTATTTCTTTTTTATGTAACAATGCTTCTTGGCAATAAATCTCATAACGCTGGAAAGCCTGTTTATTTCCCCTTAAATGGAGCCGCATTTGTAAGGAAAATGCATTTGTGGGTTGAGCAGCAGAGTTGAGTTTGTGGGTCGCATTCAGGAAAGACTTTCCAACTCTTCTCTGCCAATGCCAAACAGCTTATTCTGCTACTGACTCTTGTTTGGTGTCGTTTATTGGATTGGATGATTGAAGTCTGAAAAAAGAAGGCATATTGGCAATTTAACATCTTATTCATTTAACAAACAGGGGCCTCAGTAGCATGTGGAAGAACCATGCACAGCCACCACAGCCTGGCACCTCCTCCTCATGTTGGTCACCAGTAGTCTCTGATAAACGCCGCTCTGTGGGGGTGAGCGTTGTTATCTTGGGAGGATAGAGTCTGGTCCCAGACTGTGGAGATATGGGATCGCCACTGGTTGCAGAGTCTTATCTCAATATCTCTGCACTGAGATTGCCTCCAATGATGACAAACCTGACCGTCAGCACCTGGGGCACCAGAAGCTCAAAACAGGAGTCAATAGCAGAATCTGCTGTTTGGCATTGGCAGAGACGATTTGGAAAGTTTTTTATGGACACAACCCACATACATAATAAAATAATAGTGTTTTTGTTACTTTTTCTTTTATTATCGAGAGGTCAGAAATACATAATGCTCCTGATGTCGCCTTTTGCAAGCAGCATCATCTTTGGATTCTTCCAAATGGGTTCTCCTGTACTCAACAGGGACAGTTTGCAGAATCTACTTTGCTCCGTGGTGGTACGGTCGCAAAGTGCAGCCATGCTGTCATTTCACGAGGTACAACAAGGCGGACAGCTCATTATGTAAATTATGTAAATGTACTGTAAATGATACTGAATACACTCAAAATGTATTATTTGTGATGAGAACATTAATTGCTGTTAATGTAGTGAACCCCAAAAAGGAATGCTTTCATATGAGCTCAGGTACCCCCCCCTAATGGGAGCTCCCACGTGAGTGGAACCCAGGGTGGGACACAAGAGATGAAACAGTGACTACTGCTGTCAGTTAATGACAAGCAGTCAACAAGGTGAAGGCTGCCTGAGCTGGTGTTTAACCAACATGTCTATACAGCCTTTTAGCTAAAACGTTTGGCACAGCTGCTGAAATCATTTAGTAATCTGCATTAGAACCACGTCATTTTGATTTATGGAAGTCTCGGTACTAAAAAGCATTTTCAAATTTAAGCATGCAAATATCTATGCTGGAAAGCTTGTCTGAGTATCAATAGGAAAATTTAATCAATCCTTCAGCTTCAACTAAAATGAGAATGAACTTTCTTACATATACTGCGTTTTGGTGTTTTCATTACATTTGAAATTGCTACATTATTTCAATGTGTTAAAATAAACTAGAGTATGGATGAAAAAAAAAAAAGAACTGATATTTCCTTCACACAGTAACACAGAGGAGTTAAAAATGCGCGGTGAAAAAGTATTTGCTTTCTTCCTGATTTCTTTTGGGAGGTTTTTGCATTTAAAAAATATGGAAGTTTTGAAGTGGCCTTGTCAGAGTCCAGACTCAAATCCAATTGAAATGCTTTGGCATGACCTTAAACAGGCTGCACGTGCTCAGAAACCCTCCAGTGTGGCTGAATTAAAACAATTCTGCAAAGAAGAGTGGGGCGAAATTTCCCCACTGCAAAGGCTTGATTGCAGTTCTTGCTGCAATGGGTGGCAGAACCAGTTATTTGGTTTAGGGGCAATTACTTTTTCACATAGGGCCAGGTAGGGTTGGAGAGCTTAGAGCATATTTTTATTATATTCATCACCCTTTCTTTTTTGTTGTGGCACAAACCTTTAATCAGCAGCTGGTAATGTGGTGTTGTAAATATCTACTGGACTGGCTCATGGTGACCCTTGGCCTTGAGTTTCACCATGCTGGCTGATTTGCAATGTGGCCTTGGCCCTACAGCAGTGCTGAGCAGCAGCAGGCAACCAGGCCGAGATGCTGACCATGGAGGCGGAGGTCAGTACGGGACTGATAGCATGAGGTCAAGACTGTAGGGTTGATGCTCTCCATCTTCCTCTGACAGCCTTAGGGCTTTCTATCAAGTGTGTTGGCTCATATTGGTCTGCCTGCAAAGGAATGTTATTTAACCAAGTCTGCACTCATACTGTTTGTATCACTGCAAAACTATGAATCAGCTTGCCCTTAATATGAGAAGCAGGATGGGGCTGTTCCAGAACATTTCTGACACAAAAGTTACACAGTCCGTGAATAACGTTAACATGAGTGATCACACTGCCCACCGCCAAAGCTGGACTTTTAATGAAATCCCCAGTTTAACCTACTGGGACAAAAATCATGAGTAACTGGTTATCTGCACACCTACACCTGTCAAACAGTAAGTAAGTGGAAGTAACTTGAAGCCAGGAAAATCATCCAATGGAGTTGTTGGCAAGCATATCCTGTTGAGAAAGTATAAACCCATCAGTCAAGTTAACAAAAGGTCAGTAGCTCCCAGACTGCAGCCCACAGTACATCTTTGCCTGAGCGGAGGATGTTAGCTCACTACTGTGCTTGATCAGGGCATTGCCTTCAGCTAGACTGCTGCCCAGAGCCAACCTAAGTGGTGGGAGGAGATCAGTTTTGTGGTTTTGGGGGGCTTGAGGGGTGGTAAAATTGGCTCCTGGAAACTCGCCAACCCTTCGACTGACTCATCAACAAGGACCCAGGAGGAGACCTTGAGACAGACAGAATGTTCATCCTTTCAAGCCTCAGATCTACCTCAGTGTGGGGTTAAGCCTTGATAGGCTGGCGTACAGTGTTTTGATGCCCCCTGTTTTCTATAACTCCTGTAGGCATCATGTAGGCAATCATGCATGACACAGCCTGAGGCACAGACACATGGGTCCAGCACTGGCCCGTAAGTCCTTGGAATCTATGTCTGTATTTGAGCAGACTTTATTGGACCAGACAGGACAGGAAAGCCTTGTCAGATCAGAGGGGAAAAAAAAGCAAAAAAACAAAAACAAAAAAAAAAAAAACAGATGCTGAATGAAAACAAGACACAATCCAAAACAAAGCAAACCACTTGCACAGAGCTATACTGAAAATACATTACAGTAACACTGTTGCTGAAAAACTGGCAAAGTTCAGACCAAAAGCCACAAAACTGACTTTAACAAAATATGTCCTCAATTATGTCCATCCAAAGCCAATAATCAAGCAACCTCAAACATGCCATTTCACATTTGTCTTTTTTCATACTGAGTGACAGGCAGAACAATCAAATTAAGTTCCTCTCAGCAAACCCGCAAGTGTAATTATGCACTAAGTGGGAACAAATCAACACATGCAGAGCAATCGTATAGTAATATTGACACACAGTATTTTCTGATGTGAGAGAATAGAACGTACTAGGTTGAAAGTAGCAGTTATCTTTTCCGCTGTCGCTTTCAATTAGTAATTTAAGGAACAAGCTTCCTTTCATGAAAAGGAACGTTAATAATTTCTATAATGTGAAAAGAACAGCTTCGGTATCCATTGTGATTTGAGAGTGGCATTTCCTTTCTAAGGCCCTTTGTTTTTAACGTTGCCCAATCTCTTCTGAATTCTTATGTGTCAGGTCTGTGTGCGTGCTATTTGTGGCGCTAATGAAGAACATGCAAACGGAAAAAAAGACTGTCTAAGAGATTTAGGAGATGAGCTTTACGATCAGAACAGAAACCACTTTGTGGTTTACATGAGGAAAACAGCAGCGACTAATGCTCTTACAGCGAATTTGAATAATGCCTCAAACGCTGTGCTACAGTTTATGAACACCTGTTCTGAAGCGTTGATTTTAGCATTAAAATCTTTTATTTATTCATTTTTTTTAAGGATCAGCGCCATAGTGAGTGGGTGGAATGCCAAGTTACTGACCAACACTAGGCAGCTCGGTTAAGCAAGTGCATGCATATTCACATGCATGTACAGGTGCATCTCGCAGAAACAGATACCTGGTAATTAGTTCAAAGTAACATATAAAAACCATGTTATCCATCAGATAACAGGATGAATGCTCAGCAAAAGGTGCCAATATTACAAACAGACAGCTGCCAGCTCCAGCTGATTGTGTCAACATTCCTCTGATAAAGAGTGGAGATACCCCTACTCTGAAGCCTTAACTAAGTTTAGAAGGACAAGCATGTTAATACAGAACGCTATGTCGATTCCCTCGCTTTTAGAGCTGACCTGAAGAGCTGCTTGATCATAATGTTACTGTGGAGCAAACCACAGGTCCATGGCAGGGATCTGCACAACAGCCAAGTTACTGAGCACCAACTACAGACAAGCCCAATGTGATTGAGAATGATTAGGATATGACTATGTGCAGGGTACATTTGAATTTTACATATAGCAGTGATACAATACAAGCTGAAAAGAACTGCCCATGTGAATATTCAGTTGATGTTAATCATATCAGAGTCAATATTGATGGCGCATCATCTACAAATATGGTTTTAAAGCTGCCCAGAAACAAGAATATGAGAGAATATTTTTTTAGTTTAGAAGAACAAAGTTAGCTAAAAATAAACAAAAACATAAACTTTAAGTATAGAGGAGGTTAGAAGCAGCGTCACTGTGTCTTTGTGGATCTAGATAAAGTGTACTGTGGTACTGCATGAGGAAGTCAGGGAGAAGTATGTGAGGCTGGTGCAGGACATGTATGAGGACAGCGAGACTCTTTGCGGACTATGATGTTTGCAGACGACACTGTGATTGCAGTGAGAGTAGGGAGCAGGTGGAAGAGAGCCTGGAGAGGTGGAGGTATACACTGGAGAGAGGAGGAATGAAAGCCAGGAGAAGCAAGACAGAATACATGTGTGTGAATGAGAGGGAGACAAGTGGAAAGGTGAACATGCAAGGAGCAGAGATAGTGAAGTTAAATGAGTAAATGGACTAGTTATATAGTGATTTTCTACTCTAGCTGAGTACACAAAGTACTCAATGCTTTCTATCTAACATTCACACTCTGACAGTTGCATTGGAGAGCAACTTGGGGTTCAGTATCTTGCCCAAGGATACTTTGGCATGCAGACTAGAGCAGCCAGGATTCAAACCACCAACCTTCCGATTAGTAGATGACCTGTTCTACCTCCTGAGCCACAGCCACCTGTTTAAATATCTGGGGTCAACCATTAAAAGTAATGGCCAGTGTACAAGAGAAGCGAAGACGAGAGTCCAGACAGGGTGGAGTGGGTGGAGAAGCGTATCAGGGCTGATTTGTGACAGAAGGACAGCAGCAAGGGTGAAAGGGAAGGTTTAAAAGCCGGTAGTGAGACCTGCTATGATGTATAGTTTGGAGATGGTGGCACTAACAAAAAGACAGGAGGCTGAGCTGGAGGTGGCAGAGCTGAAGATGCTCAGAATTTCATTGGGAGTGACAACGAAATGAGGACATCAGGGGAACAGCTCAGGTTGAGCAATTTGGAGACAAAGTCAAAGAGGCAAGGCTGAGATGGTTTCCATTTGTGCAGATGAGGAATAGTGGACAAAGGGTCTTGAAGATGGAGCTGTCAGTCAGGAAGAAAAGAGGAAGACCTCAGAGGAGGTTCATGGATGTTGGAAAGAGGACATGCAGAGGGTTGGTGATGCTAGGGATCAGATGATCCACTGTGGCGAACCCTAGAGGGAGCAGCTAAAAGAAGAAGACGATGATGATCCATCCATCCTTCCATGTTTTTATTCCCTTATCCAACTCAGGATTGTGGGGGAGCTGGAGCCTATTCCTGCTGTCATAGGGTGAGGGGTGCACGTGGCCCTGGACAGGTCACCAGTGTACTACATGGCTAACACAGAGAGACAGACTCACATAAAAGAATTGGAGAGAAGGTCAAATTTTACAAACACTGATGAAAAGTATCTGAACAGAACCCACGCAGGCGCATGGGGGCCAACCACTGCACTATTGTGATGCTACATCTCATTAGCATTAATCAAATCCACATCTACTGTAACAAGCAGTATGACAACCATAACTGGTAAATACCTGTATCGTAGCGCCATCATTATTACACGAAGTGTAGGTCAGTGCTCTTAAAACATCAGCCCACCATGTGTACCTGACAGGCTGGGAGGGTTTCAGCTAGTCAGCAGGATAACTTGCCATCTGTACAGGGATGCATTGCTTAGCTGTGTGGTTCCTGCTGTTTAATGTAACTGCCAATTAGAGTAACACTGGAATATTAGTGTTTACATTTTTCATATGTCATTCATATAATCTGTAAAGATAGCTGCTGTTATGAGATGGATCACATGTGGACATGTTTACAATACAAATACATCATGCAAACTGGTTACATTTCTAATTCTATTGTGTCTTGACCCACTCAGTAACAATAATGACTCAACAACAAGGAGCCGAATTTTTTGTTTTTTTCTTGTATATTTGTGAGGATTTTCACATGACGGATTATTAAAAAAGCAATATTTATTCCTGCTTCATTCCAAACCTTCTATACAGATGATGTAATTGCCACACCGAAAGGTGGCCACAGTGGCAGGCGAGGGTAGTGACGTGATGAATCAACTGGCGGGTGCAATCATTTGAAAATTCCCCTGGCAGATGTGGTTGTGTGCGCGTCTTTGATTAACTTCATTAATATACATGCCTCGCTCTGATACACAGGCAGTGGCATATGGTAAAAAGCAGGAACAGGAAAGAAGTGATTTGCTGTTTGCTCTGGAAAACAAACAAGCCAACAGGTCCTAGCAGATGGCGCTGTATGCGACGCTGGTGGGAGGCAGTGTGCTGCATTGGTGCCGCCGCCAAGCAGGAGCTCTCCTGTGGATGAAGAGAAGCCTGACTATCGCCCTCGGCCTGCCGCATGGTAAACAAATAAAGCGTCCTTCTGCTTTCCTGTGTGCTGAGCTTTTTATCCTGCGTTGATCTTACCTCCTGATTTCAAAGCACAAAAAGCGCTTGTTTTTGGCAAGTTAAAGTGCTCTAGGCTTGATGCTCTTCAGAAAGCAGCTTAAAGAAGAAATGTGTTTAATAATGGCTTGTTTGTGTGCAGCTCTCATTTCCCTCTTTGCTCCTTACTACTTCCCTCAGCATGCCTGCGAGCACGCTTTCCACTTTGTTCCCATTTAAACAGCAAAGTTGGTGGCGCATTTATATTGATAATAGATGTTGGTTATGCATCAGGAAGAAACAGTTCAAATGTTTTTGCACCGTTTCCTCCTATATCACAAAAAAGCACAAAGAAAACTACAGTTTGTAGTTAAAACAGCCAATGGATGCAATGCCCAAGTGGCTGCTAGCGGACTTGTGGATGTGCGAAGTATAATAAATGCTTTAGTGTCTCCTGAAGCTGTGTTCACGGTGGCTCACAAAAATGTTCCCTGGTCAACATCAGTTTACATCAGTAAAGCTTCCTGAGGCAAACCAGAAATCCTTATAATACCAGGCAGGACGCATTGTCCTGCTGAAAGAGGCCACAAACATCGGGAATATGCTTCCATGAAAGTTGTACACGGTCTGCAACAATGCTTAGGTATGTGGTACGTGTCAAAGTAACACACATGGATGGCAGGACCCAAGGTTTCCTGGCAGAACACTGCCCAAAGCTGGCTTGCCTACTTCCCGTAGTGCATCCTGGTGCCAGGTGTTCCCCAGGTAGGTGACACACCCGGCCACCCACGTGATGTAAAAGAACACGTGCTTCATTAGACCAGCCACCTTCTTCCATTGCTCCGGGGTCCAGTCCTGATGTTCACGTGCTTGTTGTTGGTGTTTTCTGCAGGCGACAGGGGTCAGCATCGGCACCCTGACTGGTCTGCAGTTATGCAGCTCCATACGCTGCAAACCGTGATGCCCTGTGTATCCTGAGTCCTTTCTATTAGAACCAGCACAAACCTTTTCAGCAATTTGAGCTACAGTAGCTCATCTGCTGGACCACTGTTGATAGATACAGACCGCTGCGGTTTTGGAGATGCTCTGAACCAGTCGGCTAGCTATCAAACTTTGACCCTCGTCAAACTCACTCAAATTCTTACGCTGCCCATTTTTCCTGCTTCTAACATCAACTTTGAGGACAAAATGTTCACTTGCTCCCTGATGTATCTCACCCGCTATCAGGTAACAGCCTCAAATTATGAGGCTAAATATAAATCTGTCACGAATTAAGTCTTCAGACTGAAGGAAAATAGGAAGGCATGAAGGAAGAGAAGGAGAAATGATACAACTGTAAAATAACATTATAATGAGACGTACGTACATATTCAGGTAAACTGTTCTGCGTCTACCTTTGGAATATATTTGTGCAAAAAAACAAACTGTTTAACAAAATAGTTTTTGGTTCTATTTTTCTATTCAGCATATACATTATAATAAGCCATAGTCAAAGTTTAGAGATGCAAAGCAGACCTTCTCTTATATATTCAAGGTTCTGATTACTTTAATCATCTTTACGGCTAAAGTGAGTTCAAAGGCAGTTAAAAGACCAACTACAGGACTCTACATCTTTTGCCTCTTTGCAACTTCAATCTCAGACTCAAGCGCACACGTAATGAGGTTCTTTCGAAGCCAACCTTTTTTTTCAGGACTATTAAACATTCTGTTTCTGTTTAAGCGATTCGTACGAATACATTTATAAAGTATGTATATGGTTCCTTCTATGTTTAGTGGCACAAGTGAAAATCAACCAATTAATTCCCTTCACTATCTTTTATGACACTGACCGCATATAAAATAGATGGGACTGGAAAAGCACAGTCTTCCCCTCTGGACTCAGCAGCTACAGCCAGAGCATGACTCAAGTTTAAATACAGCAGTGCAATAAGCTGTGATCGGGAGTATTTGTGCTGCTTTGTGTGCGACTGTCACCTCAGACAACTGGACAATTAATTTTCTCATCATCCAGATCATGTAATATAATAGTTTGGTAGCTTCAGCCACATTCAGTACATTACAAAAGACAAATTGTCAAAAATGCAAAGATATTAACTGTTATTTTTTTTTTAATGATGAGGCTGCTTCCATTCTCTGAACCTCCCTCCAACTACAACTACATAAAAGGATGATCTCATCCCGAGCCTCAGTCAGCAGGGTGAATGTGGTTTTCTGCAATATCTCATATTTTTCCTTTAAACTGTATGGTGGCGTGGAATTCATGCATGAGAAAAAGCTTTCAGAGGCTTTTATGTCTCCTGCATGTTCGTTTTCCAAGGCTGCGATTAAGATGCTGTTGTTCTAGTCAGAACCTTGATAGTAGTAATTTTATCACTTGCACTAAAGGCAGACTATCATTACCTTGCACTATATATCAATTAACATACACCGTTGGGTAATGTTAATGATTAAGAAAGTTGCATGCACTGATTAAAAAAAAAAAATCTTGATTAGAGAAGGGTAAGCAACCCAGCGTGGCCATCGCTGATGAATGTGTCACTACAGTCAGCGGCTGACAGATGAAGAGCGAGAGAACTGGGGTGGTGGTGGTGGGGGGACAGAGGGAGGGATAAAAAGGAGCAGGAGCCTCAAAACTGAAGGTTTGGAGTCCATAATTAGGCAGCAGTTTTCCCTTTCTAACCATTTTCCCAAAAGAAAAGAAGCCTGACTACTTAATTGGAGGAATCAAATTTAGTCAAGCGCCCCGTCGGCTCAAACCTACATCATTAAAGTTGCCAGCTAACAAACATCAAACACGAGGCAGCATTAATGAAGCAGATGTATTAATTTCCCATTTATGAGCAGCTAAGCAACTCGCTGCTGCTCCCCGCTCTCCCTCCTCTTTGCTCCCTTTCTCCCTCTCTTTCTCTGACAGCACTATTAATGATCTTTAATGCCCCACAGGCAGTAATAGGCCCCACTGGGAGAGCCGAAACACTGCGATTTGTATTGAGGATTTAGACATAACGGGGGGGGGGGGGGTGTAAGAGTGAGATCTTGGGGACAGCTCCGAGGCGCTTGATCAGGCCCAGGCCTCACAGGGGCGGCTGCCGCTCCAGAATAATAAATGACAGCCTCACGATTAAATCAAACCTTCTGTTCAAAAGGGCCAGAGCGACTGATTGTCACTAACAATCGAGCTGCTTTTTTAAACACCTCTGGGAAAAGAAATCAAAAGCAGACAGCGTAGGAAAAAGGAAAAAAATAAAAAAAACCTTCAACGGCAGTCTGCCTCTCAACACCTGACAGTTAACACACATTGGGAGAGACAGACCAGAGCCAAGTCCAGGGAATGAGGACCTGTCACTGGCAAATCTCAGACCAAACTCATTATGCCGCTACCCACAATGCACCAGTCAGCACAATACTTATGATTCAACATCATGCATCATTAGTGCTAGCCATATGCACACGATAAGCAAACACATTTTACAGTCTAAGTGGCTATTTGATTAGGATTTGCAGCGCAGTCTCACATCCTTTATTAGATTCTCATCTTTTCAAGTATTGCATTCAAAGGCAATGTAAGCAAATGAAATAATAATGAAACCCAACCAAGGCAATCTCCATCCAATTCAAGTCTAATTTTTAAAAAATTGACAGCAATTCGACAATATGCTCCAGTGACAGCCAAGGACAGAAACAATAAAAGCTACAGATGTCAGACACAAGTCGCGCCTCTGTTGACATTGTCCCCAGTGCTGCACGGGCACATCTAATTATCTGGCGCAGAGGATAACCCAGATAAATAAGCGTGCACTGACATTAACCTACAAATTAGACATACTACGCTTCCCAAACGTGCGGCTTTCTGAGGCTCACCCTTACAGCCGTTTGTTTCTTCATTAAGCTTATTTACGGCTCTCTGGAGACTGATCTGAATGCTGTCTCGTCTTTACAGTATTCATACTAGTACTGGGTTAAATGCTGATGAACTTAACCTGCATATACGCAGTAACTAACAGTTTTGATTTTGATGCCAGAAACAGGATTTTACATGCGGATGCAGCTGCTCTTCCTACAGTGACACTGCTCAGCCAGCCGTTTGTAGTGTTTTGTTAATCCGAGTTTCATACGCACGTTTTCATGCTGCTGGAAGTCAAACAATCTCAACCTGAGGAGAAAAATGTTCTGAATCAAATTTGACCTTTTTACACCTAATAATATGAATGTAAGACACCTGTGCCAAAGCTGTGCCATAATTATGATAGCAAAGTAGCAACATCCACAGAGGTGCTTTGGGGTCCATCTTTCTTTCCTCTCTGTCTCTGTGTAGACAGCAGTATCATCATTTCCTCTGTGCTTCACTGTGGCAGGCAGCAGTGGGGTTAAGCTGCCAGAGATGCAATGATAGTGAGAGGGTGACTGCAGCTGGGGGCTGCAGATAGCACATTCTGTCAAATAGCGTCAGGCTGCCTGCATAATGAAGTGACGAGAACAACGGTGGGAGACCAACAAAAAATAAAAAATAGGAGACCGGGGCGGGGTGGGTGCGGTGGGGGCAGCTCCACCACTGTCTGAAAAGCTGCTGGAACTATAGTTCATAAGCAAGAGGGGAAGAAACATTCATCTGTAGACTGATTACTTACAAGTGTAAGGGGCATTACTTTTCTTCCATAGGTAATGCACGTATATGGCCTTTATTTAACAACCAATATATTTTTTTAGAACACTGGAAGATTATACGAGCACATCAGTAACTCACATTTGTTGTGCCCACAGTCACAAAGATTTTGATGAAGGACACAGTCCCAAGACCTTCAGGACAAACATTTTTTTCTTAGCAAAAATCAAGCAAGAAGGTTTACATGTCTCATATATTGCTTGTTCATCCAAAAGTCCCATTTTGAAATCTGCTCAGATGTTTCCAAATATGCGAAGGCCCATCTCTGAGGTGAGGCCGGCCAGTTATCTCACAGGGATCAGTAACCGGTCGTCACTGTTAGGACAGCAATCTTAAGCCATTTCTGGCTTTGATGTTTTTCCGTGATATAGTTCTTACCGGAAGGACAGATGGAATCTGATATCTTTCTTTCCAAATATCATGCATTTTTAGATTCAGAGGACGGTCCACTAAATCTTAATGCTTTCATTTTTGTGTATACTTTGTCCCTGAATACAGTACCACTGAAAATACCCCCAACATTTACCAGCAGTGTGAATGGACGAACGCTGCATTCGTTGTATCAGGAGTTTTGTTTTTGTGGCTATATTTCTTTCAGTTATGATAATATTGTAATTAGCAAAGTAAATAATGAGATTTGAGAAAACAAGCATTACTGAACAGGTGAGTCAGGTGGAGCATGTGATGTGAGCTGTACATGAACGTTTATATAAACCACCTGAAGCTTTTCCAAACATCAGTCTCTCTACTGTGATGGTTGTTTACAGCTACAAGTTTTGGTATTTCATTCATCCTTTTGGTAACCATAGCGACTATCCGAGGGGCTTACTGGCCCGACTTCTTTTTGGCGTTCTGTTTTCTAGATTGAGGGAAATACCTCGGTGAGGTCAAACAGCAAGTTAATTCGAGCCGTAACTGGAATTTCCCATTAAGTAAAAACCCATTATAAAGACACGTTTCTATGGCCCTGAAAAATAGTTTACAAAGGTGCAAAATGAAATATTTGTTATAAAGCACCAATTGAACTTACATCTGTCATCCAAGTGAAAACCACACGGCACAGCTCGTCTTCTTCACGACAGCCTTGAGGACACACGGGCTGATGGTACTCAACCGCATTACTGTGGCTTTAGGCTGTTTATAACAGCCGCTGTGGTATCTGTCATCATTGGATTCTCCTTTATCAGTGCCTTCTTTATCATGATATGTTTCTAAACTGACCTCTAGACCCCACCACCAACACACACACACACACACACACACACACACACACACACAATGATTTTATTACTTCCACATTAGGATTGATGGGGGTCTTTTGTGCGATATAAATCAATTTAAGAAGATTTTTCTGAACCTCACCCTCAACCTGCGATGAAGCCATCAAGCGGAAGGGTGGCTGAGGGGCAAGAGGCTGGAACAGCCACATCATTGGTTTTCTTTTCCAGGAAGGAGGGGTGGGGAGAAACAAGTGATTTTGCTTCAGGGTTTATGATTGAAAGAGCTCTCCCTTTATGCTTTACCCACCCACCCAAAGAAGGCTCCCCTTCTGCCCATTCTCCTCTTCCACAGCCACCTTCCATACCACTATGATTTACAACTAGTACTCATGTGCCTTCTGGGAATTGATTTCCAGGGAACCATACCTTGTGCCCATCTTTTCTGTGGGGGCCATAACGATCATGCTGTGGATCATTAGTTTGGACCACTGTTTTCCACTGCTCCGCTGGCTGGGCGCCATACATCTCTTCCCTCTCCTCCCGAGTCACAGCCACTGTTAAATTGCCTGTTCCCTTCTCTCCTCTTCCCTTTCCTCTACCCCCACCTGCCCTGCCCCAGTCACACCTCATGATCCTCATCTGTCCTCTTTTGTACCGCAGCATTTATTGAAAACCAAGCTGCACTGGAGTCAAAGCAGGTGGTGAGTGTTTATAGGCCATTTAGGACGGAGGAAATCCCTCTCATGTCTCTCCCATCCTAACACATTGACCTTTACTGCAGCCGACAGACTGATGACATGTTATTTGTGAGGGAAGTGACCAAATGACAAACACGGAGGGCCATATCACCACAGATGGCAGAGACTGACTGGTAATATGAATAACAAACTGATGGAGTCAGTTTGTCACTAAGAGGGCAAGAGCAGAGCAAGAGAATCTCATGGTTCAAAGGCTCTTATTATGCTCCCTGAGGAACAATATGTTCTGATTTGTTGCATTTGCTTTTTGACAATGTGCCAAAATGGAAGGCATGATTGAGCTTCCAGTGGCAGTTTCAAAGTCCAAAGCCAGTATTTTTCCTTGAGTGCTCAGCAAGCTGCCATTTTTTCCCGCTTTTACTCTCACTCTGCAATCTTGAAATTGACAGAACAATAGAAGAACACTCAGGTTTAACTCTAGCACTAATCACACTGGCTCCGTCTCAGGGCCATAATCAAGCGGAACTGTTAAGAGACAGATCTGGATTGGCTGAACAATGGCATGGCGGTATTAATAAAAGTTCCTCAAAGCTGAAATCCTGATCTTTCTCTCAGTTTCAACAGGATCAGCTTTCTCAAACTCAACCTGCCTCGTAGCCGCTGGATTAATTGCATTTTCATCCGGGGAAACGAATCCAAAACTGGTCAAACAACCGTTTTGCTGTATTAACGGGCTGAGCTAAAACAAACAGCAGCACAGACCAACAGTCTCAGCTGCCTCTAGCGGCTCTACACTGTGCACATGCATTGGCAGTGGAAGCTTCTCGAAGTACAGCCTGGGTCTGGCAGCGTGCACTGGCAGCGATGATTTACAACAGCATTTAAGTGAATCTAATAAGCAGAGTGAATGCTTCCCGTCGCTTTGGCATAGCTCGTGCCTGGGCCCTAATCATTCAAATATTTTGGCAAAAGGCAGTGCCCCGTTCCTCTCCAAAAGAGAATAATGAGACACGGAGCTCTTAATCACAGCAGATCAGTTCAAATAAATGAAAAGAGAATCAAAAGCATTCTTTGCCGAGGCAGTCCTCTCTCTGTCCAAATGAGCTGACAGAGGGCCAGAGCTGTGAGATGGAGATTTACCCAGGAGATAGAGCAGATTTTCCACGACTCGTGAAGCGGTGTCTCACTCTGGCAAAGCAGAAAGTAGTTTTGGAAGAAGCAGGGGACAGCTTTTGTACCATTTTCTTTTGGATGTTCAAAGTAATTATATACAGTATGCACACATATACAGACGTACAAACACAAATACTCTGACCAGCCCAAGAAAACGATGCCCCACGTTCTTCACAGCTTTTTAATCAAGCACTCCTCCGTGCTTGTTCTCCTATCACACCTCAGATGCTTTCTGGAAACCCACGCAAAGCAATGCGGTAGCTCTGACACCTCATCCAAACTCAATAATTCACCATGCTTTCACTTGCCAATTCTTCCCTCTGCCAATCTGAAACCCTTCTACACACTCCGCTTGCTGAGACAGCGCTCTAACAAACGATGCTGTCAGTTAACAAGATGGAAAAACATTCTGTTAATTTTTTCTCTCCCTTCTTCCCTCCCCTCCTCGGTGAGGAGTCTTGATGTGCCGAGACGAGGGCTGGATCACAGCTTGCCTGGGGGAAGCCTGACACAAGACAGGCTGCCGCTGACATGATGAGCCTCGAGACTGCTGGCAAATTCTTGTGATGTCACTTCCCGCACTCGACAGCTCTGACACCCCGGCGTTTGGTACTGGGAAGAAGAGGAATAGAAGGAGCCGCTTGTGGAGGTGGTGGTTGGGATGGGGAGGGGGCAGAGCGGGCTTGATGAGAAGAAACACTGGTGCGTTGACTGTGCGGCTCTTCTGTTTTCTTTAATGTTCCCGCTTTTATCAGCAGTCGGAGCTGTCAGCGGTAATCACGCTTGTAGTGAAGAGCTGCAGAGACGATAAGCTCGGCCTGTCAGCGCCGCATCCTCTGCCACAGACATATGCTGCTGCCGCTCTCCGTGTCTTTCTTTATGCATGATGGTATTCTCTCCAGAGAGAGGGGAGAGGGGGAAAAAAGCACAGAAAGGGGTGGATCATCCACAACCGGCAAGATGGGAGGAAAATTATTACATCTTGTCCTTACTTAAACTGAGGTGTCTTTTGTTACAGTAAAGGGATCATGAAGCATACAGCGTCACGCAAAAGTTTGGGGTCACTCAGAAATGAGCTTGTGTGTAAAGGAAAAGCCCATTTGTTTTGAACTGAATTAAGATAAGAAATTAATCAGAAATGCTGCAATGAAACATAAAGAATGAAGTCATTAATTAAAAATAATTCATTTTATTCAAATATCTATCTGTCTTAGTACTGTTGCCTCATAGCAGTAAATCCACCACCTGGCCGGGACCTTTCTGTGTGGAGTCCGTGTCTGTGTGGGTACTCTGGCTTCCACCCACAGTCCAAAGACATGCAGTTAGTGGGGTTAGGCTAACCGATGATTCAAAAATTGGTGAGAGGCAGGGTGCACCCCGGACAGGTCACCAGCCTGTCGCAGGGTGCACCCTGCCTCTCACCCTATGGCAGCTGGGCTCCAGCCCCCCTGCAACCCTGAATTGGATAAGATTAAGAAAATGAATGGATGGATGGGATATATTGGTATGTAGGCAGTAGATCCCAATTTTTAGTAACCATCACTCCCAAGTTCAAATGATATTTTGTGGACGTTTATCATGTTCAAAGTTAAAGTTTTTATGAAAAGTTTGAATTTTTCTGGGTGAACCCAAACTTTAGGGCCATAGTGTCGTTGTCACAGCATAGACACCTACTTAATCTGTAACATTTCAGTATCACTGAGTACAACAAACTCAACACTAAAATTGATTATCGCCATTATAATGTTACGAACTACAAAGCGTTCCTTGAATGTCTTTTAAATAAAGATCAAAGGACGACCAAACTGTTTAAAGTAAAACCAGTAACCCAGACGGACATAAAGCCAAAAGGCGCACCAAACTGAAATTAAACCGATCCTCTGATGTTGATTCATGTGAGGAGACTGGTGTGCCACTAATAACTGTCACATCAATCTGCAGAGATGATGACAAATGTGGCTTTGTGTCAAAGCTGGTGCAGTACATTTTACGGCTACATGGTGTAATCATTACGGAGATGAAACGTAATTACATGTGCAGAAAACATGGAATGCTGCGGTGGCATCATGTGCCTGACAGGTTGCGTGCAAATAACAAAACACGTAGCAGTCAAAAGTCACCAGGCATTCGGTTACCAATTATCCTTCTCTTGTGAGCATTAAAGCGCTGTGTATTGTTTACCGTTAACAGATGTAATTGAATAATAATGCCGTGGTCCCACCTGTTCCCCGTGTAGCTGCATTGGTTGGAATAAATGAGCTGTGCTCTCCCTTTTCCTCCCTGGTCCTCCTTCCTCTTCCCCCCTCACTCACTCTCAGGATGGGGTTGAGAGGCCTGCCCTCGCAATGGCTATTAAAATAATGTGGCCTAACCTAAGCAGAGGTTAACCAGCTAATGTCCTCAGTACTGCTCCTCTCTCGACATGAATAATGCAGATCAGGTTTCTAAACAAGCGCACAAATGAATCTATAAATCACGCAGGTCGGGGCCATCTTCTTCGCCCGGGCCCCCCCCCCCCCCACACACACACAACCTCCTTCCCATCTCTCCCTGATCTGTCGCTGTCAGGCTCCTGCTGAGGGAGCTTCCTTGTATAAACACATGGTTAAATGTCCTATTGGTTTAATAGGTAGGACATGGACTAACAACCCGGAGAACACTGCCATGCGGAGCTTAATGCATCCTACAGAAACGTACCTGTTTACTTTTCATACTGCAGTTTTCAACATCGAGCACAGCGTTATTAGACTGTCACGTGACGTCACTGCAAAAGTAAATCCTGGCTGTTGTGAAAATGTGGTGAAGCAGTCTGACGTGGGTCAAATAACACCAACAGCATAACAGCACAATGGTTTCATATGTTAAATTCCCTGCCTCTTTACAAAAACGAACTTTCTTGGATTATAATATTCATTCTTTCACTACATTATTTGACATGTTTCATATATGCAGCCAGTCCCTGTATATGCACTACAATAAAGAACAGAATTTTATGGTCTTTTCCCTAAAATATTTAGCTTAAATTAAATCCTGGCATTACTCCAAGTTAGTTGCCCGCAACTTTTTTTGTTTTCTAAGTCAGACACTTCCTCCGTTTTTAAAGCATTTATTGTTCTAAAAACACGCACAGCTAATGTTTTGCCACAATGGCACTTATGGTCGTGCTAATCCTCTGGGATTTGGGGGATAACAAGCAAATCATAGCTAATCTGCAGAGCAACGACGTGGGGACAATGCAAACAGAAAACAAGGGATCTCCAACTAATTAAAAATAAAGAGAATAGGAAATAATGAGCGGAGGTTTCCGGCAACAACTTTCCAGATGTCGCTGAAATCAAACGTGAGAAAGTTAGGAGGTATAAGGTGAAGACGTTAGGTGAGAAGTTCTGTAGCAGATTAATTACCAAAACAGGCAAATACCAACAAAACACAAAGAGGTACACAGAAACCCGCCTGTGCGCCTGTCTCTTAGTCATAACTGAATAACATGCTGAGGGATAAGTGTGAGTTTTACCATAAAATCTCAAGCTCTAAGAAGACACACATTCCCCACCAATCCCCAACCAGCCAGTTTCAACACCATTATCGTCTCTAAGAAAAGTATTCTTTAATAACCCCTCCCGCACATCCTGCAAGTCCCACAGATTCATCTTTAAACTCTCAACTCTGCTCCCCCTCCATCAAAGCATAATACGAACACACTCCCGGGAGTCGAGTCGCTGCTGGACGTAAGAAATGGAGGATGATGTTTAGAATTGTGTGTGTGTGTGTGTGTACATATATGCAGCGATCCAGGAAACACAAGAGTTTAGTTCACATGCAACTAACCCATTACATTTGTCATATCCAGAATGCGCTCCCCCATACTCCATCAAACAAAGCCACTGCTAGCTCACAGTCATTTCCCTCTCTCCCAATTACAAATGAGTCCATTAGTGTGTCTGCAGTGAGCCCTGCGCTGTCTCCCAGTAATGGCTTGTGAGATTTCCATCATAATCATAATGGCTCCCAGAGCAGCCATGAGTGCAGATGGAAGGTCGCTCATAGGTAATGAGCTATCTCACCACCCAAAGGGCACGTCTTTTAGTTATTTAGAACTGCATGCCTACGACTTCATGGCTGACATACAAGCTCGCTTGTGAGCATGTGCTTTGTGGACTCTCATGACATGTTTCTATGCATGAGGACGCACGCGGGGGCGGATTTAGGGAAGCGAGGGCAGACACGGACAAGATGAGGCTTGGCACTGATTAACATCATGAAATTGGTGTCTGGGCTGCAACTGTAGATGCTAAACCACATAACTCAAGCCGACACATGACAGCTAACAGCAAATGCCATCCAGACATTAGTTTGCACGTTGACATTCCGTCTCCCTCCCCTGGTTGTGTAGCATTGCCAAGCAGAAATATCATTAGGGCCAGCAGTGTCAGAATGACTCACCTCCACTTGCCATTCGGAACACATCACATTCTTTTTTCTGGCCTCGGATTGCAGCACATCTGCATCTTCTGCCAATTATTCTCCGAATGCCGGTCTTGGTAACATTTTGAGAGTGTGTGTGTGCTCACTGTACTAGTGAACCGGCTGCCTGCATAGCCACAGGGCATGTGGGACCCGGAGGAACGGGCTAATACAGGGCTCGCCCATGCTTAATTGACCCGAGAGCTGTTGTGATGTGGGTCATATCAATGAGGTGACCTGACATTTTCACGTAAGATTCTGGTTTCATAAAGGCCGGTGTATCGGTGTCCGCTTTTACAGAGCTTCATAAGAGCAATCGATGACATGTGATCACGGCGGGAAACGTTGGTCTGCAGGAATTTCAGAGGAAGGCCTGACCTACATGGACGCTGCTCGCCGAAGCCACGTATAGAACCCTGCAATGATATTCAGTGAATGTTACCAGTGGCCTTGGCATGTGCCTATGCCGACATAAAGTATTCACTTTGTTCTTGTTAGTGCTACTTTTGGCTGGCTACGGCTCAGGTGGAAGAACGGGTTGGCAGTTTGACCCCTGGCCCCTTCACATGCTAAAGTGCCCTTGAGTAAGACACTGAACCCTAAAGTCCCGGCATGGTACTGCATTCACAGTCATAGCAGGTACACGGCATACTCATGGCTACATGTTGCTGCTCTCCAAAGCCACATGGGTGCAATTAGAAAGAATATATGTGGAACAATCTGCAATGCCAGCTACACTTGTTTATCTTTATACTGGCTAAACAATGGTAAAGCACTATATATATAAGTGCGGTCAATTTATCGCTTTCTAACCAGCTTACTGCACTGACCATGTTTTGATTTTCTGCATAAGCGATAACTAGAACCAGAGATTACAGAGTTTCAAATATACTCCTCGAGGCTTCACCATCTTACAACATAATATACTCAATTATTAATGCTGGTAAGAATGATCAGTGGGCAGACCTCTGGGATCCAGCCTGCCCCACAGTCTGGCAATTCAAAGACCACTTACATCCCACTGTGCTGAATCAAAAGGAATTGTTTATTTACTGCTAATGCAGCCTTTTTTCTACATTAGTCATTAGGGTGTTTGAATGATAGAGAAATATGTGCGGGTCAGTCACAGTTCTATACCCAAGTTCAAACACCCCTGGGAGGTCTGCCATCTCCCTCCGCTTTAATTTGAAATCATTCAGAGGCAAAATGGTCGCTGTTTGATTTATCCCTTATTACATAGCTTCTTAAGAATCTGTCAGGCAGCCTCATGAATTCATTCATCTCCATAAGCTTTCTCTGTGCCACTTAGGCCTTGTGTAATCTGGGTGAGACCCCTTATCACTTCATTTGCACAAGCAGGAGACTATCAATTCCTGTCCAGTATCTGGGGCACAGGAATTAGAGCAGAGGTGTTTGGATGTGTCCAGACAAAGCTGCAGTGGAAAGAATCTGATTACACAATGAAATCCCATGCAGGTGCTCCATTTTACACCCTGCATTTACAATATTAGTCGTAGCGAGCATTAGTTAAATATATTTGCCGGTTTATTGCTTACAGTCTTCAGTGTAGATCAAAATCGACAGGCAATTTTCCACCATGAGTCATTGATGTATTGCCACTGTGAAAAGAGAGACACTTAAAAGCATTTAGCTGGTGCCTAGCTCCACATAGCTGCCTCATAAAAGCAGACAATGGCTGAGCTTAATAAGAAACAGAATGGATCCCATGAGTGTGGAGGACCCATCAAGCTGGGGAATTTCATTTAATTTCCCCGGGGCCATCTATGTCTTGTACACATAATTAGAGCCCAACATGCAATGCTCCTTGTGTTTTGTCAATAATTCCCCGAGGAGCAATCAGGACAAGGGTTGGACATGCCTCTGTGACCTGGGCTACTTGCAACAAGCTCAGCCACCTAATTACACTGCCTCTAACAAGCAGTGTGGTGGTGGCGGTTTAAAGAAAAGGATGTGGGAGGGGTTAGCGAACCGGCCTGAGCCCAGGAGCCGACAGCATACAGCCTCTCTTCAGAGCCCCTCGTGTCATTAAGATTGTTTGTGGCTGCCGCCGTGCATGCTGGGACATCGCTGTCATTATGACAAGCTTGCTTTCTATTTCCCTCATTAAGGATCTACTTCTGTAGTGACTCACTCCCTGTGGTGAAATACACAGCAGGATAGAGTTATGGTCCTCTACAGCAGCTGTTTGCTTGTGAGATTTGCCATACAGGCATTTCTGTGGCGTATAATAATACAAGCCCATATCTACAAATACGGCTACTCAAAAGATCCTAAGCAGACTTTACCGGCGGATCTCAAAGTTACTGCACAGCACTCCATGAAAATTCTTCCTGGACAACTAAAACACGTTAGTCCAGTTGGACGCCGAACTAATAACTATTACTAATTTATTAAGCAGCCAGCAGAACTGAAGACAACAGATTTTAGTCTGCAATCCTGATAATCTGCCATAAATTAAGAATTTCCGGTTTGCGTTTGAGTGAACGAGGTTCACAGAGGGAGAGATCCTGCCTTCCTGCAGGGATGGGGCCGTGTTCTGTCGGCTAAGGTTGATGTGCACAGTGGAAAAAATGGAGAACAGAGAGCCGGTCGATTCCAAAGCAAGTTGCCTGCAGAAATCATTGGCTTGACAAAAGGGCAATAATGGGGCAGAGGGTGTTTGTGAGAGTCACTAGCCCAGTTGCTGGGGAGGGGGGGCTTATGTGCAGGTGAGCCAGGCTTTGACTGACATTCACCCAGAGCCCTGAGAAGGTTTAACCTTGGCGTGTTGGAGAGCCCACTCCCTGCAGGGAGAGAGGGCAGACAGAGAGACAGTGAGGGATGAAGAGGGTATGTGAGAGAAAAGTGATAGGTGCTGTGCGAAGGGCTTCCTGCATAACAACCAATTTTTTTTCATAAGCAGCCTGTTTCCAGAGACACTGGTTTGAACCCAAGGTCTTACTCCATGTATTATTAAACACTGGTAACTGGCAACACTGCCTCATAAATAGAGATGAGGACAGACACCTGAGGAGTCGGGGCGCTGCTTGCTCTTGATCGGCCACAAATCCACCAGCCTAACATGACCCAGAAGGTTCTACATACGCAACACACCTCAAACACGCTTCTGCCCAGCAGCCCTCTGATTTGTTATCACCGCCGCTGATAAATGGCACCATATGGAGCGGGTTCATAATTGGGAAGGTCAATAGCATTAAAAATGTATGTAATTGAGTTTGACTCAACATGTTTGGCAGCATGGGGGCTATTTTTAACTCGGAGCTTGGGCCAGTTTTAATAATGCCGCTAAAATAATATTAGTGCAACTATTAGAAATATGGGGAGAGCTAATGAGGGGTTTAACAGTTGGCTATGAAAGCGGTTCAATCAGTTACCAAGAATAATAAGCCTTCTCTGCCCTGTTGATAAAGAATCTCAGTGTGAGACGGCCGTTACTTCGTGTGCGCAAAACTTAAACAGTGGAAAATAACTCCTTCATTATGTTATCTTTAAATATAAACTGGACTTAATATTTCTTTAACGGAGGTTTCGTTTCCACTCTAAAGCCTCTTTGTATGTGGCCAATCTCATAAAGTCTTTGATATATGTACACAATTTGCCTGAGAGATTTTTCTTTTCCAGGTCAGGAAAGATGGAAATGGCTTTTTCTTTCCACAGGAGTAAACATCTCAGTCAAACAGCATATTTATGGTTTTTGTTGCTGATAGAATTATTTTCCATCCCCTGTGTTCTCAGCTTGCACTGGGAATTGAATCATTGCCTTAGAAACATGATTCACTGCTGTGACTGTTTTTCCCCCCATTCAATTTCAAGGACTTGGCAACCTTGTCCTATTCAAACGTGTGCATTATTACATTTTATTGTTGGCCATAAATGAATGGGGAGGTTGAGCACTCTAGAGGCAAGTGTAACACACATTAGGGCTTGTATAATATCACATCTCAAGGTAAGAGTCAAACCATCTACAATTCTGTGTTTCAACACCAAAACTGACACGCTATTAGCTATCACAAAGCATCGGGAGGCAATCTAAAAGGCAACAGCAACGCGGTTTTACATCATTTTTCTCCCAAATGAGACCCGGCGAGGTCCAGAAAGCTGGAAGCTTTCATGGTGCAATTTAAAATGCAGTGGACTTTAAAAGCTACTGACAAATTAAAACCACTTTCCAGGCTTTATTGTATCTTTGTCAGCGTACTCTGAACACTGGGCCTAAAGCTGGCGACTGAGAAGGCCGTTTTTTTCCTTTGCAAGTAGAATCTCATAAACTGTGACTTTAACAGAAACCGTTTGCATAATCCCAACATTAATGACATGCTGATCACTGTCCACCTCTGAGGCTATGAATGTTAGCAAGAGGAGATGTGCTGTGACAGAATGAGGATTTACCTGCTGGGACAATGAGGAGGCGCAGGATCCGGAGCCAGCTAGTGTAAATGGGTCACAGTGACTGTAGAGGAGAATGATGGCGGGTGGGGGGGTGGGGGTGAGCCCCAGAGGCTAGCCATACTGCTGACTCTCAGTTCACCATCACAGCTCTTTAAGTTTCACTGGCTACGCCCCATTAATAACATTAGAGCATCAAAATATGCTGGCTTGTTTTTATGCATTGTAGATTTGTCTCACTTATTTAGAGTGTCACAGAAAATAGGTAAGAGGTACATTATACAGTAAAAAGGGTCATTTTAAAAAAACTATATCAGTGCACAGCACAGCACATCAGCAAGCCTGAGCACGTGCACAGCAGTGGTAAATGAAGAAATATAAAAATGCATTTGGTGGGGGAATATCAACAGTGTGCATGACAACATTTTTAACTTGTGTCACCATTTACACCAGTGTGTGTGTCAGGGGGTAAAAAACCCTCTCCTGCAACCCTCACTACTGTGGCCTAACTCTGAAGTGTCAGAACCGTCCTTCTGGGTGGATGGGTGAGATGAGATGCATTACAGAGGAGGGGCGATAACAGGGTGGGATAGGCATATGGGTGTGTGTATGTTTGACTACTGTATGTGTGGGACTGTCTAGGGAGTGTTGCTGCCTGCTGACCTGGTCATCCATTAGACAGGGTCCATCCATCCAGCCCCCAACATACACCACGACCTCCTCCACTTCCCCCACCCGAGGCCCATCATCGCGGCTCTCTGCCAGGCCTGGAATCTCCACATTAATTTCTCATCTGTAGCACCCTAATGAGCTCCGCCTGCTCGTCCACCTCTGAGACCTTAGTGATTATCAGACAGGGGGGCGACCATTTGTCAATGGCAAGAGGTGGCATTTACACCGCTGACCTTGCTGCCAAGGAGAGAGGAATCAAGCTGGAGGAGAAATTAGCAGAGCAGGAAGGAATAGAAAAGAAATCCATAGCTCTGGAGATCATTGCTGTCTAACATCACGAGAACCACCAAATCTAAACACGATCTCCATTCAAGGAAGTGAAGTTGCGATGTTGTCCAAATGTCCATCTATCTGTTTTTCAATCCTTCTGTGGTGAAAGCTGCTAAAGCGAATAAACCTCGAGCTGTTTTTTATTTGCACGTTCACACTAACTTGCTAATTGAATTCTCAAAGAAGAATATTCTTGTTATGTTTTGTTTTCTCTTTGCAACTTTCAGTGTGGAGGTGAGTGGAGGCTCTCAGTTGGCTGCAACACAGAGCGGTGGGCGATGCCTGCCCCTCAGAGGGAGCAGGGATTTGCCGGTTATTGGATGGAGGGAAGCAGTGTAGGTCTGTGACACCCGCTAACCTTGGCCAGGACTATTGGGACTCAGAGGGTATCCATCACCGTGGCAGCCCCGAGACCTAGAGTGGGGGAAAAGCCACAGAAGTTGCCGGGGGAGGGAAAAAAGCTAGTAAAAATTTAATGCACTCTGCAGAGCAGTCATGTCATACTTGGTTATGGAAAATAATCCCAGATGCCTGCAGTGCTAAAATGGAGCTGTAATGTGCTCGCCTCCTAACCCGGCCTGACAGCCATGATGTACGACTACCATTACCGGAAAATATCACTTCAACTAACCCGTGATCCGGCTCCGCTAAGGGTCATATTATCCATGAGGAACAAATTACACTCCCCCAAAGTAAATACAAATTTCCTACACTGACTGGGTACAAAGCGCAGAGCGGGGAGGGGGCAGGCGGGAATGTTACCTATGACAACGCTCTGCAGAGTGACAAGGATGATAAAGTACATGACAAATCACTGGCTGACAGGGTACTCTAGTGCAATCAGCCTCAGCCTCGGCCTAGCGAGCACCCACTCAAGCCTGTAAACACTACTCTCTTCCTTTGGAGGGGGCAAAACACATAATCTTTTAACGCTGACAAGTTGCTCTCTCCTTTTTATTACTCATCTTTCCCACTGCGGCGGAAGAGGAAGGGTTTGGGGGTGGGGGTGGGGGGGGTGTGTGTGTGGAAGATATAAAATGGTTTTATGTACAGTGCTGCTGAGTGATTGAGAAACACGACTCTTCTGCTGTAATTGCCTGAGGGCGAACGCAGCAAAACAATAAAGGAAGAGAAACAGCAAATATATTACTAGTTCAGATCTTTATTTTATGTCAAGGACAAACAGGTTCTCTTGGCTGCTCCAAAGCACCTACTTAGATCCCTCGCCTCCAATAAGAGCAAAGCACAGCAAATTACAGCACTCCGCTGCATGGCCATTAATAAGACGCAGAACATTTTCAAAATGGCATTTACAGCTTGTGGCTACTGATAGAGCAAGTAAATAACACTTAGGAAAGGTGTGGTCTATAAAAAAAAAAAAGCCCAGAGGCAAGAGAAATAAAAGCTACACGCTGATAAAGTTCTGCAGATTACAGTATAGACTCATTGTCTTCACTAAGTGCACGATTGGTGAACAGTCATACTCGGAAGAAGCACTTGAGCACTAGCGCGCATTCATGCCAAAATGTTTGACTGGCAGTTTCAAGGTGCCACTTACAAGGGAAAAAAAAAAAAAAAAAAAAAAATCACTTAGCATGTCCAGACAGAGCAAGAGCCTGAGCGCTCTTGGCAATATTACAAAGAGTTCTAAGACAAGGAGGAGAGATTTACCACAGGTAGATTGTGTTGAGTGAATGTTCCACTGCAGCAATTTTAAAATAAATGGGGCAGAGTGCGCTTGCATTCATAAAAAGGTATGTTATTGTCTGTGCAATTTCCCACAAAGGATTTAAAGTGTTTTTTTTTTTTGCCCCCACCCTCATCCACATCCACACCCCCACACCCACACACAGACCTGGACCTTTTAGAGGCATCGTTCTGAGGCCTCTATCCAGAGTTTATAGAGCTTTGAAGGATGAATATGAGCAATACCTGATGCTATGGAGCTCTTCGGTGTGCTCTTGCCTTCCCAGTAAAGTCTAACTGGGAATAAGCTACTCCCAACCTAACAGTCCAGTCCTGTGCAGACTCAGTGAAAATGACCACCTGATCCTGCCTGGAGCTCCCAAACAGGCAGAGCACTGAGAGAATTATGTTGACTGCATTTCAGGAGCAAAGGATGAGCCAAGCTAAGACAGACAATAAACAAGATCATTATTCAGCACATATACAGAAGAATAGGTCTTTTTTCTCCATATATAGCTTTGACCACTGAAACAAAAAATTGTCCTTCTCATTATATGAGCTCTGGACAGCTTTATACACACTGGTTGCTGGAAAAGAGATGCTAATACTACGCATACAGAGCTAATAATACCGGTGTTGTGTGACGAGTGACTGCTGATAGCCTTCCTCCTACCTGTCTCCCAGCATGCCATTAACATGCCACGCTGCAGAAGGCCCGTCCTACAGGTCACTTTGTAATGAGCAAATGCTCTGACAGTTTCCAGCACATGCAGAGACACACTCACACAGTAATACATGAACGGGACTGTGTGCACACATACTCTGAGATGCAAAAAGCTGTCTCTTATCAGAGCCCGGCAGCTCCCGGCGACACGGCAGAGGCCTTCTACACCAGGCAGAACATGATTTCTCCTGGGAACACTTTTTCCATTTCCTGCTTTTGAAGGGAAACTAAATAAGCTACGTTTGTCCTCATCTGAATACATTTGACCCATTAAAATGACTCGGCTCTCCTGCGTCCTTCTCTGCTGCGGCGCTTTAAAGTAGACCGCGATGCTCGCGGAATGCAAATGACAACAGCGGCAGTGGGCACGGCGTGCGAGGCTCCTGGCAGGAGCAGATAGTGGCAGGTGACGTGGACTAAAGAGGGGGTAAAAGTGTTGAATGGGAGCTCCAATTACTCCCTTACATTGAAGAAGAACACATGAGTCAGCCCCTGTCATAGGGGTCCCCATTTACTAATTCACTCCTCTGTTACTTTAACACACAATTAATCAATGACAGGAAGGTGTAGTCGGTGCTGTTCATCAGGAGCGTAACGTGAGCCAGGGTGAATTAATACAGTCACTGGGGAGATTACAGCTTACCATGCTCTCTCTCTCTTCCTGAAACAAGAAGGAATTGCCACCGAGACAAGAGCAATTTAAATCGACAACACTGAGTAATGACTCAATTTGCCGCAGAGTCTAAACACTACAAGCAAATGGCATTACTAAATCATTAGAGCACATCTAGCTCTCTAGTTAGAATTCAGCGGCTAATATGGCTGCTTTTAGAATCTATAAGGTATGCTCAAATTGAATACCTGGACTTTAAAGCGTTGGAGTTGCACAGAATGCAATCAGAATAGCAGCAAACTTTTAAATGCTTACACGTATTTTGAAATTCTAAGCAATACACCTTTTCTTTTTATTAGAAGGTTCTTCAAACAATAAAAACAGAATATAAAATGCTCCGATAAATGTATGTATGGATGTGCGGAGAAGTTGATCTTGCAAGGCGAAGGTGAGGATGAGGTTTGGCTAAATTAAGCTGAGCAGATGCAGAATTTTCAAGCCTGGACCTTGCAGTTTCTTTTATTTTAACCAACAAAAATATCTTCCAGCTCAGTTGCCTTTAGCTTTCAGACCTCTTAATCCTGTATTGATTTGCAATATTTATACATTTGCAGTTCCCAGGCAAACCGCAGAAGTTATACAGGTTCCACTGTCGTACTGTTTTGCTCAGTCTAACCTGACAATACTGGCCGCATGACCTTTTCCTCAGGGTCTGTAAATTTCAGCTTTTAGATCGGCGTACTTTATACTTCAGGCTAGGAGCGAACAGTCACGATCCGCGATCTGAATCACGACTCTCACCGCGGAGAACACGGCTCATACTCATAAACTCACATTATTCATATGGTAGTCTGAAGCTTGTCACTTCAACTCAACCCTACAAACCTCTGCATCCTGTTCATGTGACCCTTACAGCTCTGACAAGAAGTGATGACTCCTTTTAAGTTTCTGTCTGGATGCTGGGTCGCTGTTGTCTGTCAGACACGTTCTCTTCCGTTTGTTTGCAAAGTAGTTAACGCCACCGAGAAGCTCGGAGCACCTCTTTGGACGCTGCCAAAAAATTCCTCAGCGTTCCAAACCCTGATCCACGTGTAAGCGATCTGGTAGACTTCATTAAGCCTAAAATGACATCAGCATCGCTACATTGTTGCTTACAAAGCCATAAATGGGTACATTACCTTCTTATTTGTGTAATCTTTAAACACTTACCAACATCTGTTATGATTTTTTTTTTTCCCTCTCTGGAACTACAGGATACCCTGCATTTGCTCTAGGACACCAGAACACTAAAGCTTAATGACTTTTTCTCCCTGGGAGAGTTCAAAGCTCTGGGAAAAAATGTTTTAGTCGCGTGTCTGTTTTTGTTTTACTTAATTTTATATTTCTTGTAACCTTGTAATGGTGTTTTTTTCCCAGTCAAGTCTGTTTAGTGGTTTCCTGCTTAAATTAAAGTTGAAAATAATAAGTTTAATTCACTTGAGAGCACAAAAAAAACATTAAGGTTGGACACAATGCAACATCATCAGATTGCCCAGCATTAGTCCAGGCCTATTACTTATGAAGTACAGACTCTTGAACCTGCTGAAATTCATAATTCGGTGATATTTCCATAACTCTAATTATTTTCTGAATTTGTTAAATTTGAAGCCAGAACCCATTTGTTGCTAATCAGCTGCGCGTCACTGCCATTTATTTAGTCGGTACAAAACTGGAGAAACGAACGTCTTAACGCCACAACACACCGCAGGAAGACACCGCAGATCCTGACAGTAGGAGGTGCTGACTGGGATTACAGAGCAAGAAATAAGCAGCAAACAGCTAAATGCAGGAGTGTGTTGCTTCGAGTGTGTCACAGAAAAAAAAGAGAGAGAGGTGGATGGATGCAAGCCATAGAATTCGTGCTGTAGATGTGCTAGTCTGCGCTTTAAGCAAGAGAAAGCCTGCACCCAAAGCCCTGGCTGCCAGAGCAGTCTCATTTAAATGTCATTGAAATCCTAAAAACCCAGAACAGTTCAATTTAGATTTTGCACATCATTAAGTCATTCATAATTAATGCGCAAGTAATTAAGGTTCTCTCACACTTATTAACAGAATGCTTAATTCTAATTACATTAAATTCTCAGTCTTAAAGTAACATTTGAATTTGATTGAAAACTGATAGAAAGATGCTTGAAGGGATCCAAGCACATGCAGCGGTACAGTATATGAAACATCGCCAGGTCTTACCTTGTCGTCCTGGTCGCTCTCTGTATCACACTGCAAGAAAAGGAGAGACAAAGCTGAAATTAGTTATAATATAACTAATTCTCTGGTTTTTAAACAGTCTCCCTTTAAGCTGCATTTAATTCCAGCACGTGCGGTTGCCGTAGTCTCATTTACCTTTGAAAAAAAAAAGTCCATCTTATCAACTTTTTAATGACAAATTTATCACATAACTCATATTCAGCACCTGGATGTGATCAGATCAGTTCATTAGCTGATCCAAGCAGCAGAATGTGAAATAAAGTTAATTTCTCATGAGCACCCGTGCCCTTGTTAACTCTGAAACCCATGTAAAATTCAGACAGACCTGGAATCTCAAAACATTAATCGCCACTAGAATTATAATACCGCGATGTGTGTTCCTGCTCGAGGCTGGGGATGGCAAATTGACAAGAGAAGGAAGGGAACTTTGTAATAGTGGCAGGAAAAAGGGGCTAGATTTCAATTTTTTGTTCCAATTTCAATTTCAAGGTCCACTTAATTCTTTATCAACTAATTAGCATGATGCTGGGTGAATGGCGGCCCTCGTCGTTGTGCATATGGCTGAGGTGCAGAGAAGCACTGGAGTCAGTAATGAAAAAGGCACTGGGGGGGAATATAGGCAGGGGTTGGTACAGTGTGTGGGTAGGAGTGCAGGGAGGGGTTGGTGGGTGACGATAAAAGTATGGCAGGAGTGAAGGAAGGGGAGAAATGATTGACAGCCCACGGCGTGAGCGACAGAAGGGCATGTCATTTTTTTTTTCTTTCTTCCACCTCTTGTTTTTTGCTGATCTGGGCCCTGCAGAGCTCAAAGGTAGCTGGGTAGGTTTGCGGCTGATCTGTTTCTCAGGCTGGATGGTAAAAAGGGGGCTTGCGAGCTCAGCAGGAGCATAGCATCCAATTTACAGGCCTGTCCCGCACAGCCCCAGGGGCTGCCTGCGGCACACTGCCATGATGGTCAGCTCCAGCAGCTCATAAATTATGCAGAGGCAATAAACGCACTGGGCAAACACTCCTCAGACGTTCCCCTGCTCCATTTCTCTCTCACTCCTTCTCCACCATCCACAACATTCCAACCCCATTTTAATACAGTGTGCAGAAAGCCAGAAGCCCTATACTGTCAGAGCTGGAAGAATAAATAAAGATAATGATAGATGACTGCAGATCACGACTGCACACGAGTATCTGTGTAATATTAAAAGCTCCAAACTGTGTGCATTTATACATCTATTCCGGCTTGTGAATAAATAGGCGTGTCTGCCATGTATCGCTCTCTTGCGGCCTCCCACACAGGACTGACTAATGCAGCAGACAAGATCAACTGCATTCAGGCTTTTGAGAATGTAACAGCAGCAATGCGACCAACCACTCAATAGCTGCTCCTCCGTCTGTGCACGACACACACCGAGTAACACAAGCAAGCAAGGGGTTCAAATAATGGACATAATTTTAGTTTTTCCAGTGTGTTGTGATCCATGAAAGAAAAAAAAAAAATCAAGCCTTTCTTCCTTGTGTTCCCTTTTCTCTCTCTCTCCCTGCTTTCCCCCGTTCCTTGGCTGTGCAGCCAATTGCTTTGATTGCCAAGATAGAAGCCGGCTGGAATGACTTGCCCTTGCTTGTGAAGCAAATGGAACATGCTAATGGAACTCATCGTATTACCCGATGCAAAAGTGCCATAGCTCATTACTTTAAGATAAAAGGATATCATTGTAGACGGCGAGCAGAATTGACTTTCTGTGCTGCGACTTGATGATGATTTAATCAACTGCTCTCTTTCACTTCTCATCCCCGCGCCTGTCGCTTTCGCAGGTGCCACTAAACGAAGCACTCACACGGCTAGTGGGGGAGAGAAAAGAAAAGAAATTGCTGTCATTACTTTTTTCCCTAGGAATAGAGGTATGCAAATTTCCCAAAGCGACAAAGGGTGGAGAAAAAAAAGGGAAAACTTAATAAAATGGAAATACCTTTATAATGAGCAAAGTAAAAAATCCCGAGATCAGGCCTGACAGGCAAGGGCAGGCAATTTGAACGTCCTTATAGTGCATACGCCAAAGCTCCCTCGAACTCTCTGTTCAAGCATGGGGCAAGAGGTAGTAAATAATAATATCTTGAAAAAGATAAAAACGCGTTTCAGGCATACAAACAAGTCAGAGCTGTCACTCACTGATAAGTGATCACAGTGAACTAATGCGTTGCTTCATGCATAACCCAACCTGAGGTGGGAGAGAAAAATCCCCGCTCGCAGATTTTTTATTTTTTTTTTAAATCTGCATTTCTACTAACTGAGTCTTTCATCAGACAGAGAGAAGGAAAGCTAGCAGAAGCTTTGCACTTAACAGCTGGAAACGCCATGATCGATTGGTACGCCTCATCATTAAAAACTGAGGCATGGCACTGTTTTCACAGGTAAGCACGAGCTCCAAAATTCTGTTATTGCTACAATTCTGTGTAATATGAACAGCTGTTGACATGTGAGCATAAATATATATAAAAAAAACACACCTGCAGAGCTATGATTAAGAATGTCAAAAACACTTTATACCAAATCCTGGGAGGCCGGGACTATTGAAAAGACATATGTCAGAAACTTAAAATGAATCCATTACTGAAAAGAGAAAAAAACAACAACAATGGTGCTATTGAGATCACTGACAGGCCAAAGTAGAAAACAAGCCTTATTTAAAGCAACAGTAATGTACAGTAAGGAAACCATTAGGCCTGGGAGGGGGCTGACAAAGGAAAGTGATAGTCTACCAGGCCTGGTGCTATTTACACAGGACCAGCATTATACTGTACAGCTAGACCCCGGTGTTTAGTTTAAGTAACACAGGAATGTCAAACATTAGCTTCAGCTCTAAGAGCTGTTGATGTTGGCCTGTATCCGGACCACTTCTGATTGCCGCTCTGCTCTCACCCGGGCCTCTCTTTTGGCTGAGTGCTCTTACAAATTTCCCTACACTCTGTCCAAGCATCGAGCCTTTTGTTTATATTGGTCTGAAAGTAGAAGTAAATTATTCTTGCCCTAAATCCTCTCCAGCTGAGAGTAATACTGGCCCAGTAGAAGGGGGAACAGAAGGAGCCATGGGCCGAATGCTAAATGATGCAGCCATGCTATCGTCTGTAACAGCAGGGCACACCAAAGTCTCCTGCCAGAACTACCCACAGGAAAAAGTCTGTACTGAAGAGGTAACCACATCACACATGGATGCGTGCAAAGCAAGTATGCTGTGATCCCTGTTCCAGCATAACCTTCTGGATATCCACTGGTCCACAAACACTAACAGATGTTAGACCAATCAAGACAAAAAATAACATGACAACAATAATTTTAAAGTCCAACAGAGTGTGTTTAACGTGCGTCTTATAATTCGTGATTCACCGTCGATGTTGTTCCACGTTGCCTTTAATATTATTTTGAACAGCGCGATCTCTCTGCTGTGTATATGTCGTTGCCCCCACGAGTGGCATTAGCCTCGGGTTAGGCTGATTGTGGAAAAACCGCCCATAGAATTAACCTCTATCCATGCCCTTGGAATTAGTTATCATTGATATGGTCTTCATTAAAGCACACTAGTGCACGGAGGATGGTGTCTGTTTATCAACCCGAGACTGGACGTCCTGCAGGATAGCTGAAGGGGTTAAAGCCCAGGGAAGACGCCAACCTGCCTGCGAGCCTGGGAGCCGGGAAAGACAGCATGAAGGATGGCAGCCATTGCCAGGGTCAGCTCTGACAGTGCCAATTTGATGTGCTGTCGTCAAGGGCTCCTCAATCCCTCCTCCTAACAGCTCCTTCCTGATATAGCTGCATGTCCTGATGGTTTTCTGATGCAAACAGTCACATGGCAAAATGGTTTTCTCCCTTCTCGGTGCATCCTCCTCCATCTGCTGCTGGGGCCTGGATGCCTCAGACCGCCTGCCTGTCACAGCATGCGTGGAAATTAGCTGGGGAGGAGGTGCTCGCTTGTGCTAATTACATTTTAATCATTGGAAATGTGTTGGCAAATCAAGCCTTGATTGCCATCTTGGAGCCCAGTGCTCTTCTCTGCAGGTTGGGGATGGGGGTGGGATGACTTCTGGGGCTAGAATGCGTCTGAGCCCAGACTCGGCAAGCTGGACACCTCATCCTCCACCACAGCTTGATATGGCGGCATGCCTGGCCTACCGCTGGGTAGGGGATGTGCCACATTATTCATAGGGAATAGAGAAAGACCAGGATGGTGAAATGCGGATCTGTGCCATGCATATTCTCAAATCCCCCCCACTCACACCTCCCATATTCATCTCTCTTTCTCTTACTCCCTCTTGCTTTTGCACCCACACATTACTAAGTCTGCCAGTCCTGCCACTGTGAATTGAGGAACAACAAATAGCGCTGGGCTGGAGGAGACTGATGAGCTAAGGTTTTGCTACACACCTGCTTTGGCACACAAAGCTGGAAAAGAAGGCCCTGTCACAATAAAAAGACTTAAAACAAACTGACTTGGTTACTTAAATGTTAGATTTTTAAATAAACACAAAGATCAAGGTTGGCAACAAGAACATTCTGATGAACATCTGTTACAAGCCACTTTTCCTTAGTGTTATCCAATGCTACACAACAGGCTGATTCATAATAATGAGCCCCAAAGCGATGCCAAACACATAACCATCCGACCCCATATTGTGCTCAGGGGACTTCACACCACAGCGAACCTCAAATAAACTCTGGGATCTCTTTACTTTAGCGATAAGTCCACCAGACACACATTTGTTGTAAAGTTGCCCATTAAAGACACCTACAAGTTCAGGGACTAACATATGTTAACATAACATACCTGACTGGCACGTCTCATTTAAATAAGCAAGGTTCTGTGGGGATGATGTTGTACATGCAGTTTCCCCAGCTCGATGCCGAACTGCCAAAGTGAAAGTACGGTGGGAAAAAGAAGTCCCAAAAGAAATCACAAGGAAAAAGCGAAACATTGCTTGAGTGTTTCAGACAGTCTATATAGTCACATAAGGCAAATTCTTCTTCCAGCAGCCAGGAATGCTTTGTCAGGGAGGACCAGATTTCTGTCTGGACTAATATAAGCAGGTCTGATCCGCATGTGCTGCACTGGCCAAACGCAGCAGGCCGACATCTGAATGCAATTTCCGTTCAAATGTAAAACTTTATCCAGAAGACATTCAGCGTGACCGCAAACTCTAGTTTCTAGTCAGTAGGACAGTAGAGATAAAGGAGGGAGAAGGGCCCGAAAAATGGAGCCTTCCACAAAGTACCAACAACATTATAGTCTCTGATCTCTGGTTTCAATATTCTGCACTACAATCTTTTTATGTTTTATTTATCTGGGCTGTTCCCAAACGTACCCGAAAGAATATCTGAGAGAATTTTCTAAATCTGACTATTCTCTCTCTTTTAATATTAAATTCTTATCCTTTCCTCATTGTTAGATCTCTTTTGCTTTACATCATGATCACCAATAATGTCAAATCAGAGAGTCAAGGACTAAGGGGGGGAGGGGGGGTATCATGTTGATGTGTACGCACAGAAGTGAAGAGGAGCGCCGTCTGAAATGTAGATGCGCAGACACATTCAGACACTTGTGGATGACTGGGATGATAAGATTTCTTCAGAAGGCGTACAAGTGCAGCATGTGTATATTACTTTCCCTTTTTAGTGTGGAGGAAGGTAGGACATTTAACTCAACCACAGAGGAGGTACTGTAGTGCTGAAGTGATCCTTGGCAGAAACAGATGTTGCCGCAGGGTAAACCACTCCGCTGATCAGTCCCATCCACCCACCAAACACGCTCACAACACCACCTGACAAGGACCAGGGTAGGAAGAAGGATCAGAGGTGCGGCACTTTGCCTTTTTAAAAAAATCCATGCGTTACACAAGTGCTATGTTCAGCGTCTCTGTTTCAAGAGTCGTATCAGCACGTTTCTCCTGGCTGCAGGCGAGGCTCTGGGGAACCTGGAGGTGGACAGCATTTACAGGTTATCTGATAAAAACATAAAATACAGCCATACTACATAAAATACAACCATACACAAACCTTCACTCAGCCCAACTCCGTACTCTGTTTATATAAGCCAGCAGAGGCCTGAGGCTCAAAGCAGATGCTGAATTAATCAAAGATTAATAGAAGGGTTTTGAGATAATTACATACATCAAATTGCATTGTTTGCGTGGCGATGGTGACTCCCATGAGATGAGTCCACTTGGTGTGCATTTTAATTACCCCCCCCCCCCCCATGCTCGACATTAATAGTGATGTGATTTGGCATCCTCATTACAGCAGTCTGGTCTCACGCACGCGCGGGAAGCATAATTTCCCAGATGAAGAAGTGGACAAGCGGAGTTTTGACCGGCGGTCGAGTAGATGGAATTGAGCAAGGAAGGTGTTCTTCCCGGGGATGGCAACCTTTCAGAATCAGTAAAGCACCGGCTATCGAGTAATCCGCTCTGGTATCAGTTAAAACAAGGCGACTGCACCGAACACGGTCACATACTAAAGGATGGAACTGAATACTGGCTCAAATTTGTTTTCTTAAGATTGCATTCCTCAAAGGTACTGCACTGACTGTATCTAAAGTATATGGCATCAGATCAGATCCCTTGTGAAATTATACAGCTGCTAATAGCGCTCGTGCAAAATGGAGCAATAATACAGCATTACCTGTAACATTCATGGTTTACATATACTTGGAAGTATGCTTTATAAGACCTGCAACCGTCTGCTGGCAAGAGATATAAACCTCATCTGCTCCCCCTGCTCACCTCCCACTTTCAGCGTCTCTGCTTCCCTCCTTCTGTTCACACTGACTCATCGCTGGGGGGGGCGGGGGGGAGAAAAACATCAGGATTAGGTTCTGTGCCTCTAATCACTTAACTCCTCACACCTGATGGCACACTATTAACTTTGACTGTCTCCAGTGACCCCGCGGGTCGTTGCCCATCACATCAAGTTTTTATTAGGGAATTTTCCTCATCATTAGCCATGGCCTGGAAACGAGCCATTAATATTCATACTGGCAAACCAAAATGAGGTCCCACTGATTTTCCATCATCCAGGCTGTCTGTGCAGCTGCTGCTGTTAACAATCACCCCAGTGCTACACATTTGCCACGTATCATTATGGGGCTCCATAAAGCTCTTTTTCTGGTTCTGCCATGATGGGAAGGAGAGCAAGGTGGTGGAGGAGGAGGAGGAGGAGGAAGAGAAGGCTCTGAGAGTTGCAGCCAGCTGACACCCGTCTGAGAAAACCTGGCTAACTCTGCCAACAATCTGCCTGGAAGTCTCATGCATATACCGGTGCTGTCAGTGCTAACAACCCCTGCAGGCTCTGCCAGGTACACAGCTGAAACACGCCGACTTCCCTGTGCTCTCACATTAGAGCACACATTGTTTGTCAGTCTGTAATGGCAGCCAGGAAAGCAGCGCTTTGGAATGGATTGAAATCTTGTACAAGATGCTGACACATCTGAGGATCATGGAAGGTTTTATTTAGAGAAGAAATTTTTTTTTCTACTTTCCCATAATGCACAATAAGCCATATAGCAGACAACGATTTACCAGCAGTGAAATATTACTATTTATTGTTACTGGTAACACGGGGGATATTCTGAATGAATTTACAAGGAGCCACCGCTAGCATTTCTTCAAAATTAGATACTTTTGGATTAGCACGCATTCAAAACGGCAGCACGCGCTCGTTCGTGTCTCTGCTTCTGTTAGCAGAGGACAAGCATCTTACATTTCGGCTGCTGGTGAGAGCAAGGTGCTCAGGCTCCACGCAGCGTGAACACAGACCTGATAACACAGCTTCACAGCGACAGTGTCTCCGGCATCTCCTGCTGATAAGACTCCACTCTCTTCCCCTTCCACCTGAGCTGAGACGAGCTGGCCCGGTGCAGGGGAAGGCCTCTTAATGCTGAATGTCCGATATTGCTCTCACACCACGTTTGACAGATGTGTTGTCTACCCCATCAGTGAATAAAACATGGAAATTAAATATATAAATCAGCTCTGTGACCTAATATGTAAACAACAACACTCTGCATTATGCTGTAAAATTACCCGCGAAAGGTTATTTAGTTTACCTATAATATTTTAAGTGAATTTCGGAAGTAATTATCTGGGAAAAATGTAGTTACTTGAGTATGAAAGTGGTGTCTCAGTATGATAAACAGATTGCACAGTCAACAATATTCAGTAAAACAAGGACATAAGGTGAGACATTCTAACAGATGCAGCTGCTTCAGCACTGTCTTGCAAATAATTAGAGCTGCAGTGACAAAAACACTTTGTTTTTCTTCTACTATGATTTGCTAGCTGTCACAGTGTACATCTGAATTGCCTCATTATACAGAAAGTACTCAAATAAAAGCAGACACTGCACACTCCTGTCAGGATTCTGTCTACCACACATGCAAACAAGCAAAGATGAATAAACATTAGTTGTTGTCGAGGGCTGGTCTTTGAGCCGCGAGGCTCACAAAGATGCGCTTTGTACAAAATAAAAATATTTAATTTGAAAGACTGATGCAAGGCAAAATGAAATTAAAAGGAACCCATGCTAACTGCTAAAACAAATTACTCGCAGCACGCTAAATTACATTTGCTCCTCCATCAGCGAGATCAAACGAGCCTAGTTTGACTCTCCTGCGCTAATGATTTCCTGCACTCACCTCCTTTTTCATCCCAGGGGTGTTAATAAACACTCTGTCTGGTTTTTTTTGTGTGTGTGTTTGTTTGTTTGGTTTATTTATACATTTCTCAGCTCTACATCTCATCTTGCTCCCTCCCTCGCTCGCTCGCTTCGCCCATGCTGGTGGCAGGCTGGGTGAATTAGAGGGATCTAATGTAATCCCAGAGACAGCGGGCTCCTGAAAAACGTGCTCAATTAAAGCAGGATGAGCCCAGTGGGAGCATCCCTGGCGGGGTGTGGGGTGACTGACATGGTCCTTTGGTTGGGATTAATTAGCATGCTAAGTGGTAGAGCACGATGGCAACCTGAAAGCCTAAGAACAGCCACCTGACATCCACCACCTCCCACAATACCATTATTATGGTTACGGTTCTAACCAGTCCAGCCCGGGCTGTCCCCTCACAGAGTGATTTAATTTCCTGACGAAAGCACGCAGGTACAGACTGAAACAACAGACTCCGCGGAGCACCCCTCTGACAACACATTCCTTACCCGCAGCACCTCGTCGAGATAATTACAATTGAAATGTCAACTTTGGAAAGTCTCGCTGATATTATTGCAGGTTCTGTAATTCTACCTTTTAAAAATAATCCCGGCTTTTTGTCTGACACTCCTCTGCAGTAAACAGGCTGTCGCCAGGCTGGACTGTACAACATTATTACAAAATGACAGGTGGGATTGTGGTTAAAGTCAGGCTTAACAGAAGGAGCCCACAATGAAAGACCATCCGTGGATGAAAATGTTTGCGCAGTGATCTGGAACAAGCGGTGCAATTTTTCAGTATTTAATCTAAATTTTTTTTGCGTTTGTTTTTCTTTTAATTGTTTAGAGCATTGCTGACACTTTCAAAAATATCTAACAGCACAGGCTAAAAAAAAAAGTTCTGTAGATTTCAGGGTCAGCCCCTCAGCCCTCCATCTAGCTAATCACCATAATGTAGACTATGTCAACACAGTCAAAAGAACAGACTCCATCCATCTCAAGTCAAGAGAGTAGAACACACCGCTTTTTGGGAGACTTGTCAATGAGTAAGGGTCAGCTGTCAGGAGGTGCACCCGTGTTTTTCTAGGCCACTGGTTACTGCTCCCCTTGTGTGTTGTAATTAGTGTCTCTGAATAAGCAACCGGGATCCAATAAAAACTAACCTATCCTGAGCTGCACTTCAGGACTTTCAGGCTTACTCAGCACGATATCCAACATAGTTTATGACAGCCCTCCTCTGGGCTTTCTTACAGTCCACAGACACTACGAAGGGGGAGAGAGAGAAAATCATTGGAGTATTTTGTCAGCTGTAATTACTCTCCAATTATATGGTCAAAATATGTCATTACAGGGCACTTTGTTGTCCAGGCTGCCTGGCTTTGATCAAGTTGTGGCACAATGTGTTTCACATTAGAGGCCCCACTATGATGTATGTTTCCTGTCACGACAAGGATAACAGTGAGGTCAGCAAAGCCATCCATCCCTGAAGTCTACTCCCCTTCTTTCTAGCGACCGGGAGTAAAAAAGATCATGAGCAGTGGAAACGAGTCAGTGAAAGAGGGGGAAAGCAAAGAGCTCAAAAATGGATCTTCTGGTAACAAAAGCACCAGCAATAAAAAATTTTGTTTAACATGAAACAATTAGAAGTAAAACACTGAGTAAATCTCAGTCTTAATAAACTAGTGACAACAAAAATCCAAATCTGTTCCAATCTTTTTGTAGCTTGCTTTTTCTTATTCTTAGCTAAGGGTGGGTGTTCTGTTATGGAAGATCCTAATTTGGCATATGCTACATAAATGACAGCAGACTCCACATTTCAACATAAAGTAATCTGAAGTCTGATTGGTTCTGACACAGTTAGGACAATGCACAGTACATACACTTAACAGGTTGGAGATATAACTTATTTTGTTAGCAGAAGTTAGAAACACAGAAGAAGAACAAAATAGCAGGGGAGATATGAATAAGCTCTTCTGGTCTGAACGCATTTGTGAGTTTGCCTCGAGTTGGCTTTGTATCCAGGTAACTATGTTCCCAATTTATGACATGTGATCACATAAGTTCAAGAAAAGTAAAAGAACTGTGATCAGGAACTACTTTTTTTTTCAAAAAGAAGAAACTGCAAGGCTGTATTCATTAAGGGTCAAATCCTGAGGTTCGTTTCAGTGGTGTGAAGTTGATGGACCATTCATCACTTAAACACAAAGCCAAGGTCAGGGACTGGTGCCCTGGAGCTCTGCAGTCAGCATCATATATTAACAGTGAATGTTCAAGGAAAATTACAATGACTATGAATGTGTTTGTACCTCATACATTCCCTGTGGTACTAGCAGCACTCACTTATCAAAGATGACCATGTCAATAAAGAAAAATTCACTGGAACCGCTTGGAGCTGAGCAGAGCTGCTAGGCTTCTGCTGGTCATTTGCTGAGAGCCAGTGTGAGCTCTTCCTGGGGGATATCAGTAGCATCCCAGGCCATGTATGGTTTGTGTTCCTTCCAAGAGCCCCCATCCTACCCTAGGCCCTGCTGCATACTGGTCTACACTGCAGACGCCACCATCTGTGCTGCCTCCTGTTGGTAAATTGGCAAACAAGGCTGCAGCCCTCCCCTGATTTGGGCGTTTGGCCCGGGGGTTGAAGGAGGAGGAGGGTGGCTGGGGTGCAGTGAGGGAAGCTCCCTGGTGTTTCAGAGAGCCACTCCATAACACTTTCCTCATGAGCGCTCCTCCGGAGGGCTGCTGGAATGTCTTGGAGCCATCTGGGGAGAAGTGGAGCGTGGCAGGGAGCAGCTGGACGCGTACAGCTGCTATTTAAGCCCTGGCAACTGAGCTCCATATCAGTCAGTCAGCAGGAAATGCAGAGAGCACAGCGGAGCAGAACCTAGCAGATGAGAGCTCACCGCACAGAGCTCGCGCTCGACACTCCTGGCATAAGCTTGCCCTGTCTTTCATTCACTAAACCCTGAGTTTTAAAAAGCAAGAAAAAGATATGAAAATTTGACATCCAAAGATTGCAGCTGACTGAAAAGTCAACTTTGGAATCAGCAACAGGCATAACTATAGTAATTCCAAAACCTCTCGCTCATTTATGTACACTATGTTGCCAAAAGTATTCACTCAGCCATCCAAATCATTGAATTCAGGTGTTCCAGTCACTTCCATGGCCACAGGTGTATA
>JAVDPK010000312.1:868380-897573 GCA_034780415.1 Cichlasoma orientale | reverse complement strand
GTGCACAGAGGTCACCAACTTTCTGCAGAGTCAATCACTACAGACCTCCAACCTTCATGTGGCCTTCAGATTAGCTCAAGAACAGAGAGAGCTTCATGAATGGGTTTCCATGGCCGAGCAGCTGCATCCAAGCCTTACATCATCAAGCTCAATGCAAAGTGTTGGATGCAGTGGTGTAAAGCACGTCATCACTGGACTCTAGAGCAGCTGAGACGTGTTCTCTGGAGGGATGAATCACACTTCTCAGTCTGGCAATCTGATGGACATCATATTAAACCCTGTGGATTAAGAATCAGATGCCACTCAAGTTCATATGCGTGTGAAGGCAGAAGAGCAGATACTTTTGCCAATATAATGCATAGTGCTGTGAAAAAGTATTAGCCCCCTTCCTAATTTATTTATTTTTGCATATTTGTCACAAATATCAAACTAACTTTAATATTCAAATGCAAAACACAATTTTTAAATGATGATTTCATTTATTAAGGGAAAAAATCTGTCCAAACCTAACTGTGAAAATCTAATTCCCCCTTGTTAAGTCATGAACTATCTGTGATTAATCAGATTTTTTGGAAAGCTCAGTTCAGTTTTAGCCACACCCAGGCCTGATTACTACCAGACCTGATGACACAAGAAATCCCTTAGACAACATGTCCTCCAATCCAAACACAAGTATCTGTTGTTTCTGCAGGCCCTGAAATACGACCTATATATACGTTTCCAAAATGAGCGCTCCTGCATGTGGCTTTGTGTGGCTTCGTGTGCCATGTGGTCATGTGGTCATGTCTCTGAGTAATGTTGCCGCAGTTCAGGATGTAGAACAGCAATCTATTAATCAGAAGGTTGATGGTTCAATTCCAGGCTATTCCAGTTAGCATGCCAAAGTATCTGAGAGCAAAATACTGAAGTGCTTATATGAATGAGGAATGTTACATAAAGCGCATTAGGTACTCAAGAAAAGCATTATATTAAAAAAAATAAAGAATAGTTTATTTATTTATTGTTTTAAGTTGCATCTAATGCCATTTAGTCTGCATAGACTTTTCAGAAATCTGAGGAAATCCATATTTATGTATTTTTTCAGAATTTGCCGTTATTCACACGCACTTTCATCTACGACCGCTAGAGGCGGTTTTATTTCATTCTAAAATGTAAATTTTGGTGTAAAACTCACCTGCAGAAAGGAGGACAGGTTCTAAATAGACAAAGTGAAGCTAAAGGATCTCAAAAACCAACACATCACATGTCACGAAACTCAGGCCTCACTTGTCTCAGTTAAGGTCAGTGTTCATGATTCAACAATAAGAGACTGGGCAGAGTTCCAACCACTGCTGACCAAAAATAACACCAAGGCTCGTCTCACATTCTCCAAAAAACATCTTGATGATTCTCAAGACTTTTGGGAAAGTGTTCCATGGACTGATGAGACAAAAGCTGAACTTTTGGGAAGATTTCAGTCCCGTTACATGTGGCGTAAAACTAACAGAGCATTTCATAAAAAGAGCATCAGAGCAACAGTCAAACACGGTGGTGGTAGTGTGATGGTCTGGGCTGCTTTGCTGCTTCTGGACGACTTGCTGCAATTGATGGAACCACAAATTCTGCTTTCAACCAGAAAACCCTGAAGCTGAATGTGCGAAAAAGTGCGAACAGGGTCTATTCTTATAGTCTCAAGTTTACATTACACTGTGGGAATCTGCAACACTTAATTACAACTAACATTTCCAGTAGTTTGACAAGAATAAATAGAGTGAAGTTCTGTTTCCTCCACAAATATTGCCCATATTTAAATTCCCACTGATACTCATATTCCATTTTATTTAGAATACATTTTTGCACATTATTATGGTCAGATCTCAATATTAACCCTCATCAGGTTTTTGTGAGCATACAGTATAAACAAACTGCGAGTCTATGACATGTATTTTAAGACAGTTACATAAGTGAGAAAGTGCTCTGCCATAAAAGGTTTGTGCTAGCGCAATCCAAAGCTCAGAACAAAATAATTTCATAATAGCAGAACTTGTGGCGAGAGTCTGCGAAAGGTGTCAGAGTGTCTAGAAATACTTGCAGAGACAAAACGGACAAGCTCTCAGTCACACAGACGGGCAGAGAAATGTGCACTAACAATCAACAAAAGAAGAACTGGATTCTCAGCAAATGTCGATTGGCCACCGGAGACTACATGGGAGGTTTTCTCACTAAGCTTTACAAGGCTTGATTCTTGTGTGAACCCCCACCCTCCCACATGCACACACGCCCCCACACACCCACACACCGATGTGAAGCTATGGGAGAAAGTGCTTGTCAGGAGAACATTAATTAAAGTGTTAAAGGTAAAAGAAGTATTGACTTTCTCTCTTCTGCAGCCTCCCCAACCACTAGCAGCCAGCAAAGCCCACTGCCCCCTGAGGTAACATCTTCTACTAGCTCAGGCCCAGGAGCTAACTGAAAGAAAAGCCCCACTAAGACCAATTAAGGCCTTCACTAGGAGACTGAAAGGAAGACAAATGGAGGCAGAAGGCCCGATTACAAGAAACCTTTGTACAGATGTAAAGCAATTAGAGCGGTCTCAGGGGCCAGACAGTGTGGTACCTGTGAGTCATGGATCCTACAGCCAGTCGAAAGTCGGAACAATCCCTCTTTTCTGTTTAGGGCCCCAGTCAGCCTGTGTATTAGTGTCATATATCAGTGGATAGGCCTGGTATTGGTTTCTCTAGTGCAGGGAAGAGGCAGCAGTCTGCCAAAGAGGACCACTCCACCCTCCATTATCCGTCTGTTGGGAGAACAGGGGCTCTATTATCCATTCAGGCGGGGCCTTTTCGATAAAACAAGGGCAGATAGGAAGTGTGGAAGCTCTCAGGTGTCTCCTTCCACTAGGGAAGTTTGTCAGAGAGGTCATTCTGATAAAAGCTGGGGTAATTATACTGCACAGCATCACCGTTTACCAGTCAGAGCACATTTAACCAGGACAGCGCTGTGACCTCTAGATCACAGCAGAGAGCGGCAGCAAATCCACACTGCCCGAAGCTCATCAATGCAAAAATCAATAGGGAGCAATTTATGTGATTATAGAACCGTGTAAAATTGTAATTGTAAAGATGACTATGGTCATCTTTTTAAATGGCTGTTTATCAACAAACGCACACGGAGGCTGCCTACATTCCAAAGTCACTGTTTCCGTGTGTCTTTACTTGCCCAGCTGTCGCTGACAGTCACAATAAAGAGCAGACGAGGTCACAATCTGCAGAGTAACAAATCGATTGCTAATGGAAATTTATGCTCAGTGGTCTGATCTACAATTAACTAAAGCAAAAACCCTCCTCGAGACCTGAGATTATGAAATAATTTTGACAAATGGAGGCCTGGTTCATAATGACCTTTTTTCCTTGCTCCACGACGAGCCAAGCTGCAGCCCTCATTATTTATGGGGGGGCTTTTTTAAAAGCAGGTATAGGAGAATGAATGTGTGGCTGTCAGTGTGTGTAATGGGGCTAATAATGGTGTCCGGTGCACTGCATAATGAACCCCACCCTCACAGAAAAGCCATCTTCCCCTCCCTCCCCGTCTGACGAGCGGTGCATTCTTCAGCAGCCTCCTGCTTTAAAATCCTCAGTCTGCGAGTGGCAGTGTGGCCCGTATAAAGCCAAGACACAGAGTCACGGCTAGTACAGACATCACTGGGAAATTACCACTGCAGCTGTTTCAGCCATTTGTCTGCACCCTTATTTGCAGATACTTAACACTTACCACCAAAACTAACACAAATAGATTTCTTGACTGCTAAATGTTAAGTGGTTTAAAAGGGATTCAAGAGTGACTACTTTGTCCAATTTAACTATATTTTAATTTTAATGGCATAAAACAGCTCTGGGAAAACCTTTGCTGTCATTAAGTGCAAATCCCATAAATGTGACTATGTACTGAATAATAAAATTTATGTTTGATTGCCTGGAATTGCCAAAGCAGTAAATCTGCACAGCAGTGCCTAGCTTGATTTGGGAGCTGAAGAAAACCATTTGACTTCACAGTTCAAGCTTGATGAAGTCCCTGGATGCTGCTGGTTAAGGACTTAAGCAGATGGCCAAATACTTGGCGCAAGAAAAGAGCTGCTCTGAATATTTTTTTGGCAAATCTACAGGCATATGGCAAAAGTTCATGCCAAATACTCCATTTCAGAAAAAAAAAAAAGATACAGCCTGTGGGAAAGAAAAAGCATATTAGGAAAGAAATAATAAGAGACAGAGATGAGCGAATGACAGAACAATGTTAAAGTATCAAAAATATGATGCTGTTTGGTCTACGCACATCAAATTTATCATTGGCCCATGCAGCTCTTAAATAATCGCTATCGTAATAACATTACGAGGAGCGGATAAACAGGGTTCTACTTTAGATCAGCAGAGGAGCTACAGCTGCACAGGCTGAATGAGGGAGAACACGCTCTAAGCACAGTAAGCCTCTTGGCCAGACCACAGCTCAAATCCTTTAGTCTGAAACCAAAAGATTAGGGTTTGATGACATTTTGCCGTGCATGCACATTTACGATCGCTTGGAATCAATTTAATATCAATAGAGACACAGACAGCAAAAAAACGCCACAAAACACAAAATCAAATAAAAAGCCGATATCCTGCGTAACCCCTCCCGAAATAAAAGTTAGACAACCGAATCATACATTTAAGACCCAAGACTTTGCATAGGCACACGTGTATTTTTAAAACGCAGACAAGAAAAAAACAACAAAACAGTTTGCAGCAGTGTAGCCACTGGAAGACAAAGGGTGATTGGCAGAAGATGCAACATTAGTGGGAGGAAGATCTCTCTCAAGGGCTTGACAGGAAGAGAGAGAGTATCAATCACTCTACTACAGAAGGCACTTCCAACAATACAAACCTCAATCACTTACTTTTATTCTACGAGTGGTCCTGCTCCGCTGTGCCGCACAACACACATTTGTTTTGATCTGGGACAACAGCCTCAAACATCACAGCACTGTCAACGCAATATACCCTTTTTTTCTTCTCCTGCTCATGTAAGGTCTCGGAAATGTCACAGCCAAAATATGAGTTATATATCAAAATAGATGACATTCTTTCAAATCCATTTATAAACATAGACTAAAAAGGGGAATTATTGGCTGTTGAATGGATTCGGAGGAAACAGGAGACTGTCATTTTTGGTCTTTTTCCATTGTGACCCGGCTCTCGCTTCAGCTTGCTTTGAATGCACATCTGCGGCCATTATGTCGCACTTTATGTTTAAAAAGCATAAACAGAAAAGCACCTGAAATAAGAGTGTTTGTGAACCTGACATGAAAGTGAGGCCAAGGACGTCGTATCCCAAGCGTTAGATTGCTTTCACATCAGATGATTAGCTTCAGCCATGCTAATTACAGTGAATGGAAACTAATTAAGAGGAACTACATGTCAGCTAATGAGGATTTGGGGCTGTGTCCATCTTACAGCATCGTTTCCGCTGCACTACTCGCCAGCTATTTCTAGTCTTCTTGAAAATCTCTTCTCTGACTTGGAGAGCTACAGACACCTTTTATGGTCATACCAATCAGACAAACTGTAATTTTTGCGTCAGTTGCAACACTAATAGGACAGGAGATTAACACCTCAGTTAGAAGAACAAGGGATGTGTCTATTACAACGACTACCCAGAGGAAAGTTTTCATTAAAATTAAGCGAGCATTGAATCCAAGCACTGTGTTCACTGCTCTCCTGCAAAATATCCCTTCAGTTCTCCCACTTTCCTCGGTGGCACATCCTAATGATGTGCATACTGCTGGCGTGAAGCTAATAAGCGGCTCTGGCAGGACAGAGAAACTCTTGGGAAAACAGCAATTACTTAGTTGGTGGCGGTGGTGGCAGTTCCCCCCAGATCTGCCGCCACCTGCCTCCACCTGACAATGCCTGCAGGTTGGAAGGGAGGTCATCCAGGGCAGGACCCCTGACTCTAAACTGCTGAGCTGTTACATCTGGTTCCATCTGGCCCGACTGCGCCTTTTCTCACCCAAGCAGACAGAAATGTAATTAGGCCAGGAGGACATGGGTAATGCTGGTTGCTCAGCAACAGTCAAAGACAGAAAGCCAGGGACCCTTTCCAGAAACGACTGTCCCACTGACCTTACTGACGAGAGCAGAGCGTTAACTGAGACATTTCTAATGACTGTACTTACTGTAATACCAGCTACACTGAGGATGAACACCAGCTCGTCCAAGAGACAGCTTGTGAACTTGGTGCAGGGGAAGTCTTTGAAATATGGTGTCATCATGTGGCGTATTAAAGCTAGCTTATTAGCGATGCTAATATAAAGCTGGAGCTTGACAAATTCCCTCTTCTAGATTAATCCCTATCTAATACCATTAATCTGAAAGTAAGCATGCTGTTCCTCTTCAGCCGGAGCCAGTCCTTAACGTTTTCATTACAGGAGCAGTTGCTTAGCCAGCTGCAGGTTTAATTCCCAGGTATTTACCTCCTCATCTCAGTTCTCCTCGTTGGCATACCAAACACAACTCAGCAAATTCACTTTGCATTTTTAATAGATGGAAGGGGGTAAGTGATGTCAATCACAAGCAAAGCGGTAGTGAGCTACGAATGCAGCGGGCCACAGTGGCTTGTTTGAATGCACATAATGCACACAGAAACTCAGACAAACATGCACATACCTCAGCTCTGCCTGGCTTCACGGAGCTCGGGCTTGTAATTAGCCACACGAGCTGCAATCACAGTCCAATGACAATACTTCTGCAATGGCTTGTTTTCCTAACCTCTGCAAGACCTCAGGCAGAGGTCCACTTACCCTGTCAGAACCAGCCCACCGCTGAAATCAAAACACTGAAATCACTCCATTCCGCTGCAGCGCCACTGATTAAATGTGCAGAGTGTAGAGTGCAATTTGCTAAATTACAAGTATTTTGCACATGTAAATATACTTTAATTACAGCAATTAAAGAAGATTATGGGAGATTGGCAGATGGGGAATGTAATGTTGTTTTAATTAGAGTTTGAATGCACTGTAACACAAACAGAATGTTAACCCCTCAGAACAGAATGGGCTGTTAGGCCCTGACAAATTGTATCCTGATGCAGCTTTTTCAAAGCTTATAATCACCTGCAGCTACAATGTGTGCGTAACAGAAAAAAGAGGCTGGCAAAAACAAAGAGAGAAAATTATGGCTGAGAGATGGAAAAAGTGAGAGGCACAGAAGAGCAGGATGCAGAGACAATGAACAACAGATGTAGCATTCCTTGTTCTCAGAGTAGCGAGCTGAATTAGGATGACATTTAAAAATATTTTGACAAGAGTTAATGTGGAATTAGAGGCAATTAAACCAGACTTAGACCCTGAGATCAATCACACAAAATTAGAAACAGCTCATGCGCTTGGATACGAAGAACCCTGGAAATTAAGGCTAACAAAGGATATTGGAGCAACATGAAAGCTTAGTCAAAAAAAAAAAAATCCAAAAAAAACAAAACCGTAGAACTGAGCTGACGTGGACCAAAAAATCCTGACCACGAATAAAAGGATACATGGATCAAAAGGCTTTGATGGATTCGCCATAGACCAGTAAATACTCTTTAAAATAAACACCGTTACACCAGCATATACAAAAAAAGAGGCAAAGTTGTAGATGATAAAAAAACAAAACAAAACACGTTCAGCTCAATCACCACACATACACTTCAGGTGGCTGCGGCGAGGTGTCTGTGCATCTCACTCTGAGGGATTTCGGGGTCGTGTACTCTGGATCGAGAAAAATCCCCTCTCTGGATCTATATAGCTGTGCAGCAACATTTAATACATTCCAGTCAATAGCCTATTAGAAATTCTAATTGAAAGTTCAATGCCCTTACGTTAGGGCTTGCAATAAAGATTGCCTTTGGAAAGCCATTTAAAGGCTTAATCTCTTTATCATGCAGTATTTGGAAACCTAACTTTGTTCTTGTTAGACAGATCAATTGCATTAATTTACAAAATGGGAGAAAATGTCACCCTTTATCCCTTAAATCCCACCTGGGTGAAAAAGGCAAATTAAAGAGGGGCAGCACTGCTTTTCCCCTATACCAGGAGAAATAGATGTCATAGGAGACTTGACCTACAAATTTTAATTAACACATGAAATATTCAGCCTCGGAGATGAAGCGCGTGACACAGAGAGCAAGCAAGGTCTGTCTCTGCCAGTTAACTCCTTCACGACCAACTTAACCCGCACACACGCACGCATGCACACACAGATTCGCAAATACATCAACACCCTTGAGACGTTTTCAAGATGAACAGTTAGTCACAGCAAAGCTAGCTAACGCTTAATTTTATCTACCACTGTTGGCAAAAAGGAACTTCAGCGGATTAATCGTTAAGTTAATTATTGCTCTTGCGTTAAATCACGCTTTATTCAACAGGGTTTAAACTTAATGCAGAACAATGAAATGAGTATTTATAAACTTTAAAACTGCAGTGCAATCTTAGTGTACTTTTTAATATTATATTAGTGTAATTTTGGCGGCGCGACTTGGACACTGTTCTGCTTTTTTTGGCTCAGCATTTCAAGCTTCTTCCTCCACTTCACCTCAGCATGTTTCCTTATATAGAGAAAGTGGAGCGCGGCGGCGCGCTCGCTGCCGGCAGCGAGACGAAGCCGGTCGGCGTGGAACGATTCTGATTCACTAACATACGCGTGGTGTTAAAAAAAAAAAAAACTCGACGGCATTTCTGTGTGCATTTATTTTGTAGGCAGAGTAATAACATTTCTATGCATACGTCAGTGAATGAGGCCCATTATTTCTAAAAATGCTTTAGCAGGAGCTCACAGAGATGTCCTTCTGCAATGAGAATGTATTCTTTTTTTCTGTGCTCTGTGCCTTTCTAGTTGTACAGCTCTCAAACAGTATATTATTTTATTTTAACCCTAAACCAGTGCATAATCAGTATTTGCCATATTAAATGTCATTGCAGGTTTTAGAAGAACCGTTCTCTAAAAGGGTGTTCTGGTCTTTTATCATCCTGTCCCGACACTGGGCATTTTGTTCTTTAGCTGCCCTTTCCTGAGTGCCAGAAATCACCCCAGAGTGCTTGGCACCATTTAAGCCTTGAACTCCTGCATTGTTTTTCAGGATAGTGCCTTACCTTGACTTTCATTTCAAAGACATAATAGCTTTTAACAGTTCACTGCACCTCCATTGTGAGGTTCTTGTTCTGCATGTACATCAGGGACAGTTCTATGGTTAGCCAGTGATGATTAATCAAAAGCCAGTGAGGGACATGGCTCTACAGAAATGGTCTACAGTGTGAGTGTGGCTGCTGTATCTATGTCAAAATGCTTGAGTGCTCGGGGACCTTCCCATTGTTGACTTGTAAAAGACTAATATCAATTTTACATCCTGGCTCAGAATTATGGAATGATATCTCTGAGTTGGGACCACAACCGGCACTGTTGACATTTATTACTATGAAAACAAAAACAAACAAAACAAAAAAAGAGGCATTAATAATAAACTGTATGGTAAACTGTTCATGCAGTAAGTCTCCCATTGCAGAGTTTTCCTATACCCATTAGGGCATGTATGCAATCTGGGGCCGTGAGGCATGTGAAAGGCTCGTCAGGGATTCTGCCATGCATCCTTGTAAACTATAAAAAGAGAGAAGCCAAAAGTCACATTTGGCTTGCTTGGAGAGTCAGTCTAATGATCAGAGCTGCTGAATAAAACACAACTCATGTGGAAATAGATACATATGCCAGCACTAACCGGGAACCAAATCAAACCTTCGCTCCGACTCGAGTTCTCACGTTTCCTGCAGAATTAAAGTCACGTGGGCCTCTTCAGCGCGCCCTGGTCATCTGTGAGGAGATCCCACCAGGGTGCCCTCTCTGAAGCCTTCGACTCTTTTTTCTTTATCCTTTTCTTTCTAGCATGACCGTGTGAGGAATGACGGACGGATCACAGGGCAGGATAAAATAGCCATTCAGTAGTCGGTGGGTTAAAGAAACTTTAACATCCCAAGTCTTTAAATTGTCACATAAGTCAGCAGCTTTTAGACAAATTGAACAAAATTGAACCTTTCAGGGGCCCCAGTGAAGCAGCATTTCTGTTCTGGGCACAAAGGGAGCCCCTGCTAGAAAGAGTCTGAATGGCTGCATTATCCCCTCCGTGCCTGCCCGGTCCAAAGGCTCATTTCACACCTACTGCCACCTACTATTAGCTTTCTTATAGTTCTTATGGGAGGCTGATGATGGATTCCACAGTTTTAACAAAAAAGTAAAAAGGCGTGGCAGTTCTGATTAAACACAAAAAGCCATCACGCTCCCCATCCTCTGCTTCACTTTCTAATGATCGACAACCGTTACTGCAGAGAAATGTGCACAACCAAAGCGTGCAAGCACTGGGAAACTAATCAAAAGAGGTAGTCATAATATCACAGGAGATCAGGGATTGGATGTATGATATGTAAGCATGTACTGAGAACGGATTTAAAGGGCAGCAGAAAAGTAAATAATTCACCAAATAATTATCTATGCACTTAAAAGGTTAGTACAACTACACAATGGAACCAGCTCCAAATTTGGATTTGGGAGGCAGACACCCTCTCTATTCTTAAGATTAAGCTTAAAACGTTCCTTTTTGATCAAGCTTAGTTAGGCCTGGATCAGGTGACCCTGAACCATCCCTTAGTTATGCTGTAATAAGCCTAGGTTGCTTGGGGGTTCCCATGAGTGTTTCTTCTTCAGTCACCTCTTTTTACTCTGTTTGTACCCCACTGTGCATTTAATCATTAGTTATTATTAATCTCTGGCTCTCTTCCACAGCGTGTCTTTTGTCCTCTCTCTCTCCCCTCAGCCCCAACCGGTCTCGGCAGATGACTGCCCCTCCCTGAGCCTGGTTCTGCTGGAGGTTTCTTCCTGCTAAACGGGAGTTTTTCCTTCCCACTGTCGCCAAGTGCTTGCTCATAGGGGGTCGTTTTGACTGTTGGGTTTTCTCTGTAATTATTGCAGGGTCGTTACCTTACAATATAGAGCACCTTGAGGCGACTGTTTGTTGTGATTTGGTGATATAGAAACAAAACTGAATTGAATAGCAATTGACAGTAGCAAAAAGTCACCATAACTTACATGATCCAAACTTTTCTCTGTAAATGTTTCCTTCTAATTAAAGCCAAAAATAAATAAATAAATAAATAACCCAGTTTAGTTATCACTGGATTGGTTAGATGGTTAACAACCTCAGTGATCATACAGCCTGTGTACATACTGCGTATTCTGTGTATTTATCAGGCTGTGGTGTTAATTCTTTGGCTGTTGTACCACTCTGGTACTAACTGAAGAAACTCAAAAACTAATGGTTGAGTTACAACACATTCAGTAATCACTAACCCCGCAGACATTAATACCACACACTGTTCACCATCAATGTGAGGGTCTTTGGATTAGTATTCTGCATGTTTGCATGTAAAGCAATATCTACTGCATCACAGAAAGGCACTCTCTTTAAAAATAAGCCACCCCCTCTGATATAACAGAGTATTCTCTGTGTCCATGATATAATTGCAAAGATTTATCCACAGTAAACTTCAAGTCTAAACCTGTTTGTGTTTGTGAATTTGCACATGAGGTTTATGATGTCGGAAATTATGCTTTTCCTAACTCGAGTTGATTTCTTGGACTTAACAAGGGGCCCTTCATGGCTTTTTAATGTGATTATGCTGCTGTATGTAGCATGCCGGACCTCTCTTCCACCCACCGTCCTCCCATCAGACACCAGCTAATTGAATCCCTGGCTAAATTAAAAAAAATTAGTCATGTGTGTAATGGAAATGATTTATCATGTCCACTTAACCAAAACGGATTTTAAAAGCATTAAGCATCTCTAGTTAACTCGAGCTTGTTTTTAGGCACTTGCTACTGCTCTTCCCAGAAAAGATACGCACGCTGAAAATTATGACACTGCGTGAAAGCCATAATAAATACTGCATGGAAACATCTAGCAGTCGCAAAAGGGAGAGATAAAGGGTTCATTAAGAGAAATAAGGACACACGTGGAAATAAGGAAGTGTACGTGAATGGCTTGATCACACACACGATTGCAGACGAAACTTAAAACAGTACTCAAAGACAACACGTATTATCATTTGCTTCACGGCTGTAGCAAAACATTTACGGCTGTCAGAGTCAATATTGAGATGGCAGAATTCTTTTGAATTTTTACATTACTGGCTGGCAGGAGCATGGCAAAATAAATCCACAGCATGGCCATCTCCTGGCTCGTTCTTCCCAGGAGGCAAGCTGTTCATGCAAATCAGCCTCACCGTGACAGCCAAACTCAGAGATGAACATGGGATGAAAGGTAGTCCTTATCTAGCAGAAATCGCTCTCTGGCCGCCAGGGCCACGGGACCTACTTTCAACTTCAAACCATAAAGATCAAGGTCCAGCCATAGGCCATGCACACAGAGGCTGTTCTTTAGGTGTGGGGGTGAGGAGTGGCGAGTTTTCACCTGGGTGCTCCTCATGACATTTTCTTAAAAGCTGCATTCTCCTTCTCCAGGCTGACAGATGATCTCAAGTCATAAGTCAGGTGGCTGCACAAAGCTATTTTTAGGCATCTTTAAAAAAAAAAAACAGAAAATTATGAAAAATTAAACCTTTCAATTGGCCTGCTGTGTTGGAAGTGGTACAGTGTTAACTTATATCTCTTTAACATGTCTTTATCCCTTCAACCGTGTTTGAGCGCTGCAGTACACAAGGGGCTGTATCCATGGTAATGGCAGCACAGTAGAGAAGTATTATTCAATGACCCTCAAGAATCAGAGGGCTGAAGAAGTTAACCTTACACCCAGCTCAATTTGCCCGAATAAAAGATAAAGAAATAATCTATGCAGTGGGTCACGCTGTGGAGGCAAGTGCTAGCAAAAGACTAAATGGCCAACCAGTGTCTCAGTATCCGCAAGATACCACAACATGTGCTGCACCAACGAACCACAATTATTTTTCTTACATTCACGCATTCTGTGTGTATGATCTGAGCTGTCTTGGTCTGTATATGTGTGCAAGCACATGCTGGGTTGATTTTCCAGCCGTGCTGCATTAGAGCAGCGATCACACAAACAGACATCTGTACTCCCAAGGGAGTCTGCAATCAGCCTGTGCAGAACTGCCTCTGTCCTTCAACAGGCAATTAACACTGAGTCCATTATAGCTCCCAGGGGAGCTGCTGGCCAGGGAGGCCAGGAGAGGCATCATCTGAAAGGTCAGCGCCTAGAGAGGAAACAGGAGGGGCAGGGTATGATGGAGGCTCAAGGATGGAAGTGGGGGAAGACAGGGGGGAGGGCGTGAGCTGCCTCAGACCAAATGGAGTGTAAAGCAGGAGCTATTTGTCACCCGCAAGCTACTCACTTGGGAAGGCTGCAGTATTTTGCACTGGACAGGAGTATGCGTCAGCAACAAGGGATATAAATTAAGAAAACCACTGAGGCTCCTGGTCTAATGATAGCCTTTCCATGCATCTAGGGGCACAGCAGATCCACTCCAAGTTTGACAATCAGATCGGGGATGTTTTCCCACAGGTCAGATCCGTCACAACTCATAAATGTTTCAGGGCCCCTTCCTCCTGTTTCTTTCGGATCCAAGTGTAAGCTGAGGAGAATTTCCTCACATTATGCAATGCAATACCTGGTTCCTCTACAGGGAGTTTAAACACAGTATGGGATCGACAAGACCTTGCACTTTTCTAGGGTCTCACTAGCTCAGTATTTCTCACAATCAACAATAGCCAAGGCCTTTCCCAACAACCAAAAGGAACACAGAGTAGCAGACAGGATGGGATAACACCAACTCACTGATTTCTCTGGGTATTTTTATTAGAGAGTGAAAGACCGAATGAAAAAGAGAAACACAGACCGGCTTGGATATGCTACAACGAGGAGCTTAACTACTTCACCGTCGGGGCACCAGGGAAAATCCATTCTTGGCAGCAAGACTGCCACCGCTAAGCCTGCATTTCAAAATGTGAATCTGCACTTAGTCTTTGAAATTCCCGAGAGCTGATCATTAAGCAGGTCATTGAATCAAAAGTTGTGAAGCTAGGAAAAAGGAAGAGAAAAAGAGATTAAGTGAGTGAATCGAGTTAAATTTGATAGAAGTTGATGTTATCGCATGTTCACCAGGTGAGGAGATACAATTATTCACCTGTCCCCGCGTGCCCTCCGAAGGCACTTGACAGGTAATATGTTTCCTTGGGGAATACTGAGGAGTTGACAACATCATCCTTTGAATATGACACATGCCGCCATTGGCTGTGACATTGATTTTGAGTTCAATATTATTTAATGAAGGCACATTCTTATACAGTGATTAGAATTTAATCTAGTAAAGTGTTTCAACGCTACAAGAAAAAGAGACGTCTGCGAGGAGCAGCCTCCATCAGTGCTTCCCGAAGAATTAAATTAATTATAAATGATAAATATAATAATTCATGTGATATAAATACAACCCGTGAATGATTTGGAAAACAGTGGAATCTAAAAGCAAAGGTCAATTATGCACCTATTGAGACGCAAAGACTGGACTGTTTACATCTTTTCTTCTAGGATCGTTCTGGCAGCATTTTAGTTGTGAGTGTTAAATTGGATTTAATGCTGCTTTGAAAACAGCCTTGGGTAGAGCCTAGGGCTGTGCAGATGTAAGACCGAGAAGGAGTCAAAGGTGATGTTTTGGGGAAACAAGGTGGAAGCCGTAAGCTGAAGGCTTGTGGACAGGAAACGATTCAGTGTGACCGCGTACCGAGCAACGACAGCGAGTTTTCAAATCGTTTAAAAAGATGGAAGATGCCCGCGAAGGAGACATCAAAACACAACATTTTTGTCTGTCTTTTAAACTTCCTAAGCCTTCAGCCAGAATCCTCCAATATACATGACATACAGTATAACGCATCTAAGAAACTTGAAAACAATACCTAACGATGACTTCAAGAACGATTGAAAGGAAAACCTGACATATTCAGATTTGGAAGCTCTGTCAGTCAAACGAGTAACACCTACTCTTACTGTCGACTCTATGCTAAACCATATATTTCTCCCAGCAGGACATTTTCTGTAAAATACCCTAATCTATCTGAAGCTTAGAAATTAAAGATATAACTCAGATGAGAATCTGGATAACCGGATTCTCAAACTATGGTCAAAGTAGCCTGTGCCACAGCCTAATGCACCTCTCCACAAATGTAACTGCAGTGCAGAGAGTTTTAAATGCAACCTGTTCGTGGTATCTGCTTAGTAATGTTGGCCACACCTGTTGCTCGCCCTCGATGTCATAAAAAGCCAAAACGCAGAGGTGGAAATGTTATGGTGTGGGGCGGCATCACAGCCTCAGGGACTGGGCAGCTTGTCATCATCGATTCAGCTTTGAATTCTACATCACATCAAAGAGTGCTTGAAGAGAATGTGAAGTCCTCCGTCCAAAAGTGATGGTCCAGATGATAACCATTCTAAGCACACCAGCAAAATGACCAAGAAATGGCTAAAAAAGAAGAAATTGAGGGTTATGACGTGACTTATGACAGGATATGCTCATTCTTAATTTGATGCCAAACAAAAAACAGGGACTGGGGCATATTTAACACTGTGTTGCATTTGTCCTCTAAGAGCACTCAGCTCCAGCTCTAAATGCTGTTATAATAAGTGCACACTGTGGTTTGACAGTGCATTGCTGAAATTATTCACATCAGTTGCAATTATATAGTTTACAGCAAATATCTCGAGGTGTTTTATATTGTATATATTAGAGAAAGATCTCCAACCAGGCTCAGGCATTTACCATAAGTGGTTGGGGGTTGAGGGGAAAGTGAGGAACACAGTGAGACCAAGAATGACAAGCACAAACTACCTGAGAGTACACAAACAGTAGTGGCTTACAAGTGCTTTGAAAGTGACCAGAGGGGCGTGAAGGAGAAACGTTAGGTGCATCACTGGAAATCGCCCAGCAGCCTGAGCCTACAGCAGCGTAACTCTGACCTCACCCTAAATATAGGCTTTATTAAAAAGTAAAGTTTAAAACGCAAGCATAGACTGGGAGCTGGTTCCACAGGAGAGGGATCAACTGAAGGGTTTTCAGGGAGCTTTTAGAACAACCTGATAAAGAATTACAAAAGTCCAGCCTAGAAGGAAACAATGAATGAACCAGTTTTCAGCATCACTCTGAGGCAGGCTCTTTCTAATTCTGGCAATACTGCACGAAGGAGCAGCCCCAGATATTTGTTTAATTTGCGAGTTAAAGGACAAAATGCTTACAGTAGGTGAAGGTACAGTAATACCATCCAGGGGGAGGATCCAGTCGGACAGCATGTTTCTGAGATCTGTAGGGCCAAATGTGTGTCCACTGAGTGCTCTTCATTGGCTAAAACACCTGGATCACCTTAAAAGCCTCTGGTACATATTAAAGATGCATTGGTTATATCTAATATTGAAACACTTATTAATGGTGACACGTAAGCATTAAGGTTATCTCAGAGGGATCGACAGGAGCAGTTACGGCTTTATTTGCTGATCCATCTGTGACATAAACCTCTGACTGCTCAGAACAGCGTCTCCACCTTAAATAAGCTCAGGCCCAGAAACCGTGGCTGTTTTTTTTTCTCTATCTCGATTAAATTATTTTAACTGTTCTCTGCATAATAGAGTTACAGCATAATTAGCATTTTCACTGCCACTGATGTTACTGATGTTCATCCTTAACCCTTGTATACTCTGTATTCTTCGGTTGCTGTGAAGTATTATGATATTATGCACTCTTGATGATAAAATTCTTGGCAGTGTCACATTAAGAAACGTTACTGCTAAGTTGTTAAAGTCAGCGGTTCACTGAGTGGAACACGAGTGGCGTTTGAAGAGCAGTCAACCTCTTCCTGTCTTTACTTCTCGGCCTTGAAAGCTTTTTTTTAATACTTGATTATATTACATTACATTGCCACTGTACCACTATCAATTAAATATGAATTTTACATACTATATTTAAGTATATCGTCTTCATCAGTAGACACTGTATTAAATCCATGCGTATCCAAATATGTAGAAAAAAGCCAACAATTTCCATGATATTGATGTACTGTACATTTTCATGACTCTACATCAATGTGCACCACTATGCACTGCAACACATCATCTATCCTGAACGGTTTGAGCAGTCAGGATGGAGACCAGATGTTCTTATAACATTAGTTTGTTTAGGTTTCCCCTCCAGTCTGATGTTTTTAACTGTAAAAGTTATAACAAACATCTGCCACTAGAAAAACAGCTGATAATTCAGCATCGCTGTTTATGTTTATTGCAAGGCTGTGTTTACAGCTGCCTCGTGAAGCGCTGTGATAAAATTTTACTCTTCAAATAAATACAAAGGCACTGAAAAAGTTTTATTGGACAGCAATGGCCCGTTTGTTGCGGTGCGGGAGGTCGGCGATGTGGACAAGTTGTTGCATGGTGTGTTGCCGGTTGTAGAGATTTACTCTAATCCCACAGGTTTTCTACACTAACACAAATGAAGCAGTTCACCTTTTACCTGACTCAAGAGATTTTTACAAACCCGAATGCACCAGGCAGCCCTGCATCCAGGGCTTCAATAATTATGCTCCTTCTGCTGAGAAATAAACTTTAAATATTGCTTAAAATGTACTATTTTTAAAGTGTACGATGCTGTAATTGAAGCCATTCTGACTGTTTAGATTGAGTTTCATTAATAACAGCAATGCTGGCAGGAAAAGTAAAGCAAACTCACACGCATGCTGATACACGTCTGTTATTGTGCTTCAAAATAAATGTAACAATTTTGCATCTACGGCACCGTGAAAAAGTATTCGCCCCCTTCCCGACGTCTTCATTTTTTGCATATTTGTCACACTTAAACGTTTCAGATCACCAAACAAGTTTTATGTCATGGATCGATTCGCTGTGCGAGTGGTAGGATTCGGACCCAACATGCAGGACTGAGGAGACGTAACAGCTTTAATGCTGAAGTTTTCCAACAAACACAAAAATACAAACAATGGCAGCGCTGGAGCCAGGAATGAAAACACTCGGAGTCGAGGAAAGTCCACAGAGCAGGGAAGCATGCTACTGAGAGGAAAAAACGGAACTACGCAAAACACGGAACAGAGGGAGGATGTGACAAAGGAGAAGGGAAGACACAGACGATTTATACACAAGGTAATGAGGCTAGGGGAAAACAGGTGGGAAACATGGCAGGAACAAATCAGGAATAACGAGAAAAGGGAAGTCAAACTCAACACAAGGCACACGAGACGAGAGACTATCAAAATAAAGAGGAAGTAACTAACAAAGGATGTGTAACACAGATGGAGACCTAAGGGAAACACAGGGAAGGCAGAGATAACCTGAAACTCCAGGAATCGAAACAAACCATCACTACAAAACCCAGAATACAAAAATACAAGAACTAAAAACAAAATGATGATTTCGTATATTAAGGGGAAAAAGCTATCCAAACCTACCTGGCCCCCTCTTGTTAAATCATGAATTATCTGTTATTAACCACATTCTTTGGAAGCTGAGTTCAGTTTCATTAACCACACCCAGGCCTGATTACTGCCAGACTTACTGCTGAATCAAGAAATCAATTAAACTGAACCTGAAAGACAAAATGAAGCAGGCTAAAAGATCTCAAAAAGCAACACGTTGTGGCACGATCAAAAAACCCTCAAAAACAGCTGAGAAACAAAGTCAGCGACATCTATCCGTTTGGAAAGTGTGACTAAACCATCTCCACCGTCTCACATTGACCAAAAATCATCTTGATGACCTCCGAGACGTTTGGGAAGATATTCTGCAGACTGACGAGAGAAAAGCTGAACATTTTGGAAGGTTTGAATCCCGTTAACATCTGACGCAAAACTACACTAATAGAATTTCATAAAAAGAATGACAGCAACAGCCAAAAACACACACACACACACACACACACACACACACACACACACAGCTGCCGTGCTTTCTAATCCACCACTTAATGACGTTATATTTGACACTCCTTTTATTGCAGACATGCATACAAAGAGCCTAATGGACCTTTGCTGACACAGAATGGAGTCTGTTTCCTGAGAGAGACTACTTCCTGCACCGCCCTGCAAATTAAGCTTTAAGTCCACACTAGAAGCAATTTGCTTGTTGCAGACTGCATTGAAGCTGACAGCTGGTCACAGCTGCCTAAGTAATGCTCTAATGTATTTACTACCAGGTCACACTGACAGTCGCTTAAATCGCTTGCTCGGAAGTTGAGAAAAGTTCATCGCGGGTCCCACCCGCTTCACATTGCCGGCAGTTATTTCGCCTGCATTCACCTGAAGTTGAATGTCATTGACATGTCTCTATGGCTTCTGGTTGCCACGTTGCCGCAAACTCTTTCCTTCCAACTGGCTAGGAGAGAGGAGAGAATACGGTTTAAACGCCTTTAGATAAATGCACTTATCTCCATTAACAGAGCTGACCTCAATGAAACCTCAATTGTAAGATTACTCTTAAGGTTGCTATGCTCATTTAATACCTGTCTAATGCCTGACTGCTAAGAAGCCTATCCACGCCAAACACATCTGCTGGTAATTTCAATACACCACCTACGCACCGAGCTCACTTGTTACTAACCCCCGTTTGACCCTGCAAAGGGCAATGTTTGCTGCGAGCGAGTCCAGCTGCTTTAATCCATGTATTGCTTTGTTAAGGCCCTGAAAGCACTGACATAATTGCTCGAAAAGCTTTGATCGAATAGATTTAAGTAATTAAACAAATGTTGCCAGCTGGAACTTTAGAAGCCCACAGCCCACTCAACACATTCTGACCTAGGAAGGAAGCAGAAAAAGCAGTTGGGGAGGGGCTGTGATTATCAGTGTAAAGCATGCAGATCAATTTTTACAGACAAGTGCAAAAATCCTTAATCTTTTCTTAAAGCTGGTGAACACTTGCAGATCAATCTTTGCTGGGCGATGCGTTGGGTGTGTGAGCGACTGATATGTACACCCCTAAAAAGAGAGGCGGTAGCACTCCATTGCTCAAACAGCACTGGCGTGATACTAAGCTAAGTAGTGCCTCAGAGACATGAAAGATCATCACGGCACGCTAAAGAGATGGATGACACATAGTGACAGCCATCGTGTGTTTCATTAGCTGCTGAGAGCTGTGGATACATTTTATTTCCTCTCAGGGAAGGGAGGCCTGAGAGCATCAGTTGTTTTTGGATAGTGTTCAGCATTTTGAGGCTTTTAAAACGCCGCTCAGCTTCTACACAATACTAGCATACACAAGGTACACTGATTACATGTGAGCATAAGGAAAATGAGAGCAGGCGATCAATAGAGCAGATCAATGGGATCGATGAACAAACGAACAAACAAATGAGTGTGTAGGTGTGTATATTAGTGCGTACGAGCGAGGAAAATTAAAAAAAAAACAACCAAAGGGAGTGAAAGGACAAAGTGCTGAGGGAGTGAGGAAATGAGTGGGTCATTTCGAGGAAAATCACTGAACACATGAAAATGTATTAATGGTAAGAGAGCAGCTACTGTGTGTAGAACTGGGCCTGGTTTAATATCAGGATTTGTATATATTTGTAAAGAGTGTTTCATTAAACTACACTGATGATAATCAGCTTCAACAGGGCTCAAATGTGGTATTTTTAAATGGACACTTCAGAAATATATAAATTGTTTTACTCTTACCGAGTAGTAATACACCTCAGCATTATATTGCACATACATTGTGTCATGTGTCATTATAGGATGAGAACAATGTAATCCATGTATACATGGACTTTGCTGCACAATTTCCAATATTTTAAAGACCAGAAAAAGAGCTAAAAAAATTCAGAGGTTCATGCTGAGCGTTACATTATCTGTCTGAAAAAACAAAGCAAAGCAAACAAAAAATAGGAGCGCACTCTCTACATAAGCACTGCAGATGGAAGTGATGTCTCCGTTATACACGTCATGGGGTTTACTGCGGGACAATCTTGTGATGGCACTGCACTGTGCAGGACAGACCTGCTAAAGCACATAGCTGGCCAGGACAGCTACACCTTCATCCAAAACCAACCATACGAGCCCTAAGTGCTGGCAGAGCACAGCCCAAGGCTGGCTCACACTGCTGCCACCGTCTGCTGGAGGGCAATGCTCTGCAAATACAGCAGAAATACGAATGAAAGAGCTCCATCCTGTTTGCATGGCTCTGATCTTTCTTTTCTTTTTTTTTTTCAAAGAACAGAATTTATGATCAAATTCACTTTTTCTTAAATCACGAGTGATAACATGAAAGCTTCCTGATTCCACGGTAACAGGAAGGTGAACCTACAAGGAACATGTCGAGAACACTGCATGTGGTAGGAGAAAGCTATCCCCCGTGGTTCCTTTGACAATAATATGGCCTGGCTTGCACAAGGGAACCTTTTCTCATTTTATGAATTATGGAGAGACAGACACTCCCGCTGAGCACTGCATCCTTAACTGTGAAATATGTCCTCTGTCTTTGTCGTGGCCAGGTGAGGATTGTGAAATAATGATATAGAATTCATTTCATCTGAACATGCCCCAGCTCTCTCATACATACATCAGCCGCGTCCTACGGCTCGACTTAGAGTTGAACAAAATAAGACAAGTGGTGAGGCACGGTGGAAAACTACAAGCTGCTATCAGGTGCCTGCTCTATACATCTCCCACTCTCCTTTATCCATCCCTCTCTCAGCACTCAGCCATCATTCTCTCACCTCATATCCTGTTCCCCCCTTTTTTTTTCCTACACCAGCATACTTCAATGCATCCATCCTCGTTTCCTACATCTTTCTAACTTCCCCACCCCACCTCCCTCCCTCCCTCCCTCCCAACAAACCCTGCCTCCCTCCCTGTCTCTCATTCTCCCGGGAGGTGAGCACAATCTCATTAGCCACTGCTGGATGAGGCGTCCTCTCCTCTCAGGTTCAAGGTGATGGAAGATTAGGCCGTTTGGCCGCAACTCATTCTGTATTCACACTGCGTTACGTGCTGCCCGTGAACACCAAATTACATTGAACCTGGGGAGTCTAACTCCATTAATTTTAAATGGAAGATTAATTTAACAATATGCAGCAGATATTTGTTACAAACCCATCATGTAAAAGTGACATTTGGCTATAAATTTGCAGGAAGCTTAGTCTGGCTGCTTGGGCTGTGGCACAAATAAATCAGAGCCATTTATGGCTAATCTCTATTTTCACATTTGTGCATGAACGGTGACACACACGAGCAGAACAGTGTGTACACACTGCTGATGCACATACACACACAAGAATACATTACAAGCAGAAAGTCCCGAAGAAAAAAAAACATTCTGCCTTCACCTGCGGACAATGATCACAAGAAACTAACAGAAAGATATTTTTGTAGTGTAATAATAGATACGGGACTGCTACCATCCAAATTTTACCCGAGGGCAGAAATCACATATCTTTTAGAAGTCTAAATATTTACATAAATAATTGAGACCATTCAGATTGCAATTATCTTTGTGACAGCGTCTTCTGTAGTTTATCAGACATAAATAAGAGGTGCCGCTATTCTAAGCAATGCTGTAGATCTGCGTATTTCACAAATGCTAAGCATGAAAAGTGACATAAACAGAAGGCAGGCATCCATTTTATCCAAAAGGCCAATATTCCTTCCTGGCAGCAGGCTGAAGCTCCTCTGTAACGCCACATAAAGCTTACCCAAATGGCCTCGCTGCGGCCTCAACATGTCAGCCTGAGATATGCACATCAGTGCTCTGTGACAGTAACTCCTGATCGTATTACACACCTCAGCAGTACTCGTGTCCCATTACCACCACCCAGCTCTACCCAGCTGTGATTACCCCCCCCCAAACCCCGCCTTCTGCACGGACACATCCACCGTTAGCTGTAATGTCTGACTGAAACAGTCATTTTCAAGAGACGAGGAAAGAAGTGTGGTGGTGGTGAGCTGGGTGGTAGTAGGGGCACAATCACTTAATGCTAATCCTCCCAGACGGGGTAACAGACTTTGAATTTTAGCTCCAAACACCACCACCTCCCACCCCACTCTGTAACCCTCCAACACCCCCATCCTCGCCGGAGAGCGCCCCTCGCTCGACTCATCTTTTGGCTCTTTAATGTGAAATTTCTTCGGGGAGCATGCAGCCTAATTAGAGGAATTGATAACCTCGCTGCTTATTAACGAGGCCAATACATTTCAAAGTCATTAAAGATAACCATGGCAATAAGTCTGGCTATAAGCATCACTAGGTTTCACAGCCACCGTGTCGATGTTGTAAAAAGTGGAGGAGAAGAGGGGGGGGTAGAGGATGGCGGGGCGGTATGGGTGGAAGGGAGGAGCAATTCTTGCTCAGTGAACTGTAAATGCTAAGTTATTGGAATCTTGAGCACAGCCAGTGAGGGAAAAATTACATGACCAAATCTCCTTTTTTTTCTCCCTGTGAATTAATGAAGAATTAAGGCTCTGATTTGCCACATTAGATGAGTCACAGGAGGGTTGGGCATCGAGAAAAGTGTGTTTGACAGCGGTGATTTAGCCACAGCACAGCTCACAGGCCCGTGGCAGATCATCATTCACAATTGTCAAAAGCACTCATCTTTCTCATTGTCACCAAACCAACAAAATTCAGGTCAAGATTTTTTTTTTCCCCCTGACTTGCCTCTCTTCATTACGATTTTCCACACTATGTTGGAGCCAAACGGCTGTGGAGACAATCTGTTCCTTAAGAGCATAAATCTTGACAGATTTTCTGCTATTTTCTGCTACACTGATGTTAAATGCATGCATGAGTCACTGTAAAAACCTTTCAACTAGCTGTCCTCATGGGAAATATGATATGGATTGATAACCTGTTCCACGATTTGCAATAACATTGCATCCTCAGTTATTTCTATCAGCGGGCCATCACACTCCACAGAAGCTGATTCCCAATAAGAAAACATCATCTAATCATTATCGCAGTAAAATTAGGTTTGAGCAATTTTCAGAAGGTACACAGGAAAGATGATCTAAGCAATCATAAAAAGGAACTAAAGGTAGTAAAAAGAGGTTTCCAGTGGCTCTAAAAGGCGGCCGGGCAGACATTAAGAGCCTGTAACACTGGCACCAACTTCTTGGTAAGAAACGCCTCACCCACAAAGAAACATCAAGATTATCACGATATTTAAACACGCCGTACTTACGAAACACAACCAGGAAGCTCGTCAGGTTACAGTACATGAGGTGGCATTAAAGTGAAAACACTGACATGGTCAGCTGCACGCAGAATGAATACATTTAGTTTCTAGAGTTCAACTAAATGGCACGAAAACTGTCTGATAAAGAGCTGCTGCCGCGTGTGCAAAGGTCTGCCTTTTTCCTCTTTTTCCAATATGTTAACTTATATGATGAAGTGATTGGGTAGGCTTACTAAATTGCACTTAACCTGAATCAAAAAAAAAGCTGATGTTCGGGATTCTGCCGCAGTCCTTCAGTATTCTCCTGATTGCGAGTCCTTTGCTACTCCACCAGTTAGCTGCGCTGCTTTTCATTTTCTGCCATTCTAATAGGCTGCAAGAGTAGCACTCAGTGTGTTGTAATTAATCAAAGCAATCAAAAGAAAAGCCCAACTGGATTGGACATCCACAATGGATAATTAGCCTCATTAAGCAGAGCCACCAGAGTTTCCCTACCTTACCTTTACAGAGAGCACTTCCAGTTTTCTTGCTTCATTAATTAACTGCATCAAAAGCTGGAGGGAGTGAGGGGTTTAGTAGATGAGGGGTAGAATGTGGAGGTACGCTGGCTGAGATCAGTCAATTTACCCATTATGGCAACTATTTGATTTGGAGGCTGTTGTTCTTGCTCATCTTGAAAGGGAAAGGATGAGCAGAATATGAAAAGGCAACAAAGGAGAAGATGGTATTCAAGAGGAATTATTCATCAAAGGAATCTGTGTAATATTTAGGTAACCGCATTAGAAAAGATTAAATAAGAATCAAAGACCGCACTCTGAAAGATGCAGCACAGTCAGCCTAAAGGAACACATCCGAACCTAAAACATGTAGTTTTTCTTAATGTGTTACCTGACTGTCCAAACACAACTACTCACCTGATCCATTAACGACTGATCTAAAATAAGGAACAGACTAACACTATGTTTAATTTGAAGCTATAACATTGTGAAATTCTCAACTTTTCTTATTTTCCTAATACTGACAGTTACAACACACACACACACACACACACACACACACACACACACACACACTGGACATTTGTTAGGTACACCTTGCTAGTACCAGATTTTCTTCATAGCATAGATTTAACAAGGTGCTGGAAACTTTCCCCACATTTTGGTCCATACTGACAGCATCACACAGTTGCTGCAGAGTAAGCTGCACATCTGTGACGCGAATCTCTCGTTCCACCACATCCTAAAGGTGCTCTATGAGACTGAGATCTGGTGACTGTGGAGGTGATTTGAGCTTTGTGACATGGCACACTATGCTGCTTGAAGCACCCATCATGGGTACACTGGGCATACCAGCCTGAACCTTTGATACAAGATGGGATGGATCCACGTTTCATCTGTTTATGCCAAATTCTGACCCGACTCCTTGAATATCACAGCACAAACACAGACTCATCAGACCAGGCGCTGTCCACTTTTGGTGAGCCGGTGCAAATTGTAGCTTAAATTTGATGTTCTTAGCTGACAGGAGTGGCAGCGTCTTCTACAGCCCATCTGCTTCAAGGTTTGACAATACTGTAGCAATAAGAGTACGAACACAAACACACATCTATCTCTCTCTCCCATATATATATATATATATATATATATATATATATGTGTGTATGTGTGTTTGCATACATTTTTGTGTTTATTACATCACATTGTGTGCACGCCTAAGTAAAAAGAAGACCATGCCAGGAGAAACAAGCGAAGTGGACGTGTGCTGTGATTTCTTTCTATATTTACAATGAATAAAAACAAAATAATTTTAAAGACTGACTAATTACCACCTTATTCAGTGACCTGCAGCATCTATGCACAGACACACTGCAGCTCCAGACTGGTGAATGTTTCCTCTGCTGTCTGCTTTGTAACATTAAGCCAGTATTAATAGAAAGGGACCTTACACTGTGTAACATTATGCAGCTGCCATTAATATTATTTCATCAGATCCTGGAGAAAAGAGATTCATGAAGCAAACTTATATAACACGACAACGTGAATTATGCAAGGAGCAGGAACAAAACAATTCAAACTAACTGACATTGATAAAACATTATCAGGTGATGTGAATATAATATTAAAATTGTTTTCAGTCTCAATGTTCATGTCGCTGTCAGAAGGAATCACTGGACTAATGATGTGCTCATCAAAATCATCTGTAGATATTGCTGTGCTACTGCACCAGTTTAGCCTCTCTTCTCAAGCTAAACCCAGGGAGCCAACTGTATTTTAGCAAACAAGCGTGACTCATCTTTTGAATGAGCCGCTGCTCTTCAGAAGAGAAAACTGGGAGCTGCGGCTGTAATGCTAATGCGAGGTGGGCGGCACCGACAGTTCTGCTCAAAAAGCTACAGTTTGGAAATAATAAAGTTAATTGGATCTAATGAGTTGACTCCCCCTGTTGTTTCTGTGCAGAGCAGAGAGTCATTGGCAATGTGGGCAAAACGAGCTGCGCCTTTACTAACCTCGCAACGGATGAGGCTAACGTATGTAACCATGGTAACTGTATATACAAAGAGTGCAATGACTGCTTAGAAAACAGGAAAGCTACAAATAAAAAAAATTATTGTAGAATGCCACAGAGCTTAAATGTATCGCTGAGCAAAACTGCATCTAAACTAGCAAAAGTCAAATGACTAAAATGTGAGCAAAATAAAAACATTTTTCATCAGTCTGAGTTGCAATAAGTCACAAGAGATTTCCTCCAATAACAAATGTTATGCTATTACCACATTTAAAAGACCTTTTGCTGGCACTAATATATGAGTAAAATGTTTCCCCTCATGTCTTCCTCCACTGAGTGCCAATTAGATGCTATTCAAAATGGCACAGCTTCCCTTTCAAATTGGGAAATGATGTGCCTTCTGCCAAAGGTTTGGCCTTAACTGGGTCTCTGGAGGCTCCATGGAAGCCCCTCCAACCCCCTACCCCCATCCATAACTCAACAACACCTTCTGAGACTGGCACTCTACTTTTTCTAAACCCCCAAGCTCATTATCAGAAGTCTCTGGGGTGTACCGCTAACCAGAGACAGGAATTAGGATTCGCTTGGAACACTCAACCAGAAATGGATGATACCAGGCAGCGAGATCAGTAGCACAAGGAGCCCACGGGAATACAGCAACTTGCAGAGTAAGGTACTTTTTAATGTATATTTAGCAATGCACCTGCTACATTTTAGCCTGCTGAGGTACTGAATTGAGGGTGGAGCGCTCCTTTTTGGCAGTCATTTGAAATGATGAAGGACTACTGTTCCTCAATGGACTGATGCTCTCACCATCCAAAAAGGAGTGGTGGAGCAAGGTTCCTCTAGTAAGATGTCTATAGATCATCAAGATTTGAATGTTGGCTTTGAAGCCACTAAAATAGATTGCTGATTACAGAAAAATATGCATGTTTCCACAGAATCATTACCAATTAACATATTTTTGAGGACAAGCTGTGGCCTTTGAAAGTGCTACATGTGGTTAAGATCAATTTAATATACAAAGATCATGGGCAATATTATTAGAAAACAATGCATGCACGCATACTGTAGCTATGTGGATGATACCTAATTATATTTATCAATGAAACCAGACAACACCAATCGATTAGTTAAACTAGAGGCATGTCTTAGAGGCATAAAGGTCGGGATAATGTTCTACTTCAAATTTCAGTCAAAACTCCAAATACTAACTCTGGATGGTTTTACCTTGATTTCCAGCAATGAGAAAGCCTGGAGCCATTTTTGACCAGGATATCCCCTGTAATGCAGACATTAAACAAACATCTAGTGCTGCCTTCTTTTAGCTGTGCAATACTGCCAAAATTAGAAACATCCTGTCTCAGAGTGAAGGTATGCAGCAACCAGAGTCCTCACAGGGACTAAATATGGAGATCATATTTCTACCATATTAGCTTCTCTTCATCGGCTTCGTCTTTTTATGAACTGAGATTTCATATATCTACAGGACTCTGCAAAAGTCTTACAAGGAAACACAGCAGGTAAGGCAAAAACAGGATTTGTACAATTCTAACAAACTTAAAAGTCAGTGTTTGTTATGACCACCTTTATTCTTCATCACAGCCTGAACTCTCTCAGTCAAACCTTCTTGTAATTTCTTTAAGTAGTCTTCATGAATAGTTCTCCAGGCTTCTTGAAGGACATCCAAAGCTCTTCTTTGGATGTTGGCTGCCTTTTGTTTTGTTCTGTCAGGATGATCTCACACTGCTTCGATAATGTTGAGGTACGGGCTCAAACATGAAGCTGTTGCCAATCAGACGCTTTCCATGATTCCATCAATTTTGACAAGATCCCCAACACCACTGACTGAAAAGCAGCCCCAAACCATGGCAGAGCCTCCACTGCGTTTTACAGTTGGCTGCAGACACTGTTGTACCTCTCTTCTGATCTCCTCCACTCATACTGACAATGATTTGAACCAAAAAATTCAAATTTGGATCTATCACTCCGTAAGACCTGTTGCCACTGATTTTCAGTCCAGTGCTTGTGTAATTTGGCATACCTCAGCCTTTTCCTCATTTCCCTTCTTTAAGAATGACCTCTCTGTCAGCCACCCTTCCACTGACACCGTTTCTGATGAGGTTTTGGCAAAAATGGATCAACTTAGGTTCCACATGCATCTCTCAGGTCGTGGGTCAGGTCAGATGTTTTTTCTATTTCTTAAGGACATGAATTTCATATACTGTTCATCTTCTGCAGTTGTTTTTTAGGCCTGTTCCTTCTTTTGTCCTCCACTTGTCCAGTTTGCTCAGTTTTTCTAAGGACACAGTGCACTCCATGCTGAAAGTTTATAGCTCTTGTGGGTGCAAAAATACTATTTTATGCCTGTCAAACTGTGTTCATAGTAGGGCTGCAACGATTCATCGACGTAATCGATGACGTCGACTACAAAAATTTGTCGACGTAAAATTTCAGCGTCGAAGCGTCGT
>JAVDPK010000312.1:849667-868280 GCA_034780415.1 Cichlasoma orientale | reverse complement strand
GTTGACTAATCGACTAATCGATAAAAAAAATGACAGATTATTCGACAACCAAAATAATCATTAGTTGCAGCCCTAGTTCATAGATTCAATTAAAGAAATGGGAACAAATTATGTGTTTTTGCAACAGGCTGCTAGTAAAAAACTACCTAAAGATACCATTTAAAATTGGTTCTTTGCTAGATTGTCTGTTATGTGTAGACACAAGGTTCAGTTAAGTGTCATTTTTTATACTTCAGTGATTCAGAGATCAGTGTTAAGTGGCACAAACAAACAAATAAAAATCCTCTGAAAATGGACAAAGACTGGACTGAAAATGAGTAAAAAAAAAAGCAGCCAATGTCCAAAAAAACACTTTGAAAGACCTTCAGGAAGCCTGGAGAACTGTTACAACAAATCAGTTTCCCTGGAAGCAAAATATAAAGAAAATGGGTGGCTCAAGACTTTTGCACAGTACTGTATAGTTTCCATTTGTGACCACTTGGTGATCCTTTTCATACTATGCCAACATTTTATATGAACAATACTTTAGTTAACGTCCAAATACGAGCAAAACCGTTATTGCTAATTAGCAATATTAGCATTCTGACCTTTGCAAATGTCATGCATGTGCCATACTTGGATTTGCTAGCATTTACATGAGGAACCTGCTGGTAGACTATTCTTACTGATGCCATAAAAGGGATTTATAAAAAAACAAAACAAAAACAAATCAGTGCATTTTCTATTGCACTAAACCCAGCTAGCTGCTCCAAAAAACTAAAGTTGAAGGTCTAAAGCCTGCTGGCACAGCCCAGTCTGCAGTCTTTATCCTACTCAAAATAAAAATAATCAACATTCAACATACAATACAGGTGACCTAATTGTCCATGATGCACCGTGCACTGTGTAATAGAGGATGTATGCATGCAAACAAATACAAACAGCACCTGACACCTTATCTATCAATGCACTTCTCTCTCATTTTATTGCACATTCATCTGAGTGCAGGATGATATCTGATGTTATTCACAGGATATATATATATATATACATATATTAAAACAACAGAACAAAGGCTTTAGAAAGGGCTGCAGCACTAAAGTACATTGTTGTGTAGCCTGGGTGCATCCAATGGCCCCTCTCTAGAGCAACTTTAGTGGCAGCTAAATAAATAATTAAAAAGACAAATAAAGCGAGAGGCAAATGAGTATGAGGGTGAGAGTCTCGGAGGAGAGATCTGCTCAGATTCCCATCTTTGAATGTTGCAAATTAAATTCCCTCGTCAAGACTCTAATCATTCACAGCAGATGGGGGCTTACGCTCTGTTTTAGATCTGCGGGAATTCTAATGGTTATTGTTTCTGTTTAAATAGGGAGATTATTGCATTTTAATAAGTCCTCCTTGGGACTTGCTGCAACAATGGAGTGCTGTGAATTACTGTAGATTGCTGTTACTGCATGCAGGGGGAGAAATCAAGTTACTAAGTGTGACAAGTTGCTCTTCCTCGCTCTCAGCCCGCTCCCGCCCACCCTTCCGGAGATGGCTGTGAGTGTATTTACCACCAAATTAAGAATGTGCCATGGGAATAATATTTTTATCCAACAGAGGGGAAGGGGAAAGGAGCTTGGCTGTGGATTTTCATTAAAATGACACATCTGTTCAGCAATTTCGGCAAAGTAATTCTGCTGAAAGTTTTATCAGCTAATTTTAATTATTCACTCCACTGACTTGAATACAGGATTCATCATGTTGAATTAATACATTCAACTAGATTATTTTTCTTTCCTTTTCACTCCCAAATAGATGGAGAGACGGGGGTGAGGGAGTGGGGGGGCAATCAACAAATTGAATTGTCATGCACTGTGGATTAAATTGTGATTTGTTAATTACAAAAAAAAAAAACTATGAGCTTCTATAATTTGAAGAATTACGAGGCTCAGGAATTTAGCAGGAGGGATTAAAAATTACAGCTGCTTGGAGGTGTGGTCAATCACATAGTGTGCTCACAATTGGAGCATGCGTGTCTTTATGCATGCACAACGAGACATTTCGCAAATCATGACGTGAGCTAGAATCTTTGGTGGCTGGGAAACAAAGTCCTTTTCAGGTGCAACACTTTCTAATAAGTATCTCAAACATGAACATAAACAAGCACCGTCAGGGAGCTGTAACTCCTCCAGCACATAGAGCCAGCGGTGCTGATAACAGCAGAGCAACACAGAAGAATCACAATCTCGTCAAAGACCTCTTATTCAAGCGGAGCATATTCAAAGGCCCCAGCCATTCAAAGCCAACCCATTCAAGGACCTCTGGCTCTGCAGTCACGTTTCTGCAGCAAAACTGCATGCAGGGGGAGTCTTTTGCAGGAACACAAAGATCCACAGTGCAGAAAAAGGATTTCCCCCCCTCTCCCTTTACTGTCTTATCTCCTCAGGTAACTTTCCTTTGCAGCTTGTCCCTTGAGACTATCACCTTGCCCTGAAGCCCTGACGCACATCAGCACACAGAACAAATGAGACGCCAGAGCTGGGAGACGGGCAGATTGCAAAGTGATACCTCTCAAGTATGGCTTTGTGGCTATGTTCGTCTCTTCCCCCCTCCCCTCTGAGTTGTGTGAAGTGTCCCTGAGGAGCTTTCTGAGGACCGAGAGGGCAGTGAGTTTTCCTGGACAAAGGGAGGAAGCTGAGAACAACACAGTTGTATTAAATAATAGCCTGGGGAAGCAAAGACTTGAGCTAGTCTCTTTGCTCGCCTGACACCAAACATTGCTTGTCAGCTAATCAATTAGCTTACTTCCTCTTTACCATAATGCCAGCCCAAGGCATCTTCAGTAGCCATGTAGTAAATCTCACAGAAAACAAGTACGGGAACAATACTTTTGGTCTATTAAAATAAATAAATCAATTCAAATTGTGAAGTCAATGCCACGTGTCAAAGCACTTAGAAAAACAAGTCTTCTTGAATTGGTTGAACTCAAATCCTGCAGTCAAAGATCCGCAGTAAGATCTCTGAGGTAGAAACAGAGAAGCTGGAGTAAGGCCACCACATTTACAAAGGAGCAAATGCTAGGCCTTTTAAAAGGGTATTTTCACTTTGACAGAGAGCAGCATCACACAAACGAATGTGGCTGTAGACCCAGTAATGCCTAATGTAATACTGGCTGAATGATTGGGAGGTCTTAGACAGATCTCCACCATATTCTCTCCCTCCTTCTAAATGACACGGAGCAGAATGTTTCTGCCTCTCCAGAGGCCTGTACCGGTTATCAAATTTAATAAATAAAGCAAGTGAAATCTGTCTACTCTTCATCTTCCCTGCTCTCCCAGGATTTGCTAGAGCTGGCAAATTACCATTTTCAGGCACAGTATTCCCAAGAGGCAGTGCTGCTTTTCCTCTTCCTGATGGAATCAGATGAGCACTGCCAGAGGACTGCTGTTATCCACTTGCAGTCTCCAGGAAAAAGTAAAAAAGAAACGAGAGTGACAGCAAGTTCTGAGAGCTCTTTTGCTGGTAAAAATATATATTTTTTAATTGTATTAGCAATAAAATATAGTACAATCACATAGTCCACAAAGAAAATCTCTACTGAACTAACAGTGCGGAAATTCAAAAGAAATTATTCGCTATTCATTATGGGTAGATTTTGCTTTTATGACCAAAAGCAAGCATGATGCACAAGAAAACGAGGCAAACCCTTTTAATCAAATCAAACACGTCTTTCACGCACATGTAAACACTTTATTTGTCTTATTAATCGGCCATTTCACAGATTTCAGACCAGATCCGGAAAGGAGCAATGAATTCCCTGTGAGGCTCTGCTGCAGTCAAGAGTGGACAAGAGTGAATTTCACATCTCAAAATGAATGCATGGCAAATATTCTTTAATGCACACATGCACCACAGCACACACTGAGCGCTTCAAATTACTGACTGTAAAATATTAGGTATCCATTACCTGAGCAGAGGGGGGGGGGGGTGCATACACTTTTCCCAAAGCAACATTTGAGATTTTCATGTCTGATAAGCGGATGAACTCCCAGGAACGTCACACAAACAGAAAGACTGGAACTGCATTTAGATAACGTGCTTCAAAGTTTATGATGTTAAAAGTTCAAGGCAAAGAAATACGCAGCACACACTGTGATTTTATTACAGAGCTGAATATGCATCACAACGTTTTTGAAGAAACATGCAGGCGGACTCTGGGTTCACTCCACCTGGTGACCCTAACTGGATTACACACCAACTCTGAGAACTAACTGTTTGAAATAAGAAGCAAACCAAAGAAAAGCTTCAGTGTTCTTTCAATAAATGGAAACATTTCCACTGATGCCTTTCCAGCTTGATAACAGCCCACCCCTCTGTAATCTGTGTATAATGTGTTGCACACTAACCTTGTTGATTTCTGCCACTTCTTTCTTCGTATCGCCCCTTTTTTCCTTCCATATGTTTCACTTTCTGATATCAAGTCCAAAAATATATACTGCAATGTGTCCACATTTGTTTTTAGCAGAAACAGCTTAAGAGTCTCAGTATTATTATGAGATAATAATACTGTCAAATATGAGTCCAGAACCTGGATCTTACGCTCCCCATCTCAACCAGTCCATTTTCTAGAAACAGGAAACACTCCCATCTTATAGGCTCATGAGCCATCATATCATCAAGGTGGTCATGCAACTACACATTTGTAAAGATTAAAATATTATGCACTGACAAAATAAGACCACTCAGATCTGGTTTAAAGACACTTAAGGGCGGTCTTTGGCTGATATGTGGCTGCCATAATTGTTTTGTTATTAAAGTGTTATGGATTAGTACAAAAAAATGAAGCTAAGGTGAATATATCAGATATTACAAACTTTCCCAGTTGTAATGAAGTCAGACACTTGCAGTGATGGTGTGCCATGAGTGCCGTATGTGCATGACTTCTATTAAAAAACTGAATTCTCAGCCCAGCTCACGATTAACCTAATGATAGGTTTTTCCCTAGACGCTTCCTTTTGCTGAACTCCATGTGATTGTAATGCTGCCTTTCCTAACTTTCATTAGCAAAGGAAGCAGATTTCCTTTTTAGACTGTTAAATATGGTGTGATTTGTGCGCAGGCCAAATTTTGAGGCCAAAGTATTCTATGAGCAAAATATAGCGATAGGTGGAAAGAGTAGTTTCCACTCAATAAATCTATGATGGTGTTTGTAGTTTAGAGAGGAAGTATAGCAGTGGCAAGACTTTTTGCTATCAAATCGTGCTGTGAACATGACTACTTTATGTTTGGGCTCACTGGCTTAATGGTTTCTGAGAATGTGTAGCAGCAGGATCCTATAGGCTTCACCTGGTGCACTGGAAATTGGGATAGGAGGTTACTCACTTGCAAGCCAATCCAAAAGGATAATTGGGCACAGCCCCAATCCAATACAGTCCCTAAACTGCATGTAATCCACTCAGCCAAACTGTCACACCAACAATGAACCCTCCCCCTCTACCCCAAGGGCCCGCCAAGGCTATCTCAGGAACACTTCAATAGCTTGTACCTGGCCTGCTGCTGGGCCCATTATCCACTAATCCACATCCAAGCGGAACATTTAAGTAGTTTTAAAAGGATTGGTGAGAGCAGCAAAGCTTACACTGGAGCCACGCAATTAAGGCCAGAGAAATTATAGCGCAATTTAGATCTTATTCTCCTCTTTGAGCATGGAAGGATCAGAACACTAACAGTTAAAGATTAAATGCGTGAATATGTCAAATAAAACAAACTCATCGCAAAGATAAGCGAAAAAATACAAGGCGGAGGCTTTAAATCAGTTAAGGTGATATGGCGGCAGAATACCAGAAAAGATACTGCTGGAAGTTCAAAAGACGAAAAGGTTGTGACGAGTCTTATTAGTAAGTAAGTTAATCAAAAGAAAAGAATCTGATCCCTGTTGTAGAGAAACTCACTCTTAAAATACAGCTGAGGATTGCGCTCTACAAGATTACATGGTAACAATAAGGCTGTGTGGGAATTAAGCAGACAGATTTAATAACAAGGCCGTAAATACACCAATATGGCCATACTGACAATACACAACACCTTAAACTGGACTGCAAAACGTCCTAAATGAAACAGCATTTAGGAGTAAAAAAAAAATCAGTATTAGTAGTGCAGTATTACAGTTAGACTATTCAGCACACGTATACACGATCAATGTGGAGGATTAATGGAGTTTGTCGACCCCGTTGATAAAATATAAATATACATATGAGCAATGTAAAGATGTCCATCTTGATAGCAGAATTGTATACCTATAAGGTATTACTTGCACATCTTTGTGAAAAATGTGCAAACCTATCCAAACTTACCTCAGAACATGAGCAAGAGGCATATAGCTTAAGCCATACTGGCTTGGACATTCCCCGGATTAATAGGGTCCGTGTCAGGCGTGAAGGAACCAGGACATAGTGACAATAATGAGCTACTGGAAAGGCATAAATGTTTTCCAACATCTGCAAGAAGCAACTCTTATCACCGCAAGAGATCGATGAAGTACAACACAAATACTATGGCAAGAAGGAGCCAGGACGTCAGGTCATGGGGGAGATACTGTATCATCATCCCCACACTCCGAGATTGGGTACCAAGCCCCAAGAACAACTGGTACCTTGAATGCCTGGACCCTCTGTGGCTGATTACCAAGACTATATGAAGTACCCTCTGAAAATCTACTAGAAGATGTGAATGCAGCATTATGGTCAGTCCCTACTGCGGCCATCACTGAAACCAACCAGGTAATCTATACCACAGCAACAGTGATCCTATAAGATGAAGAACAGCCACAAGGAGCAGTACCCTCCATGAAGACTAGAGGCAAAGATCAAGGCAGCACGGAGGGAAGTTACAGTGTAGCCAACTATCAGAGCTGCAGAAAGGTGTGATGAAGAAAGGGGTGCCTAAGAAGTACAACAAGCTGTGCATACCTGAGGCCTTAGAAACTGCCAAGCAGTGACAGCCTTGGTTAACCGTGTGAAGAGGTATACCAGAGAGATAGAAGCCAGATACAGACGGACAAACTGGTGATGGCTAACTAACCGGACGTAGTCGTGGTGGGCAAGCGGAGGAAGAAAGCCGTAGTGATAGACTTTGCAATACCAAGTGATGGCAACATCCAGAAGAAGGAACACGAGAAGCTCGATATATACAAAGGGCTCAGAGAAGAGCTAGAGAGGATGTGGAAGGTGAAGGTAACAGTGGTCCCCGTGGTAATGGGAACACTCGGGGCAGTGACCCCGAAACTGGGAGAATGGCTCCAGCAGATTCCAGGAACAACATCCGAGATCTCTGTCCAGAAGAGCGCACTCCCGGGAACAGCTAAGATACTGTGCAAGAACTTCAACCTCCCAGGCCTCTGGTAGAGGACCCAAGCTTGGAGGACAAAGACAGCCCGCAGGTCAAACTGTTCATAGCATCAACCAAAAAAATGGGAACAAATTATATGTTTCTGCAACAGGCTGCTAGTAACAAAGTGCTTACATATACCATTTAAAATTGGTTCTTTGCACAGTTATCTGTTATGTGTAGACAGCTCTGGTTTGTTCCCTGCATTAGGAGCCTTTATTATGCTTGAATAGGTCAGTGTTAAGTGGTTAACAAAAATTCCTCTGAAAATGGTCAGGTGTAAGGACTGGACTGAAAATGAGTGAAAAAGCAGCCAATGTCCAAAGAAAAACTTTGAAAGATTGTCAGAAAGCTGGAGAGCTATTTCTGAAAACCACTTTAAAAATGACTGTCTGGCTCAGCGGAAGCAAAATACAAAGAAATGAGGGGTGGCTCGCAACTTCTGCACAGTACTGAAACTCCCGAGGTGCAGTTTGATTCATATATGCAAATCTATTGTGACTTTAAAAATCAGATCACACAATTAAAGCTGAAATCTATCATTTAAGGTAAAAAAACCGAACTGCTTGGGATTTTGGCAAACATCATCTGTTCTTTTGATAAAAACCCACAGGCAGAAAAAATAAATAAATGAACATAATCCAAATGAGATGCAGGAATGCTGGGTGTAATGAACCCTCTGTGGATGTTGGTAAATTGTGATGCAGAATTCAGCCTCTTATTATTAAAAGTTTTACTGCTGAACAGTAGCTTAGGATTCAGGTTGTGTTGTTTTAGGAATCATATACATATATATATATATATATATATATAAAGGCTGAAAGTACCTTACATCTTCACAGCTATTTTTCATATACGAAATCTTTGATTCTTGGCATCTCAGAGCAGCACAACACCCACACGGAACCTTATGATTCCACACTCATGAAATAAGACTGCTGTCTGTGCATTAGATGTCTGGAGTTAAACTGATTATGAACGTCATTCTGCATGTGAGACTATTTTTCAGACTAGTTGCTGTAGAGAGCGAGCTCTGGTTTTTATTATGAAATCAAGTCTGGGTAGTTGAAGGGGATGTGAGTCACAGGAACAGAATTTTTGTTTTAATATCAACAGCATATGAAGAACACTTCAACACAACATCGTCGGATGTTGTTTATGAATACAGGAATGCTGGTTCATATTAAAGTTGGGGGATAGTGAAAGTTGAGATTTGGTGCATTTTTATGCTAAAAGTCATGCTACACTGCCAAAATATTTTAAATGGTATTATCCCTTGTAATCCACAACTCAACAGCCACTCAGTGTGTTGATGTGATTGATGTTTCCCTGTTTTCATTCATTGAGCAATGAGAAGCGACATCTCCTCTTACCCAGCAAACATGTTTAAAAGCCTAACGTCCTCTCCCTGGTCAGAACTCGTCACGGTGTGACGGCGACAGCTGATAGATAGATGAATGTTGTTTCCACGTAAAGCAGAGTTCTAGTCAGACTCTTACAAAATAATATAGATCAGACTTTTGCAATGAAGGAATTAAATGCATCTATCTTATGGTTAGTAAATGGTTGTGAACAGAGCTATCTCATTTAGTACATGGTGACCTCAACATATGGAACTGTTACAGCCATTGCGATGGTATCGTAAACTCAGGGATGCAACTTCTAGAGTGTGAAGTCAATTAGATCAGCACAAAAAGAAAGAAAACAAGAAATCTAACAAGTGACGCTCAAGAAGCACCTCAAGCCAGCACAGAGGTCACGTCTTTGACGTCAGCTCAGCTCTTAATTTGGAACTATTTTTCAACCATGACTAGATGTCAACAAAAGACCTCCAGCTGATGGTTCTTTAATGGCAAAATGTTTGCTGGGCACCTAAGATAACAAGCAGATATGCCGACCATCACACAACTAAAACAGCCATTTGGCTGTTGAGTAGCTCCCTGGTAACAGAGACAACTGGCATCATCACCATTACCCGCAGATTACTGATCAGGAGCACAGTACCATGTCTTTCTCTTATGCACCTGTTCTTAGCACTTTATGCTGTAGTCACACTCGGGAAAACATTGTTTGGAGACCACAGCGTGGCCAAACGTAATGTGACCATATGCAATGAATTTGCAATCTCATTGTCTTTGAAATAGTTGCTGGGTACAAGGCCTGCAACCACTCACAGTCATTAGATAGGCAACCTTGCTTTAATACAGGGCTATAACTAGAATACAACCAGCTGAGTCAAATCCCCTACTGCAAAGAGACGCATCACAGATGAGTCAGACTGACAATCTGTTTGTGTTTACAAATTCGATGGTGATTATTTGCAAATCTTTGCCAATCTGTCTGAGAGCGGTTGCAGCCAGTCTGAGTTGGACTGCGACTGTCTGGAGACAAGTCCCCTCCCACCACAGAAGGTGGCTGCAAAAGGTTGTGGAAAGTGAAAAAGTTCAATGCAATCATCAGGTGAGCATTGATTTTTCCTAGCTGTAAGGAGGCTGTCATCCTATTTTTACTCTACTGCGCCTGAGCCATTAGCTTAAATTAATTAGCTGTCTGCAGCTTACGGAAGAAACCACCCCGGCATAGAAATAACATCCGCCATTGATCCCTGTAAGATTTTTTAGTGATGATCATCATTTGTTATCGCCTTATTTGTGGTGACAGTGTATATTCACATTTATGTGCAAGATACAGTCATAACTGTATCTTGCACATAAATGAAGGGATTAGATAGTTTGGGAACTGAAAAGAGAATTAAGTAAAGACTGCCATCTACAGAGGTGGACAGTAAAACATACGAGAAAGACAGGCCTTCTCTACCTCCTTCTTCCAGCCTCCCTCACTTTCCCTGTGGTCCCCAGAAGCTATAATATCCATCTCTGGCGGTTCACTTGACATTTACTTGCCCTGCTTCTCCTGTAGCATTCCCCTTTCCTAACTGCCAGTGCTGCGACTCTCCAGGGCTTGCCGACCGGGTGAACAGATAACAAACCTGTCAAGGCGGCTTTTGGGGGGTGGGGGTGGGGGGGGGGGGATAAATCCAGAGCTTGGACTGAGGTGGATGATGTGTTCCAGAGGGTTACTCATTCAGGTAGAAGGGGGCTGACATAAGAAGCCCTGTGAGATCTGGACTCCAGAGAGGCTGCTAGCAGTAATGTCGCGTTGGTACTTTAAAAAGGGGCACAGCCACTGTAACCTGATTAGATCTCAGCGCAGACATTTCAAATAGCGAGCACCCTTTTTACCCTCCATTTCACCTATTCTTTACAACCCTCCCCAACCATCAAAGAAGCTGTCAGGTGCTCTTTCTTTAGCCTGCCAGACAGGTCAGGGGTGGAAGGTTGAGGTGGGGTGTGCCCTTTGAGGTAGGGGCTGAAAGCACCTACTAGGGATGTATGAGGGCTGAGGGCTGTCTTTAAGGTGCTGATAACATTCACAGTGATGTGTTCCCGAGAGGTGTACAAATGTCAACACTCTCCTGCTATGGGCATATAATTCTATGAAGAGAAAGGACAAAGAGCTGAGGCAAAAAGATGCAGCGCAGTCCTTCTGTCGAGCAGAAGGACTGCGCTGTGAATCCTATTTCATCATGTTTTAGCTCCTCAACACTAAAAGCCATGTTTTCTCTTAAGCTATTAAGAAGAAAACCATATCTTGTTGGAGTTAACCAGTTGGCCCTTGTTTTAATGACTCTGATCTTCTAATCTGATTGTACTCATCAAGCCCTCGCAAAACCAATTAGACTAACTGGATAGATCCTGAGTGATCGTTAACCAATCCCTTGAAAAACTGGGTAAGAAAGTATCTGCTTAATGGCTTAACAGTGATATTCTACATTTATTCAACATCAGGGTACCTCGTCCTTACAGCAATAATGCATGAAGCCTTAAAGGCAACAAACATGCAGCGAATAGTAGTACACCATCAGAGACTCAATCTAATTACTCACCCGCCACTAAACTGACGGCACGAGAACAACATGATGGACTGCGACTGTGAAGTATATTAACTTGGAGAATTGGCAAAATGTCCTTTATTTAGGACAGAGTTTATCAAGCGTTCTGGGCAAACCAAGTGATGCATGCCCACTAGAAATTGGAGGGATGGAAATCTCCCAGGATGGTGCTAAAAACTGCACATCAATTACCTGAAGCACTGAGGCCTGTCTGCTCTATCTACATCTGAGTTCTGCCTAAAGAACCAAAATGTCAGCTAGCTATCCAGACATCATTGCTGGAAGGAGGTCACATCAGGGGAGAAGGGAAATACGGTATGCTCTGCTTGGGCAGTGCTTTCACGGATGCTTTTGTATATTCCAAACTAATGGAGTTAGCTGGCACTGATCTGCGGTAAACAGCCTTGTGAGGCTTAGCAAGCAGCCTGTGTTAGACTAAACCATGTTTATTATCAAGCACAATCCTCAGCCTCATCAATGCTTAGAGAAAAGCACGGATGAATAAATGCATATTGTTTAGCTTAGAGTTAGCCAGAGCTGGAGCCACAAATAAAGGAAAAAAAAAAGAATTTAAAGCAGATGGTAAAATCCAATAAGCAAACCAGAAAAAGGGGGGGGGGGGGTGGCTAAGAGAGAGAGTGCTGCAGAGTGGAGGACATGGGGAGAGAAATAAAAAGAAAAAGCCAAGAACACTGGCTGCCTTTTCACTCCTGTTTTTCAAAACCCTGTAAAGCTAACAGGGAGAGAAAATACAAAGGCCTGTGTTCTCATTTTCTGTCTGAGAGCCCCACCAGGACTACTGAAACTTGCTTGATTTCCCCAGTCCAATTATATCTCTGTGCTCAATCCTTCCAGAATAGCAACATCACACCAAGGGACGCTGTCTGCCTAAGCGCAGCGTGCCTAATGGAGTCCCAGAAGTTGACTCCATTTCATTGCTCCTAACTAATGGGCTGTGATATTTTCCAAAACTGACTGCAGCTCTGCCCCCTGGAAGCTAATCTAGTCAGTGCTGTGCCGGACCCATCCCAGCAACATGCCAGCCCGCTGCCTCCCTCCCTCAGACCCCCTCCAATTCTTCCCACCACTGCTGCTGTCTTTATGCAAGCCGCCAACACTGTCTGTCTCCTCCCCTCCCAGCGCTCATTAGTGCTTTCTAGCCGGGTGCTGATTGTCAGAGGGCCCCTGTGATGCCAGCTTTCCCTCTGCGGCTGGCCTGCTGCGGTGAATTTAAGAGGACTTTAATTTAACTGGGCTGAAGAGAGTAGGAGCAGTCAGGGACAGGTGGGAGGAGGAGGTCTGCAGGGTGGATACAGATGTACAATCGCAGGGCCACAGCTGAGGACAGGCACTCTTTCAGAGCTACCTATTGCTCTCCAATGGATACGCGTGCCCAGAACACGAGCATGAGAAGAAACAGTCAAACATAAATTCACCAGAATGGCTCCCTCACCAGCCATATTGTGGGCACAGAATGGTCCTCCAGATGGCTATGGGACACACCAGTGGTGCAATACAATCACTAGCATGGCAAAAGTACCAGAAATAAATATAAAGAGCTTTAGATCATATAAAGACTCAGCCAAAACTTTCATTTTGATGATATATTTATAACAAAATCAGCGCTTTCCATGTAGAACTGCTTCTTGTTGTAAAGATATAATGCAAAAAGAGAATGGATAAACTTAGAATTGTTACATTTTTACTGCAAGGTTTGAAGTCTAGAACTAGATGCATGCAAATAGAACATAATAAAACAATTTTACATAAAGAAAAATATTCCACTGAAGCGAGGTCCTCCTTTTAACACCGGAATCTCGTTCAGCTGAATGTGACTCTATTTCAAGAAGTGCTGGTGGAGAGAAAAATTACGCGTACAACAGGTTAATTATTTTAATAATTACACCACCAAATGTCAAACATTTGTTTTTCAAACTAATTGACAGGAGAAATAACAGAGGACTTTATTAGCTGTCCAGGGTAAAATGTTTAAAAGTGCCTCTTTTTTTTTTTTACATATAAAAAGCAATTATTCATTTTTTTCCTCCTCTCTACTACCACCTTTTAGCCAGTGTAATCCGCAGAGTAGATTCACCAAGGATAAGAGGCAAAACTGTAATTATGCACATCATTCACCTCCCTAAGTGCAGCACTTGAACACAAAAAGCCAAGATGCCTAAATGCACTGCACCAGGTTGTCCTTATGCAAAGTGTAGGTCAGGCACCAGCAGGCACCAAGAACTAATGGCAGTGAATGGTGCTCCGAACACATGCTCTGGCTCTTTCAGGGACACAAGGGAGTTAAGTGCCATGCTCCCTACTACTGATTATCGCACCTTCACCAGGCTGCCAGGTCTCCTGGCCCTCCATGCATTGATCTCATTTGGCCAAGAGATAAGGCAGTAATTGGATGAGGGCTTGGAATCAGATGGCCCTGCCCGGCTTGGCTAATTCCACTCTTCCTGGGCCGCCTGGGCCTGGGGCCAAAGGGGCAGGCCGAGGTTAATCCCATCCAATCCCCTGTACTATGTGCCCATTCACTGCCCTCTGACCTCAGTGCTACCCAAACATAGCTAATGTGACTCCTTCTGAACAAGTCAGAGCCAGATTGTCTAATTAGTTTACCAGAGATTTTACACTCGTACACTGCAACCACCTGCACTGTCAGATAGATACACTTTGGATGCAAATGGGGAGTTGTGCATGCACATTGTTTTATACACAACCACACTGAATATGTAACATCACATTTCATATGTTTACACAAAACAAATGATCATAAACTTTATGGAGTGCAAGCATACGAATACTTTCATACATCACAAAAATCAAGAAACAGCTCCTGGTCCTTAAATTATTTTTGCGAATTCTCTCACGGGGTGGGGGTGGGGTAATCACTGCAGTTAATCTGGAAGAGAAAATGAAGGCAAATCTCTTATTGGAGCAGAAATCCTGCTCTTGAGGGCATGAATCTGCAGTGTGTCATGGCAGGATTGACAGATATGCATATGAAATGCAAAGTGGAGCAAAATTATGATTATGCAAAAACATTTTTCAATAAAAAGCTCAAATGCAATTTCATCCCTGCTTCACAGTTAGACCATTGTCGTTCCATTTACGATGGCCAACCATATTAATTTGCATACTTTTTTTCCCCCTATTTATGCACCATGTAGTCAGAAATGGGAATTTTCCTGTATGAAAAACAAGTCTCTGAAAACAATCGCCGTACATCTACAGGAACAAACGCAGCGAGGGACGCGCGCCTCTTGGGAAACCCTAATCTTATTACTGCACACATTTATTCAGCTCCAGTTTCAATATCAATAATAATCAGAATGTGCCATGTGACAAGTGCTTTATGTGCCGCTGATAGCGGATGACAGGAAGTAGATGCAATCACCTGGGAGTTTATCACTGCCGACAGCTGTGGATCAAAGCTTTTCTTCTGCAAATTAATCATAGATTGTAATACACCATATAAATAACTACAATAGAGAGTCATAGCATATAGAAACATATTCACTGATCGGACATCTAACACAAGTTGACAGCTGCAGTTTATCAAAGTGAAAGTAATCCCACAATAATCCCCTGAAAATCTCTTAGAAACAAGATTGCACTTAACCTAGATGACACAGCATGGCCATTTATCCGAGTGCATCCACAGTGCTGTCTGAACTGCAGTTATGAAAAGAAATATCAAATGCTTGTCAAAGCAAAGACACGTCGAGTAAATGGATGTGACACGTTAAGAGGAACTTGCAAACAAAGGAAGAGTAGATTGTGAAATATTGTAGCCTCGGGCAAACTGGACTACAAAACACAAACAAAGAGGAACAGTGCAATACAGGGAAAAATCTCCTAAAACCGGTGCCTTTTGCCAATCTTGGGTAAAACGCACCGCATTTCTTTTGATTATTATTGCAGTGGAAAAATAACAACACTGAAGCGACGCTCACAACATCCAGGTTGGGCACAGAGAGATGACTATGAAGCCAGGATTGAATTTTTCATTTCAATTCACAGCAAAACTCAATATAAAAAGTCAGAATTCCAAAGAGAAGCATCAGCTGGTTGCTCTCAACAAAGGGAGCTTTAAAAAAAAAAGAAAAAGACCACATATAAGACCAAATCTATAGTGGAAATGGGACACTAACAGAGACAATTGGAGGAGAGACGAGGCCAGCACTTGTGTGTCATAAAGACAACAGTAGAATGGCCATTCTGTGGATTCCTGGGGCCTGACATCTAGATTGCAGATGGATAAGTGCACGTTAAAACAATATCCCACCGACCAAAAAAATCATTTCTCATAGCTGTCTCTATTTACTGAAAGGCTGCTCGTCTCCCACTGGGGCAGAAACAAATGAAAATGTTATTTCTCTACTCATGAACTCCTACCTAGTCTGGTTTTTCACTGCTGGCAATTTCATTTCTCTTCCAAATTTGACTTAAGCCCACGACTTGAGGGAAATAATGTCTCTGGAATAATCTTCTCCAACTGTAATTCCAGGGGCACTATCTTGGTGCCTTTCTTGGTATATCTATGTATCTGTCCATCTATCTACAGCATCTATTTGCTTATTTGTTGACGGCACTGTTTTGTGGTTTAAGGGAAATTGCACTGGCTTCAGAAATAGATATGGAGTGACATCCAATGTCTGACAGTAATGCTGTCAGTCACAGAGGTCTTCAATAAGAGAATAAGCCCTTCTCTGGCACGAGGGATGAAGAATAGCTCGGATGCACACAGTATTGTAAAGCGCATCCTGTCACAAAGAAAAACATGGGCTCAAAGCGCATGCAAAACACAATATTAGCAAAATGCTTTCAGACGGAGCACCATCATCCTGCTCCCTGAAACGCAATTCATGTTTTCCAAGCTTCTCTGGCATTTCAAAGTATTTTTCTCCTGTTGTCCATTTTTTTTCTTTCACACAACACAAACATCAAAGCGAGAATTTAAGCATGTAAGCCTCTTTTAAAATGACACATTTCACACTGAACATAACAGACATAACCACCAAAATAACTGTGGCATTGTTGGCAATCTCCCTGCACGGAAAATCGCTTTACCGAGCTGCGTTTGCCCCTTTCATCGACAAAAAGTTGCAGCAATCAACAGCTGAAAAACAGAGAATGAATTGATTTAATTTGATGATTTAATCAGGAAAACGTTTTTATGTATGTTCCAATGCTCTTAAAATAAATCCAATAATCATTCTGTTATTTTCTAAGTCTAATTAAGCTTGAGAATTTTTGAAGATTATTGGTTTTTAACTTGGGTGCAGCAGGAATTAAAACGTCTTTTCTTTGGCCAGCGCTGGACACTTTGTCTCTTTGGTGTTCATGTTAGCCGTCGTCCCCACAGATACTTGTCAAACTTAACTTTTAACAACGTGAAGCAAAACACAAGTTTCCCTAAAGTCGAACCAACAAGCACAGAGCCAATACTGCTTTACACTGTCACAACATGTAAAAGGATAAAAGCATTAACGGAGCTTCTTTTTGCACTTTTGCATTTTTGACCATCAGTCACAGCTGCATTACAAAAATGCACGTGGTAAAGGTATTTTATATTTACATTCATTTCAGCCTATAGATATGGCAGACTGCACAAGGTTAGCTAAAAGGTGGACCGTCCTGTGTAATGCCCATGCAGGATTCTCCTTTTCGATGAACATATTACGGGTTAACGAGCTAAACAATTTAAGTCAGATAAAAGTGAAAGCTGGACAAGAAGCGCTGTATACAAATTTATATTTATATTTCTTTATAACATCTTTGTTAATAGCGGTTATGATGAGCCAGAGGAGAGGGCGGGATGATTTACTGGCACTTGTGAGGTAAGTGATATGCAGCAACAAACAGCCAGTCATTGTGTTTATATGAGGCAGAGATGGTCTTGGACTCCTATTGCGTCTGATTGTGTTTTCTCTGGTTCCCAGCTTGGGCGCAAGCACACCCCTACCAGGCCACTGTGATTTAAGCATGCACTCTTGCTCAGCTTCTCCTTGGGGGGGTAAAAAGGTGCATGTAGTGCCGTTTGCGGGCCTTTGCATATTTGTGTTTACATGCGTGTTGGCCAGTGTGTGTTTACAAAGAGGAATGCCAGTCGATGAAGATCTCCCATTACAAAAGAAAGCACCACTTCCCTTTTCTCCTTCATGCAGCCAGTTCCTACATTGCTCTCATTGCTATGGCAACCGGCGCTCTCTCCTTGGGCTCTGCATGCATCCAATCAGAGTGAGACCTTTGTAGAGATTCCTCCGGGCTTCACTTATTCAACTTACCCCACCGGAACAGCCTCCACACTGAAAAGGCTGGAACAAAGAGAGGAGAGACTCCCTCACCAGAGCTTGGTATGACATAAAAAATTGGGGCTACATGGTCGGGTTACAGGGAATGCGGAAGTAATATGTAGCCAAGAGCAGCGGGATGCACTGCAAAAGCAAAAACAGGGTGGCAGCGCATAGCCATAGCCAATTTCAGTTCAAATTATGTGGAATAGGATTTGTTATTGGAAGCCTCAGAGCCTGAATACTTGGCAAGTATCGCATGGCTCTGGCACTGGTTTAAGCTTGATAAGTCAAAATGGATTCCGGCTGAGCCTATTTATGTCATTCCTGAAAACATATGGATAGGATTCAGGCGCTCAATACTTTCAACCTTCAACAATGACATTCAACACCACTTCTCCAGTCCATTAATCTTCCATGAGAATAGATTTATCATCCACAGCAGTGAAAGGCTGCATTCAGTCAGGATAAGCCAACAGTTTGTTACCACACCAACATCTCTCTGTATCACTTTCAGCAATTAAAGAGCCTTATTTTGCTGGCTAGATAGCAATATATTTGCAGTAAAGGTCACAATGTTCCTCAGATTCCTTGCTTTGTTTTTCTTTCAAGGTCTCTAGGAGTAGTAAAGGATTATCAAAGAAGGACTAGTGGTATGCATTCTCTACCTGAGGGCTGCTCAGAGATTGAGAGCTGGGCCATTGTGCAGCTCACATTCTAATTATATTTCTTAAGAGTAGATGCGGCAGAGCTAAACTCCTGTGAATGTAGGCAGAGAGGCTGCTGTGCCCTCAGCACTTGCAGAGACAAGACATCCAGCAGCACCTCTCAGAGGTCCCTGATGGACATTCGGCTGTTGGGAACTGGCAGGGCGATGGAGGCGCATCATAATTTTGCCAGACTGCCGTGTCACAAAGTGTCTTAATCTGTTCCTGACAACTCAACTGAAGTCAATGAGACGAAAAACGGGAAAGAACAAAAAAGAGAAAGCGGGGGGGGGGGGGGG
>JAVDPK010000312.1:838206-849657 GCA_034780415.1 Cichlasoma orientale | reverse complement strand
CCAGCACCAGCGGGGGTAATAAGCATGTCTGGGCACTTCCTGGGAGAGTGCCTATTCATCAGGTTCATGTAGAAGTAGGCAAATCAAGTGATCTTATGTCTGGATCCTCTGGCAAGCTGCTGTGCAGTCAACAAACCTGGCATAATGAACAAGAAAAATAAGGTGGGAGGCTCTGATTGTGCACATGAACTCCCCTGTAGCACCTGAACCGTACACTCGGGTTCCAGGTGATCTTTATGTATTAACAGAAAACTCGGGCGACATGAACTGAACTCCTGTTAAAACCTTCTATTTTCTTTTACTTTCGATCTCTCAGGCATCTCAGCTATTCATTGTTCTAAGTATTAAATCACAGACACTGTGCTAAAACCAATAAGTTACTTTAAAATAACAGAGATATTTTCTTTTCGTCCACGTCTGTGTGTGTGTGTGGGGGGGGGGGGTTGTGTGGAGATGCTAGTTTCTCTTTTGACCAGTGTGTTTTTACAGTGTAATGTGTTTTTGTAGTGGTACCTAGCATACCATTAAATCCATTCTGCTGCTGTTACTTACAATCTGGATTACAGCCTATAGCAAAGCCATTAACGAGTCAAAAAAAAAAAACGAGCAGTCCCTCCACGGCATTTGCTGCTCATTTCACAGCATCACCATGCACACGCCGAAGCCTCAACGCAGAGTACGATCCCAGGATAATGAGCTAATTATAGGTACAACATTCCAACTTCCATATCTAAATGCTCGTCTCTAATAAGAAACATTTCAAATTATCGAGCGGCAGAAAGAGAGAGAGAGAGAGCCAGATAATTGATGCAAGCAATTACAAGTTCTGTGTTGGAGCAAATTGGCCAGCATATCTGGACATGTAGTGGGACTGTGACCTCATTTACATCAGAGTGTCAGGAAATAATTGGAGAATGTACCGAGGAGGCGGAATGGACACAGTGCAACGCAGACTGGTCTGGTCGCATTACATAAGCAGTTCACTTGGTCAGTGAGACTCAATTCAGACAAGAAGCTTATGGAAAAAGCTGCACTCCAGGGTCAAGGACAAAACATCATGTGTGCTCCTGCCTGGTACGCGTCGGCAAATTTAATCATAACAGTGATCTTTACAACAACAAGTACACTTTATGAGATTAATCTGTTTCCAAAAGCTGTAATTTGAGCATTTGAAATGGTTTCACCACATGCACGCAGGATTCTTAACAGGCCGTCATGTTTTCATCGGAAAGCCAGTAATAACGGAGTCCAGTTTTACTAGCTGTAAGAGAGACTTCAGCTATGTTTGGACTGAAACCGCTTCAAAAGCACGGGGAGACTGTGTGCTTGACTTTTAACAATATCGCTTCCAGATGTTTCATTACAAAACAACTTCCAAAGACCTCACTTAAAGAAAAACCTTCGAGTCTGAGAGGGGCCAGGGGTTTCAGGAACCCACAGTTTTTCAGATTTTCATTTCAGTCAGAAGGACCGGGGTGCAAACCGGCCGATCAACAGTAGTATTACAACCTGTCTAACCAGGCCAACACACAAATCACTACCCTATATTACAGTGAAATAACACAGGGCAAAGGTGCCGTCCAAAAGACTTGGACAGCATTGCCTCTGTTTCAATCTGACAGGCAGAATTTACTCAGAAACGCAGGTGATGCAGGACACAACGGGAATCTTAGCTGACTATAAAAACGGCCACTGGTATATAGGGGTGCATTCATTAGAGTCTCCCTCTTGTGCCTCTCATCAAGCTGGCTAATGCTGACTGGCGGGCTCTGACCCAGTACTGCGGAACTTCTCTCTATTGCACCCGCCTCTCATCAAGAGCCTTGGGTGGAAAAAAAGGAGTAACATGCTGTTTACTCGCAATCCCAGGCCCGTAATTGCCAATTTATTTGATAGGCAGCCGGGTAATGATGGCATTTCACCCCTTGCCGCAGAGACTAAACGGGGGTGATTCATCCAGAGCTCCCTGCCCTCCCTGATCCAGCAAACTCCCTCTGCTCAGGACTGCTGCCTGCCTGAATGCCTGCCACCCAGACTGAAGGGGTGGGGTGTGGTGGGGGATGTGGGGGTTAGCTGCCATGTCGGCTTCAAACAAACCCAAAAGGGAACCCGGAGCTTCAGAGCAAACGCAGCTAAGCCTGCCAATTTAGCTGGGGTTTGGAGCTGAGGCAAACACGGCCGAGCTGATGTGCCATTTGTAGGCCTTAATGAGCTGGCAGGATGGAGTGAGGAGGGAAGGCGAGCGGGAGAGTAAAGGCTGCCAGGCCTGACCTCCTCTGGCCTCTATCTCCCTGCCAGCCAGTGCCAGGTCGGCAAACTCAGTTCATCTGCTTCATCGGAGCGAAGTCCCTCCATGAGGGGAAGGGAGTGCTACAGCAAATATCATTAGCGAACTGTTGGTCTAATGAACAGTTGGGGTCAAAGCTGGCCCATGTCTCACACTGCTCCCTGATACTAATGAGTGACTTAGATGCGTTGTCTTTGTTTTCACATTGCAAGGGAGCCCCTCTGTGCAGCTGGACCACACGAGCAGTCCAGATTCACTGCGCAGGGGAACAAGTAAAATAGCTTCAACATTTCCGCAGAACAAGCGCATGGACTGCGGCAGCACCGGAGACGCTGCACATTTTTGACAATCACTGGTGCGCTGATGCAGCTTTATTAGCAAGTTTTACTAAGCATTTTGCAGTAAACTTACCATATTTAATAACTATACAATTGAACCATCTCAAACGATATCAGAATAAGGCAAAACGTTTGAATCTTTTTGCATTCTCTCCACCAGCTCTTACCTCATGCAACATGTGAAGTGGGTTTTCACAGCATGGCTGGAGGGGACTTGTTCAAAAGCCTGTAGGGACAGGGCATGAAGGCCCTACAGAATGTGACCACCTAAAGTGACATGGGGGTCTAAAAGTCTGTCAGCATGCAGCCCAGTGTTCAGCAGGTGTTCTGAGGACATCCTCAGTCTCCTGCGAGGTGTCTTGACCAGATGAAGCAGGAGGAACCAGGACTGCTCCTCCTTCTGTTCTCCAGAGTGTAGTGAGTGGCTGAAATGCCAGTTCAGGTGGAAGTGGTGATTATAAAGAGAGAGCAATAGCTGCTCTCTGCTGGAAGCAGGGAATGAGAGTTAGAAGACCCAGCAGAAAATGAACTGGGAACAAAATTTTGATCACGTTCCAATAAAATTACTCAAAATGCAAACATCAGCCGACACCTCTGATTCTCTGATTTCATAGATGTGAGGCTACAACAGTGCAATCGTTTGCAGACTCATAGGAGTCACTGAATAACAAAGGTGGGCCATAACACAGTGTGCAGCAAGGCATAGTGCGCATCGTCACAGTGATGCAGTCTGAATGGAGGAACGTGTTTAACCAATGAGATACAGTCAGAATCTACTGGAAACAGTGATTTAACAAATAACAAGCGAAGGGTTCTCCAACACAGAACAGCAAAATATAGTATTTTAATAGATGCTGGTATTGATGCTGGTATCCTCACCATGAACACTAATTATGTTTGATACAAATACAAAACTAAATGTTGTGCCAACTTCCTTCATTACTGATAAGAGTAATGATTTTTTTTATAAGAGGATAAGGATAATATAAAGCATTCTGTGTGATATGACCACAGAATAACTGTTACATAATTAAGCTGGCTTTTATCCTGAGCTCTTGTTTCATACCTGTGGTGTAGTATTTGTTTACTACAGATCATGAAAACAAAGATAACACATTTTTTTCTTCTTCTTTATCTCTCAGTCTCTGGGATCTCAATCATCCACAGGTTAGCAGACTTTAAACACCGTTTAAGCGAAATGTGTGCCGTTACCCTGCAGCACTGTCACTACAGCGCCGACAGAAATCAGCGAGTATCATTTCAATTTCTGTTGTCAACATCAAATTACTTATTTCATTTCATGCCCAGTCGAGCACTGTAAAGCTACATGCAGAATCAGTTTTGCTTCAGTTGTTCGGCCGTGTCTTTCTCAAAGACTAGCTCGCCTCCCGACTGACAGCTTTAATTATGGTCAGATATCTGATCGCTTTGCTGTAGATTCTCCACACAAATCAAAGAGCAGGGGTGGGTGTCTGGCAGCAAGGTCCCACGAGCCTGCTCGCTTTACATCTTGGAATATGTCACAGGGCGAAGAGACACACAGCGGCTGCTCTTCCTTTTGTCAGCTAATACTTGCCTTCAGCTCATTCAGAATGAACATGGACCTTTTCTTTTGCATCAATCATAAAGAACATCTCAGAGAAAGCGTGTTTGTCTCGCAGTAGAACATGAACAGGGCTCTTCGCCTGAAGTATTTTAAGAGTGCACTTAGGACGTTTAAGAAGAACCACGAAGCGCTCTGCTGGGCCAGAATCTGAGTTGCTCAGGACCAAAGAAAAATTGGTTACATCACGTTAATAACTTACCTCTTAGCTTGGGTGAAAAACTGTTGGTTCATCGCAGCACAAATGTCAACGGGTCACAGTTCACTGTTGCTATTACAACATGCACTGTAATATAGTAGTATTATAGTTCAGTTCTCTGAAAGGTTTGTTTCATTACACTTAAAAACTAAGAAAACTAGTTGACACTGAAGGCACAGTTTTCATTCCACACTGAAGTATTTTAAGGCAATGTCTCTCTGATTAAATGTAAAACACTCGCAGCCTGTTTAAGCAGTTATTTTAAATGTTATCAACAGATAGTTGGTGATTATCTAAACAATAAAAGCAATTTGTAAGAACGGCAGGACTTTAATATAGCGAACACTCTTTTTCTTAGCTTTATAAGTTAAATGCTCGAGACTATAATGAGTCAAGTCGTAGTTTTAGCGCTGCCAGGCCTTTTTCATGTATTCTTGTAATACTGCTTATTTGATTGGCCAAATGTGTGTTCAGACTGTGGATTTCCATTAATGTATCCATACTGAACATATGCAGTAAATATACTACAAAACTTGAAATTTTGATGGCCTCAGGTTATTGACTTTAACTTAATATGAATGTGACGCCCTCTGACCCGCTGTTTGTTGTAATGTACTTACATCTGTGAGCCTGTCTCTGGAGCTGCTCCTGATGGAAGGCTTGGACTCTTCACTTACACTCTCGCTGTCACTGTCCTTACAGTTGTTCTGCCCCGGTTTCAGCTACAAACACACAAAGAGACCGAGGGTTAATACGCAGCGCAGACGTGTTAACAGTGCAGTTTAGAGCTGTGCACGGATAGGCATCCCACAGAAATTGGTTCATGAATATGTGCGAACTGGCAGGAGCTGCAGTGCTGTCTCTGTAAATCTGTCACATTTCTGAGCCTATTCAGCGGCCATCACTCCACTTGCCAAAGATAGACGCCATCTGATCTCACAGTATGAAACTCCTCTCAGCCCACGAAATAGAGAACAGGGACAAAGACCCCTCCAGAACCTTCAAATGGAGCTACCATCCTTTCCAAGCAGACACCACATGCTGAGGCAGCAGGAGCTCAGCAAGTGTCATCCTCTAGACACTCTGTTCAAGATGCAGCAAAAACGACAAGAATAAAGAGGACAACGTGCCAATCTGCGAGCACGTGAGATCCTTCAAAATCTGGAGAACAATAAAAGACTCTTGGGAGTACAAAGCTAAGTGGAAGGAGGCGGGGCCTACACTCCCTGTTCAAGACTGATTGATGTCCGCGCTGCTTCTTCGAGATCAGACAGATGCCGCAGGTTTCATTTCAAAGCAAATAAAAAGCTGGCTTTATGGAGCACCGTTGTAAATAGTTGCTCTGCCATCTAATGGGAAAAGCAGAGAGTGGTGCACCACATACAGAATTTGGACTAGAAGATCAGGACACAAGAGGAAAGGGACCTAGCAACAGTATCTGTATAGATATATATTTTTTTTAAACCTCTCCTTCGGTATTCTGCTTTCAGGTATCGTCCATCATTTAGTGTGATGAAAGGGCACAAGGTGTGGGAGTACCAAAAAACCCCTGAAGCTGAGCAGATAATTAAAATGAAAATGTTCCCTTTTCTGGTAGCCATTAGCGGTGTGAAAAGAATCCTATTCCTTAGGAGAATTGCATGATGGGTAGAAGGCTAGTGGATTCACCAGAGTGCTGAATGTGATAAGAGTCTCAGCACCGGGAATGCCTGATGGGCCCGTTTGACTATGTGTGCGCACAGATGTAAGGATGAGTCTGTGTGTCTATGTGGTCGCACGATGCTGAGGCAGGGCTGGGGAGAAGGGGGCTTGTGCTCATGCACATGCAAAGCAATGCCCCCCGCACTGTGATAGCACTAATTACCCCCAACACATTCTATTCTCACAAAGCGCACGGCACATTTTCCCTCTTTTTCTTGTAAATGCCAGTTTGTCTGAGGGGACTCTACATATTTTTGCAGAGAAAAGGAGAATAATATCTCACCCGGCCTGGCCTGTGAACTGATCCTTGAAAAAAGGGCGAAGGATGCTGTTTATGCTCCAGTCCACAGTTCCTTCATCAAAACATGTTGACCTATAATATTTATTAACCAGCCAGTGTCCCTGCTGACAATGCCGGGAAGAGCATGCCAGCACACATGCATTTATGAATGTGCGCACACGGAAAAAGGCAGAGCTTACTGAAAGCTGCTGCTGATGCCCCCATCGAACAGCGGCAACCGAAAACCAAATCCATAGTATGCTCACGAAGGATATAATCAGGCAAGTGTTGGAAAGATACAAGGATGTGTCTTTTATTAATCAATGTGGTATCTTTACTGCAGAGCCCGTACGAAACCGCGTAATCGCACCATCTGTATTCTGGTTCATCAGAGAGAAAGTGCTCCATGAAATCAGAAATCTTACACAAATTTGACTGTGTGTAATGTCTGTAGAACATATCTAATAAAGACATTTTTAAAAAAAAAAAGCGTCTCATCTTTCAGGGCTATTACTAGCTCAGGTCCTGATTACACAGCTATTTGAAAACGTATCCCTCAGCTTGTTCCCTTTAATTTCCCCCTGAGCTCCCTTAAATTACTTCAGAGAATTGTGTTTTTTTCCATCTGCGCTCCCCTTTCTGAGCTTCAGATGATGGATTCATTTCTTTTTATGGCGTGATTAATGGATGTCTTAAGCAAATGGAGGGAATAGTGGTGGTCAGTGCCATCGAGCAGTGAAGTTGAAATTTAATGACCTGCTGTCTGATGATAAATCTAAATGAGAAGCCCGTGTGTGTGTGTGGGTGCGGGGGCCGTCTCTGCGACCCAATCTGTGCTGATCTGATCACTCCCACTTGTTACAGCTTTGAAGTTATTTTCTATATGGTTTATGGGCTTTTAAAGTTAGCTTCACTTTTAAACCATCTGTAATGAACACCAGCGCAGCTCACTGCATTCAGCGTGACCTAAAGAGAGGAGGCACATCCACGCAGGCAGACAGGTGTCCCGTGCAGACACACTAACAAAAAGGCATTAATTAAGACGCACGTTGAGGCATATGGACGCATGTATTTAATGACCTTACTGTTCAGTCTGGGTAAAAACTGGCCGTGCAGGAAGATCACAAACAGATGGTATTAATATTCCAGAGGCTAATTTCACAACAATTAAAGACACAGCAAGACATTAGCATCTAATGAAACATTTAAGCTACTAGTAAGTGCATCTGCCATTAATTTCCACCCAGTGAGGTCTTGTTTTCCTACAATCTGTTCTGTGTTAGGGGAAAAAGTTTTTTTTTTTTTTATCCTAGTCTCTTTTACCAGACTGAATTTACTGGAGTAGAGAATCAACAACTGTTTTCAATCAGCGGTATCTCAGCGTGGTTTAGCCTGCAGGTTATGAGATATTATTTTACATTTGCTACATACAAAGAGAGAAAGAAAAATGTAATGGTACTTCTACTACAGGCAGTTATAGCCATACCTTATGTGGATAGTACAGTGGTGACTCAACAATTACAACGAGTCTTTAATGTCTGAGTACTGTGGTGTTTGCACACAGGGATAAGGCAGACGCACTTTGCCATACATGTTTTAATTTGATATCAGTGCGTGATGATATTACCACTATTCATTTATTAGAGCTACTGTAGCACCAATTCTAAATGTTTCCAGGAAACATGAAATTCAGGCTTCAAAAAATATGCTTCATCTAATTAAGCACTATAAAAGTCTGAAACACGCCACACTCTGCATGGTAGCACTAATGTGTAAAGAGAAAATAAATCATGGCAATTTGACAGATTTTAAAATAATTTAATTAATTACTGAAAAATCTGATTTTTTTATTGGTTTGCTTTAATGTTTTGTTAACAGCAGCTCTGGTTCTGGTTCCAAATATGATGACGAACCAGCAAAGAGCAGTTTATAATTGTTCAGAGTGAATTAACACTTTTGTAAGTGCCAGTTGAGAAGGACTGGATGTGTAGGCACGAGGTGTCATCAGCAGAAGTGACAGAACACCTAAAGATTAGGTGGGATATCATCTGTACAGAAACAATAAGATGGTCTGACCTGTTTAAAAAAGAACTCTCTGCACTGATTTTGTGCTAAGAGACCAGCCTTCCACTGTTACTGATGAGCACATGCAGACACAATGATGGTAGGCTGCCACTAAAGGATAAGAATGTCATGATCTGCAGGTTTGGCTGGTTTTCTGGTTATTACTAAGTGTTTCAGTTCACTTTTCATTGCTATTATGAGCTTCGGTATTAATTATTATTGTAGGTTAGGTCATTCTGGTAGGAGTGCAGTCTCCGTAGTGTTTTGCTATCAAGTCCCTGTGTCGGCGTTTCCCTGTTTATTTGCTTTCTGTTTTATTCTGGTAGTCCTTTTACTTCCCTGTTGTCTTGTTATCTAGATTCTGTTCACCTGTGCCTTGTTGTCCCCAGCTGTGTTCACTCTCCCAGGTTACCTAGTGTTTGTTTATAGCCTCCGTCGCCCCTCAGTTCTTTGTTATGTAGTATTGTGTTTGTGTCTTCTTTGGATTTAGTTTCTTAAATTTTTGGATAAGAAGCCCTTGTTTTGATTGGTCCTTTGGACTTTAATCAGCCACGATAAAGGCTCACTTTTGTTTCATCACGACATCTTCTGGAGTCAGTACTCTTTTCATGATGGAGAATATTTACGTGTGTGAATTAATATGCGTGGCCAGTCTTTTTAATAAGTACATTGAAAGACGATTCATTTACAATTTACAATTTTAAAATAAACACAGACACTAACATGTTAAATTAATAAAATCAAGAGTTGCACAAATCTATTTATCATTCAAGATAATTAAACTTATCTTGAACTGTACTTCCACAGCCCCAGTCAAACTTAAATCCCGATCTGTGCGCAGCAGGAATAGCTGGAAGACCTCGCTTTTCAACACGTCTACTAAAAGGTGGGACTGAAATAAATTATCAATGAAATTACCACTGCATATGTTGAAATGCCCACTGAAAAAAACAGGATTTTTGCAATACAAATCTCATCCATAACAGACAAAAATCATTACTGGATGTCTTGTCAGTAACGCTGACACTGAGGTTACGGCGTTAGACAAAAATGATTCGGAGCAATGCAATAACATACGTTCCCAGTGTAAATGCTGAAATATCTAATTTAACACCATTACCCTGAAAAGAACACTAAAACAGCTATTACAACATTGTCTTGAACATGCGGAGTCAATTATTTTCTCACTTACTGAAAAGTGCTCACCATTGCCATAGCGGAATTTTACAAGTGTATTGACCTATTCTCGAGGGCTGCACTACAGACTCAATGCAATCAAGCACAAAAGTAGGCCTGCTAACATTTCTAACCACAAAGGCCTTTTTAAACAGAGCCATACACAACCGACCTGCCCCGGCAACTCCACCCCCCCCCCCCCCCCCACCACCTCCATCTCTCATCCCACAAAAAGAAAAATAGACGGAGCGCTGTGCTCAGTTTTCTACCGGCCTCGGTGGAATTCTGTAGCCATCAGCTCCTGGTTTCCCTTAGTTACGCACAACAGCAGCTGGAGAGCTTGGCGGTAATAAAACCTGGAACAATTTAACGGCTTTTATTGTTCTTCTGCGGCTTTCACAACAGCTAACCTGTCCTCGCAGGATCTGGCAGGGAGAATCCCACTAGGGCAGCAATGAAAGAGGATCTCATTTACCTAAAAGCGCTTATAAATTTTTAATTTGCTTTAACAAGTAAATTAACAAGTCCCTCATTTGGGAAGTTTTATGGCTCCTTGCCACTGAGGGAGAACCATGAATGTTTTATAGATAATCCACTACCTCGGCTGTTGCTGATAATAAATTGTCTATTTCCTGCAGCACTGTCAAATCCCCTCGGTTTGCACTGACTACACTTTGAATATCTCCTTTATGCTACTTTCAGAGGTCTATATACGAAGGCTATTAAAGTGCTGGGAGCTTCACGACTCAGCAGTTAACGGGAACAACTTGAAGAAATTCCTCTCGACTTAGACAGGCGCTCGCCTATAGCCGCAGGATATACTATTTCCAAACATTAAACCACATTAAGCATTGCTAATTATGTCCCAACCGGCCTCTGCATCACATCAGCCTCACAGTGATCCCATCTAGTAACACCACCTTGGGCTGGTCGACAACAGCAGTTGGAAACTGCTGGGCCTGTTTAACTCACAGCCGGCTTTATCTGACAAGACTTATGTGAAAATAGCAGCTGGGCGTTCGTTGGGGGGCCGTAAGAATGGGCTCACATCGGACCCCGCGTCACCTTTCTGACAGTGGCTGTGCAGGCGAGCCCACCAGCGTGGCCTAGCTCTGACCCTGTGCTTGGCTCTGAGGCCCAGCTGCTGTAAATGCCACAGACAGCAGCCCCGCCTGGCGCTCACATCAGCCATAACCCCTTCTGCCACCCTCACTTCACAGCCTGTCATTGGGCATCAGTGCTTGGCTCCCGCTGCCCCAGATTTGTTTACTGTTAGCTTTTGTGTGTGGCAAAGGGCTCGTACATACAGTCTGATAATAACCTTTAATACCACTTTTTATCTACAAAGTTTAAGCATAGATGTCACATAGTCTTTTATCATCGTGCCTAAATGATATATTGAAGATCCTGAAGCCTACTGTTTGCCCACGGTTCTCACTCCTAGTCAGCTAGTGCAGTGAATTTGTTAGTTTCAAGGTATGTAACCACAGAGAAGCTCTATTTCCTTTCAGTCTTCAAGCATCATTGTATGGCAGTGATCTCTGGCGACCTTGTCAGACATCATTTTTCTTGCTGGGGAAAGATCAGTGACACCAAGTGCACCCACTCCAACCAATCTCAGGCCACAGAGGGAGCTTTTCTAGCCTCTGTGCTGGAATGTGAAGCCAAAGCAAAGATACGGAGCCACTGAGGACTAGTCACAGCAGCTGCAGGGTAAGAACATCCTGAGAGGAGGAGGAGTGGGAAATGGAGGCTCATATGTGTTTGAGGAAGGGGGGGGGGGGGGGGGGGAAACGCAGTTTA
>JAVDPK010000312.1:816003-831199 GCA_034780415.1 Cichlasoma orientale | reverse complement strand
CACACACACACACACACACACACACACACACACACACACACACACACACACACACACACACACACACACACAGGCCAGCTCTCACATAATTGTAGTTAATGAGCAATAAAAAGAGGGATAACCTGCACCAGACCTTGTCCATCATGATAGCTGATAAGATTAAATATGACTTCAGAGCAAAGTTGCAAGCAGTTTGGAAACGTTTCAGGTATGAAATTCAGTCTGGGTCAACTAATCTTTTTCAGGTCAGCTCATAATGAACTGTGTTTTATTGCAGGTTGACCTGCCTCCATGATAGCAGTGATGTAACCTCTAAAGCTAAAACATCTGCGAGAGTGGGAACATCACCGAGTTCCCCCATATAATCATAACGCTGATCTATTTTCTGGCCAAGCACAACACAACAAACCCGGGGCCAGCCTTTGGAGTCATTCGCTGCGATTAATTATTCTTCATGGCGTCGTGCAAAACTTTACACGTGAACGGAAAACTTTCGGTTTACAAAACTGCAGCACTGGCTCGTGCCAACAGCTGCACCTTAAAGTGAGAGCAGACTGTCAGACTGCATCGAACAGGGTAAAGGTACCGGAATTATAAATTATAGAGAAGCTCGGTGAATGCAAATGAGAACAATACGAGGCTCATTTTCAATCAAAAAAAAAAAAAAAAAAGAACAGAAAAGAAAAAGAAGCGAAGCAGAGAAAACACGCAGAGCTGGGCGCGATCTTAAAAGTAACTGGGAGCTTTGGGGGTTTGAGTGAGAAATGCTTTTACTTCCCTGCAGTCTCACAGGAGGGTACAATGTGAGCCAAGAACAAGGTTAAAGCAAGCATCCAATGCATTTAAAAGCACACTTTCAACTATGCTTTTTATCAAAACTTTTTTTTCCCCTCATTTTTTCCTGATAACTCTTCAATTACATCTGTCTGTATGAACTGCATTTCATTAAAGGACGCCAAGTTTTTGTAGGCCAGAACGACTCAAGCACGGCGCTCCAAAGAGCTAATGTCGAAATTCCCCCGAGCAGTCTTTTAAACACACGGGTAAATAATTCAGCACAGCCTGAACAAAGACTGAATCTGAGAGTGCGCTGGGTTCTCTTGTGTACGCTGTACTTTCTCTCCCCGTCCCACAAGAAGGAACAATGAGTCGGGCACTCCTCTCTCTGTTCGTGACTGAGAATTTCTCTGCTTTATTTTGAGCTTTTGGATTTGATTTTCAGCCCACAACCAGAGGTTCTGCTGCTCCTTCAGTCAGACTCGCGTGTTTCTTCCCTGACAGAGAGCTCAGCAGCAACGCACCAGCCTGTCACCCTCCTGCTGACCTGTGGGTGGTGCTACATGACAACACATCAGGAGGAGGTGTTGAAGGAGGAGGCTAGAAGAAATGACTTTCAGAAAAAAAAATATTAGGTAATATGATGAGAGAATGTTGGTTTAAAAGAACACTTTCTCTCTCTCACACATGCACAAGCACAGATACACTAACTGCCAACATTTAATAAATGAGACATCAAACCAAACCGAATACAGGCAAACATCATTCCTTTCTCCTCTGGCTGCCTTCTCTCCCCTTCAGCACCACTCTGGTTTAAAGCTTAACTTCAGCACTGGGGGAGGAGCTCCCCCCACCAACAACTTACAGCTACGAGTTAAGCATATCTGTTAAAGTGCGCACAGGCTCAGATCTTCCAAAACCGAGCTCATGTCCACCGAGATATGCATCTCTTCTTGAAGTTCTGATCCTGAACAGTAATAAATGTTCGAGCAGGGATGCAGGAAAACCTTCCTTTTTGATCAAGCTTATAGTTAGGGCTGGATCAGGTGACCCTGACCCATCCCTTAGTTATGCTGCAATAGGCCTAAGCTGCTGGGAGGTTCCCATGATGCTCTTTTTCATTAACCTCTTATCACTCTGTTTATACCCCACTCTGCATTTAGTTATTATTAATCTCTGGCTCTCTTCTCACCTGTCTCCCTCTCCTCACCCCTAACCAGTCGCAGCAGATGGCTGCCCCTCTCTGAGCCTGGTTCTGCCTGAAGTTTCTTCCTGTTAAAAGGGAGTTTTTCCTTCCCACTGTCGCCAAGTGCTTGCTCATCTAATTGTTGGATTTTCTCTGTAATTATTGTAGGGTCTTTACTTTACAATATAAGGCACCGCTATATGAATAAATTTGATTAATGCAGAATATTAATTGAATTCTAGCTTGATAGAGCAGACTATTACTGGAACTGCCAAGAGAAATACCTGAAGGGGAAGTAAACAAATTAATTAAAAAATAATTACCAGATCATACAAGTAAAGGGATGGCCAAATCACACCCAAAACTGTGCAGCTGAGGAAATCATATCGAGTTGCATTTTAGGTAATATAAGTGTCATGCATAAAAGAACTGGTGGAATAAAAAGATCATCTCTGCTCCAATGCTACACTGGTGAAGTGCTCTTTTGAAGCCCTGATTCAGTAAGTGAATAAGTGCACCAAGGATGCAACTGCACTCTTGTTTTCATAGAATTAAGTATTAGTCAAGGAAAGGCTCTTCTATCCTGATAAAGGATTATGAATGATTGAAACAGACAGGGGGGGGGGGGGAGAACCTCTTATTTCACTAAAAATTGAAAGGAAGCACATAATGGGTAAGTCTTAAGATATGAGGAGTCTTTCTGCAGAGTCAAAAATACAAGAATCTAAGAGAGTCAGCTTTGGTTGATGCACTAAATGAATATCTGCCAAATGGTACGATGAGTTTAGCTCCTGGCAAAGACATTTCATCAAGGGCATCGCAGAGCACACACGCTCCAAATGTTAAATACTGCACAACCTGTTTATGGAGGAAAACATCCAGTTAAGCTCTGCGCATCAAATCCCACAACTACAGAAAATCTCTCCTGTGTTCTCCTGCCTGCTTCTGTTCTTTCCTGAAGAGGACCTGCATTTTCAAGCAGAGTCGTCTCTCCCAGCTTCTCTTCTTAAAACAGACTTGTGTTTGTACTGTAGCAGCAGCCTCTGTGGTTTCACACTGCTGTGCTGTTTTTGCCGGAGCAGCAGAGTGAATAGCTTGCCTTGGCATGGCAGGAATAATACAGTGTTGAGCTGCACGCAGAGCGCCGAGGACTGGTTGGAGGGGATGTTTGGGGTGGCTGAGGCTACCTCTGCCTGTAGCCTCGGGCCAGACTGGGAATCAGTTCAAAGATTTCCTCTATAGCGCTGATTAAAAATACACAATGGATCTCTTTAACTTTCATGGCTAATAATTAATGGACACAAAGGCCCTCTTGAATTTTCCATGTGAAAGAGGAGCTGACATTCGAAAGGTTCACTGAATCTGAGCTTGTAGCCCTTCCTAGCGCACTCCCCCAGCCCCTCTGCATCTTGTGCTCTCCATCTCCTCGTAGCTCCAGGCTAATTGCAGCAATTTTAGATGATTGTTATTAAAAACAGGCAAGCGGCAGAGCTTTCCAAGCTGAATCCCCTCGAGGAGAGGCCTCATCACACCAGGAGCGCCTGTGCATCCTAATAACTGCAATCAGGGTCTTCAAGAGCGAGGACCCTTTGTTTTCTGTGATGCTGTGAAGAAAGCAAAGAGATGCGTGCACACAACAACACTCCAGCACTTCTTTAGGATGAATAAAGCTAAAGAGAACAGCAGCAGTGTTTCTCTGCTTGTCATCTCTTCCTATTGCAGTGCACACACACACACACACAGCTGAGCAAATACTTAAAGAGTCAGCAAGACGATCACGACACACAGAAGGCGACATCGACTGCGGCAACTCACAAAATACACATACAGCATGTTTTTGTTGTTGCTGTTTGTTTTTTGACGTGAACTGAATATCAAAGTGCTTCATTAAACACAGATGAAGTTTAATTTCCCGTCCTCCGATACTCCGGTGAAAAGGACAAACTACTGAGGGAAACACACAGAAAGTACAAACTGAACTGAACTGTGTGTCTGCAGCAATTTCTTTAACATGGAATATAAAAACTTGAAGCGGAAGAAATTTTCTGAATGAAAGTTCTCCGCCGCTAACAGCGATTCATTCGGGAATTGGAGCGGCAAAGAATCTCCGCCGACGCTATCGAGACTCGTTTCAAACGAAATGAAGTCGCCGTCTTCTCGTGAAAACCGGAAAATCTGCATTCAGTCGAGATAATCCTGTCCCACATCTGATAATCAGAACACATCGTTACAATTCTTTTTTTTCTTTTTCATGTAGTTAAGAAGTAACACGTGAAGCTGAAAAATGAAGCCAACACAGAAGCGCTGGAAACTTGGGGCTGGCGCCAAAGTCAATCCCGATCAGACCCCATGTTATGTATATTTCCCCCCTGAATGACAACTGTAAAAACAAATAGTGTTAAGGGTTAGCATGTAGCCACTCTGACTGACACATGGGTGTTTGGTTGCATTGAAAAGACACTTTAAATGTTTGGCTGTTTAGTTTTTCTGTTAAGTACAATTAATTTAGTTTGGTTTTCCCCCACCAGCTAAAATTAGCATCATCGGCCTTGTTTTATGCAGCTCTGCTCATTTCTGTAAATTGTTTCTTTTCTGCCCATTAATAACCCCCGAAGAGTTGCACAGAAACACACCCGTACGCGCGCAACCTTGTGCGCGCGCAAAGCCAACAGTGCGAGTTTTCAGTCAGGACCAGCGATTTAACAGTGTGATTAATTAAATTGTTAGCAAATCAATTCTAATTATCCAGCAGTGTTGGTTCTGATGTAAGGCAGCGGGCAGCATAATGACCAACCACATCAACAGTTATCTGATACAATTACAACACACAAATTACAACGCACAGCAATCAGCGCAAAAAAAAAAATAATGAGAGCGACACGGGGCTCACTTACAGATTAAACAAGAGCTGCTGGGGCCAGCCAGTGATCAATATCAGGGGTATCCGCTGACTTAGGACTTGTAATAATAGAGACAGAAACGGGAGAACAAGAAATGCATGAAATAAATAAAAGCAATCGCGGGTGCAGAGAGCTGACTTCGTGAGCTACAGTTTATGGAAATATGAGAACTGTGGTTTGACTGAGTCGGCGGGTGATCGATTGAGGAGGTGAAAAGGCCAATTGGGAGCTGTGCTTTGATATGATCAATCAGCATCCTTGCTGGCAGCAGAATAACAAAATGTTGTTGCCTCGTGTTTTAAGCAAGTAGGACAGAAACTGCGCTCTGCCTTTTAAAATGCGGTCCCTATCCCATCACAGGGTCTCATTGGCTTTTTCTGTTTGCACACCATATAGGATTTTGACCTTCCACTGGCTTCAAACCGTCATGGAAGTGAATAGAAAACAGACAGCAACTTCAGAGCTGCCGCTGTAGCGATCTTTTGAGTGAGAAGAAAAATAAAGAGAGCATCTAAATGTTTCACCCATGCTACTTCAGCGCACCGATCTGGTTACATCGTCTCTGCAACAGTGAGGCCTGTCAGCCCTGTCAGGCAGTCAAAACTCTCAGCAGCCCGTGTGAAAACGCAGGGAATCTTGTTTGTTGTCCGATGCTCCATCGCTTTCCTGTAGCAGCAGAGGGGCCTGGCAGCGAGTGGATTTTACAGCGTGGCTGAATGCAAATCAGCCCGCAACAGACATACATACAGACGGGGGCATACACACACGAAAAGAAAACACAGGACCTGTGGGCAGAGGGTCCTCCGCAACACTGTAGCCTCCTCCCTGCCCATGCATAATGCATGAGAACATGTAAATACGTTATTCCGCACATGCATTAATGATCACGGAGAAGCTCACAGTCTAAGCACCAGGGCAATTAATAAAAGATGGTGCACATATAAAGGCCCATACCTCCCCCATCTTGAAAAACCTCCAGCCCACCCTACCCCACCACTTGATCCGCCGAGACACATTTCATGCCAATTCTTAACCTTGTTTTATTTCTGTGCTGCTTGGGGGTGTGGTACAGCTGGAGTAGAGCTGAATAATGAATGGAGGCTATCAGGATGCCCGGCTACTGAAGACAAAGTCTGCTGCACAGAAGATGCAGCAAGGATTCACACACAAGATCCGAGCACACGTGCAAACAACTGCTGCGGTCCTTGCTGCGCGCTCTAGGGAGGAAGTGAAGGGTTAAATGGTCTCTGGGGAGTTCATAGGCTGGAGACTGCGCATCATACATCAATTCCAAACACACAAATGAATTCATTTCAAGGCACAAAAAGTGCAAGCAGAAACTTTTTAGTGAATGTTGCTGGCTAGAACGGGCCTGGCTGCGAGAGTCATTAAAGAACAACAGCAGGAAGCAGCAGATCTGAGCCCTGAGCACGTTTTCAGGTAAATTAAGAAAGCAGCAAAGTTAATTAAGAACACAAACCAGCAAACGAGCCACCGTGAGTGAGCGCAGAGTTGGCATTTGCACCTACGGTAACACAGTCTTCAAGAACTGCCACTTTTATGTCAAACTTGATTTCAAACTCTGCACACTGAGGAGAAGCAGGAAGAGGCAGATGGCTGGGGAAAATGAAAGCTCTGCCTTGTCTATTCTTTGTTCCACCGAGTACGAGTTGGCCAGGCTGGCAGCTTGTCAATCTAACCGACCGAAGGGACGAGCTCTGGAGATGACAGCTCTTTCTCTCTCCATTATTGTCCCATTTATACCGCTCTCTTCCCCGCTGTCATTCCATCACTTATGGGCAACAACAAGCTGACCTTTCACCGCCACCTTGTTTCCTGTCTGTCGAGCTCAGAAACGGCGGAGAGAAAGTAAAAAAAAGGAGAAACAGTCGTCCTCGAGCGGCTAACATTTCCCGCTCTCCTGTGCTGATTTCAAGTGACAGTAATCAGTGTTTATTAGCTCACTTTGCCCTTGTCACGTCCAAGTGCAACAGCCACATATTAAAGTGATTAGACAATTAGGCCCATTACTGTATTACATTGGTTTATGTCACACATCACCCTGGACAGAGAGAGAAGACCGAAACACTACTGGCTTTCCTTCCATTACAGACATTTCAACAGCTCTAAGCTGGCAGAAAATTCACTTAATGATTGCAGCTTGTGTGCACTGCTGCTCTATTTAGAAACAGACCGCATTTGCTGTTCAAATTAACAGTGCAAGGGGATAAAGGCACAAAGGGGAACAGACTGTGCTAAGCAGGAAGAAAAGAAGACCTGATGTAACGAGGCCTACGCTGCAACACTAATTAACACAAGGTCTCGTGCTCATTTCCTAAAAATTTACTTAACACGACTCGCGCCGCTTCATTTATCCGAGCAAATGAGTGGAAAGATGTGTATCTACTTAAGCTGCAGCAGGTCAATTACGAAAGCTAAATAATTCACAGAGCGTAATGTTTAGGTCTCACAAAAATCTTATTCGAAGAGGAAAAAACTTCTACGCTGAGCAAATGCTATCATAATTAGTATAATTAAAGCACATCATGTATTAATTACCGCATGATAATTTCAGCAGAAACAGTTACGAGTTTGCCTGCATGCGAGAGATGAGACAGAAATGCAAATTAACAAATTAACAAAAAGCAGCAAGGCAGCAGAATAAATATCTTCAGTAACGCATCAGCGGAGAGGAGAGGAGAGGAGAGGAGAGGAGAGGAGAGGAGAGGAGAGGAGAGGAGAGAGAAGAGAACATAAGAGAAGAGAAGGCATCTGGAGACTGCTAGACATCACAGTACTCCGATGGTCAACCTCTTCTCTTGCAGGAGGGGTAAAAAGGCAGGGAAATCTGTTTCCTGTCATCTTCCATCTTGTCAGTCTTTGTTCAGACATCTTGCATCTCCTCCACCAGCTGTTTGCTGCCTGTGCTGACAGATGGCTGCTTCTCTTTGAAATGTACTCTCCTCTGGCCTGCTCTCCCTCACACCCCCCACCTCACTTGGTTAAAGTTTTAGGGAAAACTAGAATTACTCCCCTGTGGTTGTTCGCCTCCACCCGTTGCAGTTTGTAAAGCCCCTCTGAGGACAATTTTGGAGAGGAAAAAAAAAAAAGAAGAAAAAAAAAATCAATTTAAGTTGACTTTGTTGTTCTTCTGCTATACTGTATGTCAGCTGTATTAGTGTGTGTGTGCGCGTGTTCACGTAGTGATGATTCTGTTGTAGCTACAGCAGCAGATGATGCTTCAAATACGATGCTCTGGATTCTCATGCACGGATGCTTCGCAGGCAGCGTCCAACACAATGTGACTGTCACAGCCACCCCTTTTTTGTTCCCCTATTTGTGTGACACATTGTCATCACTGACACACACAAAAAAAAGAAAGAAAAAAAATCCTAAAGACATCCAGACCTACATATACAGATGGTGTGAGTGCATGCTTCACACTGTGGAAGAGAGCCAGAGATTAATAATAACTAATGGTTAAATGCAGAGTGGGGTATAAACACAGAGTGACTCACTGAAAAGCTGTCGGCCATTTGCAGAACACTGCAGTGTATACAGTAATAAACACACTTTCTCCCAATGTTCAGACAAAAATAAACATTTAGACAACATGCATTGTGGAAATGTGTGTGTCTCTGTTCCACAGTGATTTTAGGCCAAACCTCACTCAAAGTGAGGGTGCAGCTGAAAAAAAAAAAAAAAAAAGCATGAGATTGTTTCTTTGGACCACTCCAAAGCAGGCTGGCACTGCCAGACAGTTACGCAGGTTTACATTCAGACAGAAAGGAACTGCTGGGCTTTGCTTTCCAGCAGTCGGCAGCATGTGATCCATCCTTCCATAAATCTGTGACATTCCTATAGGTCACATTGCCAAGCTGCAATGTGTGCGTCTGTGTGAACCAGCTCGACCCGGCATGGGAGCGCACAAATGAGACAACAGAGGGCTCATTGAGCCAGGGTACCAGGAGCTACCCATGGAGCTCAGGCAGCGCAACTATGGGAACCATGTCTGTACCCAGTCATCCAGCAGGCTGAAACCTGAGCTGCTCAGGAACGGGCAGCAGACGGCAGGCAGGACCCAGCATTCCTCTGGGAGTTTGACTGGGGCTAATGAGCTCTGGTAGAACTCCTTTGAGGGGAAAGAAAAAAAAAAAAAAAAAACAGGCACACACTGACTGCACAGCTCAACACAACACACACCTATCCTCAGTGCGTAACGCGAAAATGATTTGAGAAACCTTAGATAAATACGTTTTTCAATTTTGGTGATGAGGAGACATCAAAGGTGCAAACAGTCGGTTAGCATGCTTAGCAAACACACTCTCACTTCTACATCTAAAATATGCAATTTACATTTTTTTCTCCCGTTTATTTAATCTATAACTAACCGACAGACACGCATCAATTTGCAGCCGAGCTTTTTCTGCCACGTAACTCCTGGTAAGTTAGCAAATTGGGAAATTAGTGATCAGCATCCACCCTCCTACTTCACCCTCCTACTTCAGGACAGACACAGGGATTTCTCAAACCTTCAATTAAGGCTGCTGCCCATTAAAACTTTAGTCCTACCTGAGACAGTGACAGCTAAAGGAACAGCAAATGGTTTCAGCATGAAAAAAAGGAGCGAACAGACTGTGAGCAGCTACTACTGTAGCTGCGCAGCTAAATCCCTTGAGCCCCGCTTCAAAGAGACAACGCAAAGTGACAAAAACAAACACAAACAGACTAACAAATGGGACAAATGATGCTTGATGTTATGAAAACCTTCAAGATTTTAACCTTAAAGACAAAGATCTTTTGATGATTTAATAGCAAACTGTACGCCCTTGTTGCTGGGAAGAGTAAATCGAAGTTGTGAGAGTGAGAGCTGAATATATAAAATCACCTTAGTGGCACAATTTTCAGTGAAATGTCCAGTCTGAAAACCATTTTAATAAGCATACCACAGTCTGCACCAACAGTGTGTATATATGTTGAATGCAGACAAGTGTTACTGATACACAGAGAACCCGTTTGTTTTCCTTCAGGTTATGTATAAGAGATGGAGATAAAAGGCGACAAGCAAAAGCATACAGCCTGTGTGGGTAAAAGTTGTCTTTCCACTTGGCCGGGCATCCAGTCATTCGCTCCATCCATCTGTCAGCCATGTCCCCAGTGGCTACACTGAGGGCTCACGCTCTCCCCCGCGCTCTCTCTCTCTCTGGCCCGCAATTGTTCAGTGATCCAGACACTGGTCAGCCGCTCCCCGTCTCCATTCTGTTTTCCACTGAGGAGGCTAGAGACCAGAGACACAGAGGCAGGCTCTGCCTTGTTACAGCCCACTCACCATGTTTACATCCAGCAAATTAACACAAACATGGCAGGGAGATATGAGATCCTGCCCGAGGCCTGAACCCAGCAGCGACTGCCATTTGCACACAAATACAAAGGCAAACTACTCCCATGGCTTCAGGATTCCTTGGCAGGTTCACGGGCCTGTTTTTCAGACCGTGTGTGTCACACAGGTCGGCCCGCGGTCTGAATATATGCAGGTGTCACTTTGAGTGATTCCTGACATTAAAACCATCATTTAAAGGTTGTCTTCTTAGTGGTCCACGAGCAAAGCAGCCCTGATGTCAGTCTGACTCCAAAGGTGCAGACGGCATAAGGTGGGCAAAATGATCATCTTGCCCTCAAAGCCACCAAATAACCACCAAATATTTCAGTTATAGTTTATAGTTTTCACTTATAGCTTAGCACGACGCACCCTGCAAATACCACTTAGCTCTTCACGAACAAACAGATCCAACAGAGTGAAAATCTGACTAGTCAAGCTACTTTACTCCCTCTAAGCTTCTGTTGTCTCCTCTGTGGCGAGGGCTTTTGTCTGACAGATGTTTACAGGGGCTGGGCGATGTTTCCTTGCTGTGTGCTGCCTGGGAAAACATCTGGAGTTTGCAGGGATTTACCAGTAATCCCTTTGGCAAGCTGTGGAGTGCTTTCTTAGAATTTCAATATGTCTGTAAAGTAAGAAAGCCTTTCAGCGAGGGGGGGGGGGGGGGAATAAAAAATGACGGTGCCGCTTTGCAACAAGCATCGCCGAGGTCGAAAGTTCCGTAAGCTTCTTACTGCTCCAGCTTTTAAGCATAAATAAATTAAACTGGCTTGGCTAAAATGGCTCCAATAAACTCTCATTAAAGTCCTATAAGCATGACTGGACAGATAGCGGGATAAAAACTCATTCATTATTTGACGAAGAGGAAACAGCGTCTGCAGTTGGGATGGTTACACTGGAGGAATCCTCTAAAGCAGAGAACACAATTAGACTAAAAACTAAAAACCCAGCAGCAAACCAGCCAACAAAATTCTCCCAGAAGTCTTCAGGAGGAGGATTATGTTCTCTGAGAGTTTCCCCGATCACGAGGCTTCACAGGAACGTATATGCACCGGTTTCATCCTTCTCCCCGAGTGTAGGTTCGAAACGCGCGATACCACCCAGGAGGGATTTCCACACCATGCATCTCTCAGATCTCATAACACACTGTGGCATCATCAGAGCCTGCAATTAGCCTTCCTTAATGATAACCCACACCCACTCTCTGGTTTTCACATTCATTATAGTCATTATAGTCACCCCCAGTATTCACAAACCAAGCCCAGCACACAGGCTCAGTAAATACAGAGTCAGCATCACAATCACACAGCGCCTCACAGTGCAGCGTGCTCAGGGGTCACCGGTGTAGCACCTATAAAAAAAATCTAAGGTCATTCATTGTCTTTCAGTTTATACAATTTGTCCTATACAATATGATTTTATAATATTTTGAAATGTTAGCTTTTTTTTAGTCTTTCAATGCAACTTTCATGAACGGTAAAGTCTTTGTGTATTATTTATGTTGCCTTTAAAATAAGAACTATGATAGAGTGCGGAAAAAAAGCGCTACGTTATGGAGTAACGCGGGCAGCCTGCAGCCAAGCTGGTATTTACCAAAAGAGTGGGCACATAAATAAGCAAATGTTAGGAAAGCCACAATTTGTTTCAAGGTTGGAATGTAATAACAGGATCCTCGCGTGTGTCATTTTGTAGAAAACACTGCGCGAATGACAAAATTGGGTATGAGATATACCTCGTAGATAAATATTGTGATGTGCGAGGGACACTATTTGTATAAAATTCAAGAATCTATTGGACGCACCGTGTCTGCGCTACGAGAAAACATCGCACAATAGATGGTAAACAGATGCCAGCCACGAAAACAGTCGACCGTCTGCCAAACGTCTACTCAGCAGTAAATATTTTCCAGCGCGCTGAGAAATCGCTGGTACGTCTCAGCTTGTCTCTGTTAGTAACTTATCTGTCTGTGATCGGCGTCGGAGAGTAAATACATTTGCTCGAGTGTTCACTTTTAAGCTGGCAGGCTTCTACATAAATAAATGTAGTCGAGCTCTCGCCAAAGAAAATCACATAATTCTGCCCATCAGTGCCAGTTATATCTGTCTGTGTTTCACAGCGTACCAGGAATTTAAATCCGTGGCGCTGATTAAAAAGTGACTGAGTCGAAACGCCTGCGATGGAGTGATGAAGACGGGCAGACGGGAAATGTGCTCAAAGACACGGAGGAACCGCATTCAGAGAAGATGTTTCCGTGGGAAACAAAGTCTTCAAATGCCATCCATGTGAAAAATGTACACATCATCAGTCTGTGTTTTGTTACCTTTGATACTTACGTACTGGTTCTGTGCTACGTTTTCATATAGTGTTTCTGAGTGCAGCCATCTAGCCATGGGAGAGGCGGCACCAATCACAGGGTATTCAGTGTGTGTTAAATTGAATTAGTCCAGTGTGAGTCAGGTCACTATTTGCCCTCTGTAGGTCTGCAGCCCCAGAGTTGGCCCACTTGGGGTCCTGGCAAAGGCTTAGAAGACAAAGAGCTGTGAGCAGACAGAGCACAATTTCAGCGTTGTGTTCTCTTCCCACTCTGAGGAATGTAACCGACCTCCCACCTCCCACCAGTCTTTACCTACACCCCTCTCACTTAAGGCATGAGCCCACACACAGGGGCAGCAATTACCCTTTCCTCAGACTTGGAGGGCCCTATGTTCTTGACCTAGAAGCTACAGTGCTTTGTGCCCTTCTCACCCTTTCTCTTCAAAGAGCGAAGGAGGTGGGTGGCAGGGGACAGGCACTCAGTCAAACATGGAAGGCTTGTTTAAGGTCAGTTCCTATTCGCATGCCGCTGAAAGCATGCCTGTCAGTCACACATAATCACACGGAGGCTGGCTGCTCCTGAAGCAAGACAGCCGGGAGCAGGAAAAGCAGGCGACGGCATAAGCCCTTCCCTCCGCCAACGCACATTCAGCTTACGCCTATAAGCACTGACACACACACACACACACACATCCTGTTGCTTACACTGCACACAACAGTGTACTTCTTATAAATATATCTATCATCTACCATTGCGGGTTTCTCTATGATCCTACGATACTGAAACAAATGTTGAGTTGACATGTTCTCACCTAATTCTGGCACATGTAACGGGATGAGCATTGAGTGACAGCAAAAATTACAAGGACACTGAACCTTTACTATATATATATATATATATAGTGTGTATATATACACACACACACACACACACAAACACAGTGCCAGCGAACGCCGGCTGTTTGCAGGGCTGCTTTAACTTGCATCCATTTTTGTCTCCTTATCGAGTTTTACTCCAACATTTCTTTTTGACCTGGTGCTTTTTCTCGGCTCCTCAGCTGTAAGACTTCCAGTTATCTCTAATTACACTTTGCAGATTTTATAGAACACAATAATACACACTGGAGCATTTGCCCATTCTTGTATGCCTCATTTTCAGATAAGAATCCTTTAAATATTAGATATTTGTATCATAGTCGAGAAGCTGTCTCTCCTTTTTGCGTGAGAGACACATTACGGTGATTAGGGAGGCTGCGGAGAGGAATCCTAAAAACAGATTTGGTTAGAAAAGATCAAAACAGAGCGGCCATCTTCCTAGTCCTACACCTCAAGACTGCTCAAGTACAAAATGGCAGACCAGATGGAAAAAGAGCACCTTGGGCACCAACAGATGCTCTCATGAGGCCACTTGGCACACACTCGCTTATCCACTATAATAGCTCTGATTATAGCAAAGATAGTGTAACACATGCAGACTGTTATTTCATATTTTGAGAGCACCAAATGTTTCAGCTTACTGAGAAGCAGACCAAAGTAAACAGAGCTCTGCTCGGCCACGTTTTATGTAACGAGATAGCTTCGACGATCCTACGGGGCAGACACCTGATGCTAAGTGCAGAACATGATCGGCGTAAGGGGTCGCTGCAAAAAAAAAAAAAAAACATCCACCGTGACACAAAAAGAGACGAGGCATGAACTCAAGAGGAGGACAGCTGAGCGGCTAGATGGTCACTGGTGGCTGACGTCTGGCTGATAGATGGCCTCGCTGCCTGAATGACTGGTTAACTGACTGAAGGCAATTGTAACTGTAGCTATTCATTAGCACAGCAGTGAGCAGTTAGGGAAAGTGCTGGTGGCTGGTCCAAAGCGTAGCTTTCGCAATCCAATGCCAGCCACACAGAGGAGAGCCCGCGCCGTCAGACTCATCGCACCACACAGACGATGACATCACTAAACGCGTTAAAGGTGTGCTGCCTCACGAGACTCTATGGGCGCACGACACCCATAGTGCGGAAATGACTACAGCATTAAATCGAAAGTAATTCTAAGTGAATGTTTGTGCCTCAGGTTACAGTTACACGAGATTATTTAGAGGAAGGAGTTTAGATTAAACACATTAATATCACGGTGCAAAGCAAAGATCTCCAAAGCGATGCGGCAGGATGACAGATATATTAAATGCCAAAATAAATACATACATTATGGGATGGTTTTGGGCGTATAAACAGGCACTGAATGCACATAAACTGGAGCAACTTCTAAAAACAGAACAGTCCACGTTTTGCAGCTTAGCGTTGAAATGAGATTCGCAATGATATTCTTTTACTATAGCAAACACTCTAATAATAAGCATAATTTCTAAGTGTTCACTTATGCAAGCGCAGCACTCCCATAAACACACAATATTATCAGGCAGATGGGATTAGAAACAGGCTGTTTGCACTGCATTAGGCTTCCTTTCAATGAAATACTGTATTTACGGGAAAAAGCACTGTCAGCAGCCAGGAGTCGATATTCCCACGGGCGAAATTACACAGAAAACATAAGTATTTAACCTCCACTTTAACACAGGCCCACAGACAGAAATTCCATTATGAATTTAAAATCGCCACTGGGGGGGGGGGGGGGGGGGATCATGTCGGG
>JAVDPK010000312.1:791528-815993 GCA_034780415.1 Cichlasoma orientale | reverse complement strand
CCCGCCCGATCAGGTCAGGGAAAAATATCATGCACAATTTAATAATTCAGCATTTTCATTGGCAATCCATATGATACGGTTAGAAATGTGCCATGATACAAAAAAAGTAGAGAAACGAGGCCACAGAGGAAAAGCCTGCATATGGACTTACCTTCTCATTGTATTTGAACTTGACATAAAACCAGCTGGACTTGATCATCCTTATCTCTTCTGTTCCTCACTGATTGAGTGTGTGAGGAAAGGCTGATGGTGAACGTGCAGTGCAATGACAGTGAAATGTTCCTGCTCCTTTATCCTGCTGGTCTCTGTGCTGGTTCTGTCTTGCTCAGTCTCTCACTTCAAGCCTCTGAGCCAGCTCCTGTTTCCTTCACTCCTTCGCCTTCGCGGTGTAGTGCGCCATGCGTCTCATGTCGGGTTTGGAGGGCTGACAGAGGAGCTGCTCGGATGGGCTTCAGCTGTGTTCAGCGGTGGTGGCAGATGCCAGCAGAGGCGCAGCAGAGAGATGTTTTACTTCTAAGTGGGCAAACTCTACACGCTGAAGCACCAACCTCCTGCAATCCCCCCCCCCCCTTTTTATCCTGCCTATCATCGGTGCTCACTTTCTCTGCCTCCCTAACTCTTTTTTATGTTTCCCCTTTTCTAGCCCTTTGCTCACTCGAATCTCCTTCCTATCGCTCTCTTTTATGCACTGGTGAGCTCTTTCATGCTGACCTCATTTAACCCCCTTTCTGTATCTATTTCAATCTTACGTTTCTCTGCCCTCTGTAAACTAACACTGTCTGCTTTATTATTTCTACAGAAATCAGCCCCTGATGTTAGTCTGACTCCAAAGGTGCAGACCTCCCCTGGGCCAAATGCACTCTGACAACTGAACAAATGCACCCCCAACATGTTATGTCAAATGTATTTATGCAGAGATCAGATTGGGCACAGCTCCACTCTGCATGAGAGCTTCAAATATTTACAAGGATTGTAGAAAAGATTATGGTTAGTGTGCTATCTGGTATTCCCATGTCAGTAAATTCCAACTGCTGGGACATTTCCCTGCATCATCCCTTCAGGTCCTGATTTCACTTCAACTAATTCTTCAGCTCCTTGCTTCTTGTTTTAACTTCACATGTTAATATTTTTTCTTCTAAAATATCTCTCCTGCATTTTTTTTTTAATCAATCAGCAGTTAAACTTGCATTTATTGTTGTCCATTCTGGGACAGTGCATCATGCACACACAAAGCTTTCATTCAAAGTTTCATTAAGAGCCCATTTAAAACAAATATTGACAAAGTTTAACATAATTTGTAGTTGAGAAAATGTGATAACTCGCTCTATATGTTATTGCAATACATTTCACAAAATGTTAACCGCTGCAATAACGTCACATCTTGAGTCCCACCTCTCGTATTTAGGTTTTCCCAGAAGCACCCGAGAATTCAAGCTTAATCAAAATACAGGGCCAGCAATACAGACGCACGATACCAGCTAAACTGCTCTGAACTGGAGTGTAAAAAGGCTAGCCATCTACTGTAAAGGCTTAAGGACTAAAAAGGACACCTCTGAGACAGAGAATGGGCCACCCAGTCAATGTTTACATTCTGCCACTCCCGTCGGCGCACAGGGCCCATATCCCATACACACAGCGCTGCTGCTGTGTATATAATCATGTCACTTTTGACGATGGTTTGAAACTACAATGGGCTCCTGTATCCCACAGGATTTATCCAAATTTGGCAGCTCCTGAGTTAAACCGAGGCGGCCCCTCTATCATAGGACAGCAGTGGGTTATAAACAAAAGCAATCAGACTCAGTAGTGCCACTGTGTAAGCATCCATGGAAACATAATCTCCCTTGGCCAAACCTTTGCCCAAAGCTTCTGCCAGCACGGGGGGAAAATAACGGTCTGGCAGAATCTAATGGCATTGTGGGAAAACAGGAAGGACCCACGTTCTCATTTGACTGCATCTTTTACACGTCACGCTTATAACAGTGAAGCGGTGCAGTGGAACAGATTGGTTTCTCAATAAAATGTTGGTTAAGGCATACAGAACGTGTACATCAGTATTTTAAAAATGTAGCCTTTTCAATAGATAAATAAGATCTTGCACAAATTATCTTCAAAGGATTCTCTATATGTTGTTTAACTGAAAATCCTGCCCTTATTTCTCTGGAGCCACCGATCCACTGCATGTATGCTGACTGCATCATCTGCCTGTTACCACCGGGCCGATATACTCAATTTGCTTACTACACTAAGCACTGCTGGGAGGAGAGCTAAGATAGCATGGAAGAAACTAACGGTCAGTGGTTTGTACTCATTATGGCCAGATACCCGAATACCATATTTTCCTGTATTGGTAAATAATGTGTTTATGAAGTACTGTATATGTGAGGCCACTAGAGTCTATGACTAGTTTATTATGGGTGCAGACATGTTAGTTTATTTAAACACGTCAACACTGACACTTTTTTGTCTTTTTTGTGTTTGCAGATACAGTTCAAAGAAAACTGGTAATGCCATGTTTTTTTTTTCCCCTGCATAACAATTTTGCTCCAGCTTGAGTGAAGTGAAACTATTATTTAACATTAATTTATCTTAAAAAATTAATCTTAATGTTTGATTTTTTTGTTAGTCAGTCACCGAGGATGCCTCTGCTATTAATCTTACGGTGAATGCGGCGCATTATGATGACAGTCTGTCCTGCAGTGGTCATCCAAGTGCTGGATGTTATCACAGTATATTTTACATCTTTTTTTTAAATAACTGCAAGACTATGGGCAACTTTTTCTTCAACAAAGTACAATTTTTGGAACGCACACAAAAGCTCGTATGAAGAACAGAGAGAATGCCATTATTTACTGATCTGCAGCCCACCAGATGAACACCGAGTGATTTTGTTTCTTCTCTACCCAGCAGTCTTTAACCCCTTCCTCTACCTCTTAGCATGCTTTGACTTTGAATTCTTTTTTAGAGGCCAGCAGTGAAGTCAGGTGGGCTTATCTTCAGCAGTTGGTCTAATCAGAAGAAAAACAAACAGCAGGTATTCTTGACTGAGGGGTGCTAGGGCCCGAGTGTGTGTGTGTTTTGGTGTGTGGGCTGCTGTATATCATTTGTTTCACTCCTGTTCTTTACTCTTTACTCTTCTCTCTCTCTTGTCTTATCACTTTCCGCTCTCCTCATGCCACCCATGGGGAGCCTGTAGTGCTGTAACGCTAAGTGACAGCCTGCCTGCCTGCTCACTTCCCACACACATGCCTACGCTTGGCCATGTCCCCCATGGCCAGTGCTGTGCCCGGATAACAGAGTTTCAAAAGCTTGGAGGGATGAAATCCAACAAAACAGAAAAGGAAGTTCAGGGTATCATTTCACTGACTGGTGTGTGTTTAGGCACAACACAGAGAGCTGAACAAAGCTGAAAAGGTGCAGTTAGTGTGTTGCTGGACAATTGGATTACAAGGTTATCTTGAGATCCTTTTGCATCTCCAAATACACAATTATATAGTGTGCAAAAAAAGATCATATCAAAACAGTTAAGTTCAGGGGCAACAGAGTAATATAACATGAGGTCAGTAAGCATTGCTTCTCCATGGCTGTATCAGCACACAGGAGGGGGAAGAAGGGGAAGAAATGGGTTTTTATGCTCCAGGTTTTGGACAAATATCTAATACAGCATGTGTCTCAAAGGGTCTGTGGTCTGATGATATTTCTCCTTTTGATTTCTCTGTTGTTTAATACCTTCATCCCCCAGTGCCAAACAGAGAGGATGCTTTAGAAACCCGTAGAGGCTCCGGAGCCGCCCAAATGCACCAACATGCACGTGCTAGCTCGCTCTCTCTTCTGGCTACAGCAGCCCAGATGTTCAACCCCCATGAGCTACAACGCTTCAGCCCTGCTCCAATTTTCCATTAAACCTGCTGGCATGAAGGAGGAAACATTACGCCGTCCTGCAAAACACTTCCTTAGAGTTTGCTTTAATCTTTTAAACTGTTGGGGACTAAAGCAGCTCTGGACTGCTGAATGCAACACGGGTCCCTTACATAATCAAATGTAAGGCACAAAAAAAAGAGACGAAGCTGAGGGAAAGACGTCAGAGCCCCTACTTCTTCGCAAACTCACCTGTGAGGGTGGTTATTGAGGGAGGGGAAGCCTTATAATAACTGACACCCTGCTAATCATAGACACCCCCCCCCCACGCACCCCAAACCCATCTGTAATACTGCTGCAATGGGCTGACATGGCATGACACAGTGCATGTTTCCTCTCTTCCTCTCCGCAGGCCAGCAACACAAAGGCCATTTCCTGCTCTCCGCACAGATATTACAGTTGAAGCTAAGTCTCTCTGATGGCCAGATAATACAGGTCTGAGTCCCATCTAGGCCATAGCCAGGAAATCACGTTAGCCTGCCCCCCTCTGCCTTCTAATACTGGGGATTATAGCACCAGACTGCCTTGGCACAAATGACTTTTGCTGTAATGCAGTGAGGAAACTTGTATTAAGGTCCATGAGCTGCAGTAATAACTTGAATTTCTTCCTTTGGGAGAGCTGACCACTGAAAAATATAGTACAGGTTTATTACTGTAAAAAAAAAAGGTATGAAGTGAGACTTAGAAGCAATTTAGATGAAATAACTCCCTTAATTCATGTAAGGAAAAACAACTCTAAGCCAGCCGATCCAACAAGCATTAATGTGATGGAGGAAAAGGATAAAAAGGCATAAAATGCTACTTTTTTAAAATTATAGTTCTCAGTCAACTGAATGAGCTGGAAAAAACCCCAAAAACCACAGGTCTTTATAATTATCTTTAAAATAACAGAATTATCTCCTAGGATTTATAGCAAGAGAGAAAATGTGCATTCAATTATAATCTACCCAACCAGATTCTGAGACAGAAAACAACTTGTAACTGGTCGTGCTGGCACCTTGCATACTGTACAACAATACTCTGGGCTAGACCATGCTGACGTTAATGGGCAAATACAGCATTTGCTAATAAGAACTGATTTAATCATAAAATAATGCATAACGTATACATTTGGACTTGAAATGATAAATTCAACCCCATACAAGTAAACTCCAACTAAACCTCCAAAAATTTGTTTCTAATACTCAATTCTGTTATAATAAAATGTATTAAATTACAAGCTTTGCAATCCACAGCTTTGTAAGAAGATGCTTTGTATAAATCAAATTCCTGTAAGACTACCACCGTGCAGTGCGCTGACCTTGCCAAAGGCCTGCAAAGATTATCGCAGGTTCAAACCAGCATGCAAAAACCAGATTGCAAATACAAATTTACACACACACACACGCGCGCGCGTGAGTACACAGAGTCTGTGTGAGTGCAAAGCCAGAGCCTCACTTGGAGTCATTTCCAAACAAGTCAGCGTGCGATTTGGTTGGGGGTCTGGTTGAAGAGGGGGAAAATAGACTCCAGAGAGAAACAGGGAACAGAAAAAAAGAGGGGAAATGACTCCATGTTCCAATGACTTTCAGATGCATGAGCCAATGCCAACTCCATGATGTTTCAGTTCGCCTCCTCCCTTCCTCGGCGCCTTTGCACGCATTCACCCTCTCCTCTCTTCTACAAGGGAAGCAGCCTACAGACCCAGCTGTCCCAGCACTGGTCAGCGGACAGATCAGATGAAAGCAGGAAACAGATAAACACAGACTAATTGCTCACAGACAGAAACTAGAAACAGGGTTAGTGGTGTGTGGGGGCACTCTAAGGCAAATGTTCAGAAACAGGACGGCTGGAAGCTAGGTCAGAGCTACACTGCTGCTTGGTTGAGCGATGCCAGCAAAGGCCTCACAATCTCTCCTACATGTGCTGCATGTGCATCCTAGATCCCCCTACAGAAACTACAGGCCGAGATATTCCTCAGCACCGTTATACAGTACATGCAGCATGTCTTTACCAATGTTTGTGTTGAATAAGTGGAACTTCACCACCTCATGTGGTCACCTGTACTTCTTTTTAATATATTTGTATGTACTTTAAAACACAATCTTAATCAGAAGTTGTTGAAATTCATTTCTTGAAATACCATGTCGGATCAATGAGCGTCTGCTCTCCTCATCATGGATGGGATGAACTGAATTTTCGGTCAGTGTTTAGATGACAGCGTTTTGTTGGCACGTCACTTTTGTGCTGGTTTAGAGTTCGTTTTTTTAATCATTAGCAAGGTTGCGGTTTCATTTCTTGACACCAGCTGTCAAGGTCACGGAAAGAATATCTCGGCCTGTGGGTTGGAATAACCTTGGTCTAGATAAAAACTGATCAAAGTAGTCTACAATAGCAACATAAAAGCAGCAAGCCAAGTGTTTATATGAGGTATTCCTTCAGCACTCAGAGCTGCATTCACACATGTGGACACTTTTCCGAGCTTAATTCTCTGACAATAACCTCTGACAGGGAAACACTGAAATCAAAGCCATGTGCGTGCTAGAGTCAATATTAAAGGCCGTTTGACAAACAGTTCAGCTATCGCTTGTTCACATGAAAGGTTCATTTACGTTAGTAAATAAAAACTAGAACCGCCAAGGGGGTCACTCTCCTTTGCATTTTAAAAATCACGTAACTCGTAAATTAAAACCCCATCACCTCATATTTCACAAATTTTAGTAAAATGGGTTTTATTCATCATACAGTGAATTTTGAGGTGTGAGATAAATAAAGAAATAAATACATGCATACATAAAAAAAATCACAACCACTCACACCTAAAACAGCCAAATATGCCATTTTGAACCCATTTAAATTCATGTAAAACAACTGCGGCTTGGTGGGTTTTGATATGAAGGCTGCTATAACATCAATAATCCTCTGGTCAGGTGCTTGGGGCATGCTGCCAGCTTAGCCAGGACTTGATCATGGTGCCACCTGAAGCGTCCCTCTGACAGTGCCACCTTGCATCCTGACAGGGTGAGGTTCCGGGGGGCATGGAAGGGTGTCTTGGGTAGCCCTTAACAGACAGCTGAGCCTACTCTGTGGCATCCTCTATCTGCCCAGCTGAGGCACCTGTTCAAACCTGGAGACTTCATCCACCAGCATAGTGTTCTGCTGTTTCTTGCTGGCTCTGGATCAGAACTGTTGTGGCATTCCCCAGCCTAGCTCCAGTTTAAACTGCCCCATCGCTTCCCAATGCTGGAGGTTTGTGATGGTATGACTGAGCTTGACTTGCACCTTCCACTTCCGGCCTGCAGATGGTAACTTTTGCGCTCCAGTTCCATAGCAAGGCATGCATTCGCTTGCTTATACCCCATAGTGATGGACTTCAGTGGTAACTGAATGTTCAGTTACCACCACGTTCAGAGAAGCAACGGGTTAAGCCAAGCCACTTTCATGGGTAGGAGTTACCAAAGCTGTCCATCCTGCCAACCTCTGAGCATCACCCATTGGTACAGAGAGTGCTGGTAGCAGCTCACCTTGACCCTCCCAGGCAAGTGACCGTAATCAGTCTTTGCCAGGTCATTCACGAGCTTGGCGATCTTCCCCATCTGTGAATCAGACAGGTCTGCAGTGTCGCACCTCCCCAGACTTTGTAGCGGCTTTTCAGTAAATTAAATTATTTGGATGTGTTAGCATTGTGTTTTAACAATCAGTAACGAAATAATCTAAATTACTTGTGAATTTATAAAAGCTGTAAAACCTAATCTCATTTTATCTAATCTTACTTATAACTAGAAAAACAATAAAAAAAAAATTAGATGAAAATGAAAAACTTAGCTTCTTGAAGAAATTATTTATTTGCAATTACTGATGTTGTGTCAGGACGAGGTCAGAATGCCCCCCTTGGTGGTTCTACGTTAAAACTGAAGGAAAAAAAAGCCATTTGAAAGAAGAACATTATGATGAAAAACAGTAGAAAAGTATCTCGCTCAGTCTGTTCTGTATGTGTGTGACTGTGTGAGAAACAGTCACACACATACAGAAACTGACCCCAGAAATATGTGGATTCTGCACAAGACGCAGAACAAATCTACTCAAAGCAAATAACAGAAAAAGAAAATTAGAAGTTGACTGTGTGGGCTAAATAATCAACCTGTGGACTGTTCCAGAGGGAGACTTCTCTGTACTCACTGCGACCTGCTCCAGCTGGTCTTTATCACAGCTGAGATATCTACAGTGTAAGGCTCTTTTATCTTGCATTGCATTTACATTCCCATACTGTTATGACTCCTTTATTCTCACCAATATGACCAATTTAATTTACATTTTAAGCAAGCCCTGCTGAATTAATGAGCCTAGGCATGCAGACTGCTTCTACAAACATTAGTGAAAGAATGGGTCGCTCTCAGGAGCGCAGTGAATTCCAGCGTGGTACCGTAATAGGATGATACCTGTTACCTGGCTACTAAATATTCCACAGTCAGCTGTTACTGGGATTATAACAAAGTGGAAGCGATTGGGAATGACAGCAACTCAGCCATGAAGTGGTAGGCCACGTAAAATCACAGAGTGGGGTCAGTGGATGCTGAGGGTCATAGTGCACAGAGGTCACCAACTTTCTGCAGAGTCGATCACTACAGACCTCCAAACAGACTGTGAGCCAGACCTTCTCATCCAACATCAGTGTCTGACCTCACAAATGTGCTGGTCAGAAATTCCCATAAACACTCCTAAACCTTCTAAACCTGTGGAAAGACTTCCCAGAAGAGCTGAAGCTGTTATAGCTGCAAAGGGTGGGCCCACATCATATTAAACCCTCATATTAAAGTGAATACTTTAGGTGATATAGCATATATTATATTTCATGTGTAAAAATAATAATTATTTCCTTATTGCCCTGACATGGATGCTGATGTGACATCCTCGTCTCAACAGTGGCTTTTTTCTCATGTTTGTGTTCTAAAAAGGCAAATGTGTGGTCACAAAATATTGTGCTGACCAACACACTACTGTAATTACGTTGCTAAACCTCATTTGGAACAGGTTTATGTTTAAAGACCTGCTGAAAATGTGTGCAGTAATGCAGTGAGGAGGGAATTAAAAAAAATCCTTGTAACATAATCATTCCCATTACAACGTGTGTATCTGAGAATCACACTATCCCACCCATGTAACCTTCCCTTTCTCCAAATTACAGCATATAAAGCTAAAAGTAAAATCATGAATACATTTGTAGATGATCTTCAAAGATCACAATGAGAAATTGCAAAATAACAGGAAGTGCATCTTGTTTTGGTTTTCACACATTTTGCCTGAGTTTCTGTGCAAGTACAGGCAGTAAAAGTATTCTGTGGAGCCCTCTCTTATTTTCCCCCTATGGCAGAGGACACGTCAGAATGGGCCCGGAGGATAATGACCTCTGACATGATTCTAGAGGAAGAAGAGGGCAATCCACACAGGGCTTCTTGTGCGGAGCTACCCCATTACAAACTCAGAAAAATACACAGCATCTCATTACCCATGCTCCTTCACAACAGCCTAGTTGGTGGAGGATGGGCAACATCAAATTATTGATTGTAACCTATGAACTACATGTGTACACTGACAGGGGAAATGCATCAGGGGAGGAGGGGGATGGGTGGGGGTGGGGGGGGGGGGGCTGTACAGGGAGAGGGAAAGTGCTGCATGTGGCCTCTGACTCAGATTGTTCTGACATCGCTCACACAACATCACACGACGTGCACGCATAAACACACACACGTGCTCTCAGCTTGTTCTTCACCATTTCTCCTGACAGTCTTGTGTGTAAGTATATTGTATAGCTAGAGGCAAGTCAGGGAAGCAGCAGATGCAGCATAAAGGCATCAAAGCAGTCACCTCCAGCACAGCTCTTAACAGGTCAACTCCAAGAGATAGCGCTGAGCCAAAGACCTTTGAATCAAGGTTAAAGGCAGCTTGGAGAGCGAGCTATCAAAGTGATGTAAAGCGCAGTTAAAAGGAAATAAAGGTAGATTCTATTAGAATAGCCACATTGATCGTGCGGACCTTTTACCCAAAGACAAATCTGGATTTCAAAAGTAATGACGGTTGCTCTTAAGCCATCTGTGTGTGAGGGTGATGTGTAATGTCCTCACATTACACTGTGGGTTCCAGCAGGAAGTGGACCTCACAGTCATATCTGTGTACTCAGAAGCATTAACGAGTGAGTGAGGTTTAAAGTTTGTGCAGCTCCTGCTGCGATGTAAGGAACAGTAAGCAGTGATCAGCATATTTCACCTGCACGCTGCAGACAGGCGTGCTTACATTATTTCCTCAATATACAAAACTTTTAAGCGCATAATTGTGTACAAATTAATAACATTTTTACCCGTCTGATTATGTTTTTGATACATTTACAATGCTGTGAAGAATATGTTCAGACTGTTGATCCCATTCTGTGTGTCAACAGGATGGCAATCAAAAGAATTTAGTTTTCCAATGCAACTGTTTTTTTTTTTTTTTTTGCTCATTATACCCAGTTAGCGCTGAAAACCCGATACATCTGCTTTATACAGAAGAGACAGCTCCGACAGCACACACCCATGCACATGGCACTCGAGTCTTCTGCACTAACAAGGATGTGTCACCGCAAGTCAGGCCCTGCAGAGTGGCATATTTTTGCTAGAGAAATGACTGTTATGTGGAGAGACCCCGGCATGGCTCATATGTACTACTGCATAATAAGCTCTACTTATTTTAGCTTCGTTATTGCCGGCTGGTTTACCCGCATCACAGAAAATCACATCTACTTGGATCTGAGGAGGGCTGTAATAATAAACTGGGTGCATCAGTGTGTCTGCATTAAACAAAGCACACAAAAAAAAAAAAAAACTCCCATTTGCTTGCAAGGCTAAATGCAAGTGTGTATTTTAATGATACTATTACCTGAATATGGCCTCTAAACAGGTACATTACTTAAAAACGTTGTGTTGTTACATTACAGCTACTGACCAAATACTTCATCACACTGCTTTTGTTCTGAATTAGCAAATAACACACAGATATCCATCTGAGTTATAATGTGCATAATTAAGTAGAAGGACAGCATTCAAAATGTGACAGTCTGAGCATCCAAATGGTAAAAGGAGGCACGGCTGACGCATCAAGGTCCAAGCATTCTCCTTAGCTAGCAGCAGAGGGTGCCAGCACATCACAAAAACAGCCCGACATGCAACACATTTCACTATTCTGAGTCCAGTTTACTCATCTGAGAGAGAGAGAGAGAGAGAGAGAGAGAGTGAGAAGGGCCGACTGTTGGTGTAGCTGTGCTTTTTTTTCTGCTCAGGATTCAATTATTCCATCTTTCCTGGCAGTCACTGCAGTTTCTGGCTGAGAGGGGACATGGTCTAGACATGCTGTGTTTATTCCAGGAAACCATATAATGATGTTTCACATGGCGACTTAATATAAATTCAAGCTTACTGTCAAGGGATTCCCATGCAGTAGAGATTTTATGTGATGGCAGAGAAGCTGGCTTCACCAGAACAGAATCGGTTTTAATGTTTTTTTTATTTATTTCACCTCCAAGTCTTCTGCTTATAATTTCACATGGACCCGTTCTTGTTTCGCTTTGCTTTACAGGGGCAGATAGAAGCGATAATAGAAGCGATAATAGAAGCGACGTGGCGTGCACTTGAATGCATGAAGGTTACAAGCAAGATTTAACATTTTTTCCTTGGCTCCTCTGTCAGTGGCAGATGAGCCCAGGGTCTGGGTAAATCACAGATGGCTATTTCTCTCTCCCTGCTCGAGGGTGACAGGAAAACTGAGACTGCCACCTCCTCAGCCTGCGGTGGCAAAGAACTGGCACCGTCAAGAGGACGGGGAGAGGAAAGAAGAGGATGGAGTCTGGCCTTCCCCGCGGGTTCCTTGGAGAAACAGTCTCCATCTGCTCATCTGGGCCCTATCTGACAGTAAACAGATTTTACCATTTCCTTTTCTACCCTACTGTAGACGAATCTGAAGACGGTAAAACCGGAGGCACACCCAGATGCATCGTTCCAGTGAATCTGAATTTGTAGACCACCTTCAAACTGCATTCACCGTATAATACGTGCACAAACTCTCTGGGTTTCGAGTGTGACCCTTAAGTTTTTTTTTTTTTTTTTCCCCTCTCTGCAGTACAACCCGTTTTACCAACAGTGCACTGTTACTTTGTTCTGGAGCTCTCATCCTTCATATTTGGTGTTGTGCAAGGTTAAAGGATCAATACCTCTTTTTGCTCTGAATTCCTGCCTGTGTGGCAGGTTAAGAGGGGTTTCCAACTAGATCTTGTTGTGAGTGATAAAAGCAGTAGGGCCAGTAAAGGCTGAGCCAAGGTCAAGGCAACAATTGTTCTTATCCTCTTCCCATTTGAGATCCGTCTGGATTCCTGTGGGAATGCAGTCCAAAAACACAGTGCTAAATGAGCTCACAGCAAACAGTGATTTGAATTGTGAGTGCACGCGTGCACTGAAAGAATAAGGATGCGTTTTGATGTTATCTACTCCCATATCTGACTTTGGCAGTTTGTTCAGGCCCACCACGATATCGTAACAGAGGACGGCAAACAACATTGTTTTGTTACCATGCTGCTGTTGCCATGGTGCTACGGTCATCACTGAGGAGGGAAATAAAGAGCAGCCCAGTCAGTTCATCAGGACACAACTACATTCCTTTGAAAATATATAAACATCAACTCTACCGAGCTGCACCAAGTACAAAAAGCAAGTTAAAGGAGTGTGAGTGTAAAAGTTAGGCCGTGGCAGCGATCGTTCACTCACCAGAAATCATTTTTCACTCATTCAAAAGAAAGTTGTGTTTATAATTTCAATATTTTACTTTGCAAAGTAAACTAAACTAAACTATATGCTTCCTGTGTGTGATTATATGATAGAAGACCCTGATTCCTCATACCTAGTGCTCGGTCAGGCTCATTTGAGGAGACCGAAAACACAGCGTTATTCTAAAGGTGCAGCTCTTTTGAAATGTAATGACATTTGAAAACAATGAAGCCATCAGTTCATCTGTATCCATTTCCAACACTGAATACACTAATGCCGTGTTAACAAGCCACTAACAATGTGAGCTGTAAGTCTCACTATTGCAGTAAGACTCCAAGTGACAACAAATATTTAATCTCTCTGTGGGTTGTCTAACATTTGTGCTTCACCGCGGCAGCAAATAGAAATGCTTTCCACCAGATGAATGGGTTGGTCGTCCGACACAATCACCTGCAACATTCTCCATTAAAAACCTTACTTTGTCGTTCTCTGGAGCACGATTTACTTCTTTATTATGCCAGAACTGTTTGCTGGTCTACTATTATTTCTCCTTGGTGTACACTGCAAGGCAATGAAGCTGTAACAGTAAATTAGACCGGTACTTATGTAGCACTCACACTCCAATTAATGCATCAATGACAACTCGGGGTTCAGTATCTTGCACAAGGAGATGTTGACATACAGACTGGAAGAGCCGGGGATCAAACCACCGCCCTTCCAATTAGTAGATGACCCGCTCTACCTCTAAAATGACCGATTTGATTATATGCGGTGAAATAAAACCTGCAGCGCCACCCAAGAAATGTTACCACCCTTTAGACTGAACACACACATTTCTAGATCAGTCATTCACACTCGACACTGAACACTAACCCAGCCTTTTCACACACTACTGAAGCAACACTAGAACCAAGATTTTGCAGCTGCAGCCCAACCCCTTTGTTTTTCCAGGCAAATATTATGCAAAAGAGCGTTCGAGTAAGGTTAATGTAACATCCTCTCAAGTGTGTGTAAATGAATTTGTGTAAACTCTTTTCAGGCTACAGGATTGAAAAGGAGCTTAACCTAAAGCCTGGAGACATGTTTCACGTCCCGACACGAGGACGCGGTCCTGACGTGTACGCAACATGAAGAAATAGTGCTGCACAAATCAAAGTATCTGTGTGACTCTTTAGTTTATGCCAGGAGCTTCTTCCTGTAGATCAGTATATTGTCTGGTTACATAATCTGCTGCTTCACGATGGGACAACTAAGGATGACATAACAGACAATTAACTGGGAGATCGCGTGTAATAATTACACAATAGTCATGAGTGCCCTTATCAAACGCAGCATAGCAAACATTATCCTCTGTTAATTCATACAATTTCATGGTACCGTGTTAAGTTCCATTACCAGCTGATTGCGAGTAATCCAAAAATCAGAGACAATTCACTGGGAATAACTAACTCCAATAAGAACAAATTACTAAGAGGATATGGCCTACCATGTTATCAAAAGGAGGGAAATGAGGTAGAAGGGAATGGAGGGAAATTGATTTTCTTTTTACCCTCATCAGGGAGCGTGGATCTGATGAAAAGCAAAGCGAGATAAGGACTTTCCAGAAATGACTCGACACATGCAAATATGAGCTTTCGGATGTTCCTCCTACTCCCCGCAGCCACGCTCTCCACAGTCATTAAAACCTCGCTCTCATTTACTGCGCGATGAAGGGCTACTTACACCGACTTCAAGTGCTCGCCGTTAACTCGCATTCCAAGTTTCGGACTCGCATTTGCGAGGTTTTGGTTGGAAGTAATAAACGGACAAAAACGTGGGGATCTTTTTTTTCTTTTTTTGTTTGCGCTCCTTTGTTGAGCAGCGGGAGGATGAGGAAGACAACACGTCAGTCACGTTTGTGAAAGACGTCTTGATTATTCGATGAAATATGAAATGAACCACTTCTCGAGCAGATGGGGGGGGGGATTATACAAATCTCATCGCTAAATCTCATCAGAGTGTCGACCACTGAGGTGCCTCGAGGTTTATTTTTCAGCTCGTGATTAACATAATGAAAAACATCTAATAACAGGAGATTTTATTCATTTTTTTGAAAACACACTGGAGTGATATTATCTCGCTGTCCCACATATTGAACAAACAACTGCACTTCTACGTGCCTGCGCTCCGAACGGTGCAAAGCGATGACCTGGAGATTAGTATTCGAGCAATCCGTTTGCTGAAACTCAAGCTTATATCCAGTGTTTTATATCAGATGCTGGAAACCCCGACTGTCCACTGCGTATATAATGATAATCCTTACAGCCACTTCCTGGCTGACATTTAGCCCAAATCAATCTAGAACAAATCACCACTGGACAGTGTATAAAACAGGGATATCTGTCATGTTCAGAGGCTTTAAGGTTTTTCCTTAACAGTACAATGAAGGCCGACAGCAAAGAGAACTGTGATTTAACAGCAGTAATAACAAACACGAGCGTTCTTTTCCAAACCTGGACATTCAAAGCCAGTATTTCGCTCCATCATGAGCCTGTACCCCATGAATGCTTCTCTTACTCAGCCACTACCTGCTCCCTGACCCTCTCTTTTAAAGGGGCTCAACAAAATGTAGCAAAGGCAATACAGCAAGGAGGACTACAAAACGTCTGCAGAGCGCCATCCAGGCACTCACTATTCAAACAGAAGCACACAAGCTTTGTATAGGTTAATTTTCTGTGCTGAGCTGAAATCTAGGACATGCCTAATTGAAATTTACTAAGTAATTGCCTCTGTAGTGTGGAGGCTGCATCAAAGAGCAGGAGGAGAAGAGGCTTTGAGCAATTATACACCTTATTAAAGGATAATAATGTGAGGAAACATAGTATGTGTGCATGTACAGTAGTGTGCAAAAGTCTCACCCCTCATTTCTTTACATTTTGCTGGGAAAATTGGAAGTAGGTGCAGCGATTTACGGGAGCACGTGCAAACATGAATAGAAAAAATAGTGTATGAGGCAAAAATAGAGTCAGTACAATTCTAACGAGCTTGAAAGTCCACCTTTATTCTTCAACACAGACTCAGCTCTCTTTGGCAATCTGAATGCTGAAAAATGAAGCCGCTGCCAATCAGACACTTTCTAGATGGCGCTGCACGGTGGATCAAAATCTGACTGTACTTTTCTACGTTTTATAATTCCATCAATTTTGACAAGATCTGCAACACCGCTGACTGAGATGCAGCCACGACAGAGCCTTCACCACGTTTACAGATGGCTGCACACACTCACCTCTGCACCTCTCTCCTGACCTCCTCTGTACAGACATTTTGAACCAAAAATTTCAAATTTGGATTCATCGCTCCTCAGGACGGGCTGCCACTGAGGTTCAGTCCAGTTCTTGTGTGATGTGGCATACGTCAGCCTGTTTCCATTAAGAATGGCTCCTTGACAGCCGCCCTTCACTGAGACCATTTCTGATGAAGTTTCGGCAAACAGAAGACGGATCAACTGAAGAGCCAGATGCATCAGGTCCTGTGTGAGGCCTTTGCTGGCTATTTTCCTGTTTCTAACAGGCATGACTTTCACGTACCGTTCATCTGCTGTAGATACTGCAGTTCTTTAGGCCTGCAACTTCTTCCTTTGTCCTCCACTCAATTTCTTTTAAGGCCACACTGAACACCATGCTAACACATGCCATGTTTTCAGCTAATAGCTCTTTGTGAATCACATTGTTGGTGAACACACCATTTTATTACCGTCAAACTGTGTTATATTTGACACTTTAGGATTTAACTGAAGAAATGGGAAGAAATACTGTTTTTGAAACAGGTTGCTCGTAACAATTGAAAATTGGTTCTTTTACGTTGCTATGTTGTCTGTGATGTATAGGCAACGCTGGTTCTGCCTTTTTTTATGGCAGGCTTAACAAAACATTCCTCTGAAGACGGTCAGGCACAAGGACAGGACTGAGTCAGTGGTCTCAAGACCACTCTATAAAAGAAACAAACAACAACAGCTACCTTGATACAGTGTTAAACCTTGTATAAAGACAAAATATAAATAGATGTAAATACAAAAAAATTAAGAAAAGAAAAAGAAAAAAGCACACAAGCAATTATTCCCACTCTCAAATATATCTCCGTGAAGTCTCAGCGTCTCTAGTTGCAACGTATTCACCATCTCTCCCATGAAAATCTCACACGAGGGTACAAAGTCCTTTTCCGCTGCTGTAATATTATATTTTTTGCAGTTACCGTTCCAAACAGAACTGCTATCCATTCATACTCGTTTACAGAAATCTAAGAGCTGGTCACACCAACGATATTTGTAACTGCATCTGGTTCCCAGCTCTTTCCGCATGCTTCAGAGTAACGGTGAAAAATGCTCTTCCAAAAAGTGGTGAGATTACCAGAAAGAAAGAGTGAAAGTACCAGCAGCGGGTTTGCATCTATATGACAGGCAGGTGAAACATCAGGTCGGAGAGCGTGAGGCTGTTCTCTGGAGTAATATAACCTGTGTGCTGTTTTAAACTGAGTGAGCCTATCTGACATTAACTGATCATTTACTTCCACATTCGGTTTATCCGCCCAGGCGTGTGATATAGTTTATGTAGTGCCTGGCAGAAAAAGGAGACTGACATACAGATATCGATATTCAATTCATTCATCACATTTGGGTCGGAGTCAGAGTTTCAAAGTTAGGCGCACATTTTCTGACATAATTTTGAATTTGTAAGCATTGGAAAAACCCCGACGCAGCGCTTTTACAAACGTTCTATAATCGTGTAAATCCAACCAACTGAAAAAAAGGGGTCAACAAAATAAATGCCTCCCAGTGCGAATCATGCGTTTGCACAAAAAAAATAGCATTTTTATAGATGTGCTTCAAATATTATGTGCAAAAACTGAATGCAGTGGACCTGATGTGGTTGCACTGGGAAGGCTGTAGATATTCAATAAAAGCCAATGGTTCTGTTCAGAAAATGATGCACTTAAAGCGTTTATGTACTGTTTGAGATTGTAATTAGTTTTAAAGTACTGTAACATGCTCCAGGTGTATAAAAAAAAAATCATGATTTCCAAAAAAAGCATCAGCAGAAAACTTTGGATTTACCCTTAAGAAACCACAACCGACTGCACTAAAATTCAGGGGAGCTCATCCACCATTACTGTCAGACTGGCTGACAAATATTGACATCTCCTTAGACTCGTCTGCTGTCTGGCTAAAAGTTTGTCTGTGCAAGTGAAGCAGGCAGAACTTACCCAGGGAGAGAAAGTGTTAACAGTTTTGCTGTCAGACACGCACACGCTTCAGTTTCTCAGGGAAAAAAAAAAAAAAAAAGCAAAACAAAAGAAAATAACAAAAAAAACAACTTAAAACCCTTTTTCATTACCTGTTAAAGGAGGGGCTGAGCTGGAGGAAGGGGGAAAGCACTCCGCATGTAACACTTTTTCATAGGGTGTTACATCACTTTTCTTGAGAGCGGCAAAGTGGGGAAAAAACACTCATCCAGGTGGACTTGAACTATCTTGACTGTTCATCAGAAAGCCCGCGCAGTGTAAACGGTAGCAGATTGGATTAGACACAAGTCTTACAACTGTGCTGGAGTGGTCTGGTGTGACAGGGGCTGGACAGCTGATAAAAGCTTCTTCAAAAACCTACAGCCCACTGGCCGGCAATGACTGACAGCTGAGATGGGCCTGGGCTTTAAGTGGCCAACACTCAAAGTACAGCCACTTAATTTTTCACCAACTGATTGTGAGGGCTGTCAGGAGTGAGAGCCCGCATCAGGTCGGCTAGTGACTAGTAAGAGCAGATTTCTGTCCTTCAACGGCAGCTACAGAGTTTTCACTGCACGAGTGCAATGAAACGACTCCGTTTAATAGTCATACAAGCGGTTAGTCCAACCCTCCATCCTCTCGCTGCCTGTTCTCCCTTAGAGAAAAGTGACACTTCAAAAGAAAAGGTTTCTCAAAGCGGGGCAAGCTGGAAGAGTGCGGGGAAAAAAAAAACACATGAAAACATGTTCAAAGACATGCTGGCGCAGAGTCGTCAAACGGCATCAGGGGCTTTTGCTGAAGACAGGCTGGAGGAGGCGACAACATAAACACACAATAATAATCGTCAGTATGACATGGGGGGTGGGTGGATGCGTGTAGTTACCGTGTGAATGTTTTGTCAGAGTGACTTAAGAGGGACGGGGCTGCAAGTACAGGAAGAAAATGAGGGTGCAATAAGTGTAACATTGCTGGCTTCACAAAATCTGTTACAATGATGTCATTTATGCGATCATTCAGACCCACTGCAGTGACAGAAAGAGCCTGAGCGAGCAGAGCTCCAAAAAACCCCCCGAAAAAACATACAATTACAGACCGAAGTCTTTCCACAGACGCTCCGACACTACGGAGCGCGGGGCACAGAGACGCGGCTGATTTTACTACACTTTTGTCCACACTTTTTCACAGAAATGTACGCTTACCAGAAATTATGATCCAGCATAGTCAAATTCAATCCCTTCCTGGAACAGTAGTCTACATGGTTGTCTCTGGAAGAAATGTGCGTCTCATCTGTGGCACTAGCGCAGAGTCGAGGTGCTGTTTCTTTTTTTGGATAATGCACTGAACGGTAAAAATGCACGAAACATTTTATTTCACGAATAACTCCTGCAACGCATTTTAGTGTGAGTGTGAGACACACGTGCTGGAGCAGCAACCTGGCTCTCACACACACACACACACACACACTTTATACTAAAATTTGCATGTATAACCAAAGTGGTTGAATCCTTTTCTATTAAACGCAAACATGAAAGTATGAAGTGCGCAGTGAAGCTGTGCAGCGGACTGAGGGCCCGCGGGGAAATCAAAAGACATGTTGCTGTGGCAACATTGTGTCACGCAGTGCTGTAAAAACACATATATACGCTGATTACAAACAGCCTCGTCAAGGCCGCATTACATCACATTGTTTACCGACTGCTGTCATGTGTGTTACAAAGAGACAAAGAGCACAAAACAAGCCGTTGCGATTGGATTTGATTTGATCCAGTTGTATACACTGCCACTGTGACAGCGATAATTACCACCCCCCACAACCGAGGCTCCCACCAGAATGGATTTAGCATCTTATCTGACAATCAGGACATCGCTTTTCTTCGAATCTCTTATTGGCTTAGCGGATAAGCTTATTAAGGGTGACCCGCAAAGCTGAAAGAGCCGAACATGATATTTCATTTTCACTGCAGATTGAAAAGCGTGCGAGCTTGCCCCCATCTTGACACAATTCAGCCCAGATATTTACACAGACGCAAATATAACCAGGCCGAGAGATCTGCCGTTAGAGCTTTTAGCTTGATGTCATTTACACGCAGCCACCAGCTGACTGAAATGAGAGTTCAGTCCAGGTAGAAGACTGCTGCTGAATGATAATACAGCCCCTCTGGCAGGCCTAAGGCAGGGCTTTTCCATCACGTTAGAGGGAGTGTGGATCTACCCAGTGAGATGAGCCAGAGGCCAGAGACCAGCACCCTGTGGTTGACTCACTGGCCTGGTTAAAACTTCTCAAGGATGTGTTCTCAACCCCCAGGGCTAGGCGCTTTACAGCAGCCTACACTGCAATTACCCCTCTTGGCTGGGACAAACCCAAAGAGCACATCTCTTTTCCCACACATTTTAGGCGTGACTACCAAAAGGAGACAACCGTGAGGCGGTGACAGGTGTCTACTTTTTAAATAAAATAACTGGATAACCTGTAAAAATACTGTCACCATAGCCTCACAGTACACATACACTGTTTTCACATGGCCTTTTTTTCTTGTTAGAGAAAAACTGTTGAAACCAGAACCACCGCAAAACATAACACTCTGTGGTCCGTCTGCTTGTATATTCAAAAGAAAATCATTTCTTGAATCCAGAGATTTCTTTTTTTTTAAGACCTGCTCATTTCCAAGGAGCACGACCAGCAGGGTGGTTTACTCAAAGACAGAATGGGCCCATTACGCCGTCATACGAGCCAGTGTGACAGCACAACCAGCTGACAGTTTCTGACGCCAAAAATCACACTTAATCCAGGGTTCACTGATTGTGCTGGAGGGATTTACAAATAGGATATCAAAATGCAAACTATTAATACCCAGATGAACGGAATTACATGTTTTATTGCGGTGGACATTTGTGAGGACAGCCTCAAGAATACACGTCTAAAAGAACCACAGCGGGAAACACTTTCTTCCTTAAAGTGTGAGAATTTGGCAGTTTCTCATTAAATCACTAGCGAGCGTATTTGTATTAATTCATTTTCTACCGTGGGGTTCAAACACATTTTTGCTGAATCTGAACTTTACACATCCGTCTCACACGTGTTCGATTTATTCACACGGCGCTTGGTTTGATCTCACGGATCTCCTCACTAATAAAAGCCAATCTTTGTCCCATCAAAGTAAGTGTGCATAAAAACACGCACATGTAATATTCCAAATCTAAGTGCTTTTTCTTACACTGGAGGGTGACCGGATTGAACTTCAAACATATTTGGAGTGGCACAGTTTCTGTAAAGATGATGGGGGGCGTGCAGCTAACTTGCCAATTTATGTATAATAAATACAGCTTATTTTTGCTGAGAATGGTGTAAATCATCAGGATTACAGCATTCAGAAAATTCTCATTCAGACAAGCTACTGCACTCTCCTTTAAGCATAGAAAAAAACATCTTTGCTCCCAAATGTCTGACAACAAACACATTAAGACAGCCAGCCAGACGGACCAGCAGACAGACAGGCAGGTGGTTGGACTGAGATGTGGGGGATTCGGGGGACATGGCCAACCTAACCCCTCCTTGCTCACCCCCCCCCCCCCCCGCACTTCTCGTCTTCCTATTCCCCAGCACCACAGACCAGATGGGCCTCACAGCACGCCCCTCTGTTCAGCAGAGCTACTGTACAAAGCACTGCACACCACAGGCCACCACTCCAACATCAGTGGGCAGAACGGTCTTATCAGAACACCACCCTACACACACACACACACATACACAAACACACACACACCCAGTCATAGAAAACTTTTACATTATTGCTAGAAATACGGCAAACATCTCAGTGTCCACGGATCCTATTCTGAATCCTGCTCAATACTAACAAATTTGACCTCGCAGTCAAAGTTCTCAGAGGGCGCGCCGGTTTAATATTTACTGAACGGCGAAATCAAAGGCAACATTTCCTCAAATTTGGTCAAAATCAGTCAGAGATCTGAGCCGGAGCACTCTTCCGTCTCTGGTTTGCTGTGTTTTCTTTACCACGGGTAAAATGTGGGTAAATACGTCTTTACAGTCCAGCTGGGCTCCTGAAAACAGCCTTTTAAAATGAGCCCTAATAACGCTGCAGTTTTACACTTCACGCCGAGCTGTAACATTTGATGCTTCTCAAAAGAAATATGGCAGAATCGCTGCCATTAACTGTTTGTAAAACACTGTACAGCACTTAGAGTATGAGTGGCAGTTAAAGACTTGCACAATAACAGTAAAGACAACAAACAATGCTCGTTCCCACAAATATCCAGCAGTAAATGCCAGCTCTTCTTCGGCATTGCCTCCTTGCTGTAATAATATTTTATGAAACACATTATTATATTTTATTTGTATTGCATATTAGAGGCAGACGGGAACTGTGGGGAGGGAGAGTGCAGGGGAATAACACGCATTAAATTAATCTTGATGAATATGTTTGCTTACATGCCTGTACAAGATTTAGCCTCTATTAAGACCCACGTGCAAACACGCACGCACAGAAACACACCGCCTTGAGCTAAGTGACCACAGAAAACCATGGTTAGTTCAATACTTCTTGACCTTAAAGGTCTATGATTACATTTAAACAGCTACAGCCTGGAAGCAATTCTTTAAAAAAGAAGAAAAAAAAAAAAAGAGCAGGATCAGTAACTCAATATGGCACAAGTGACAATTAACCAAAAAACAAACCCCTGGGGGGGAAAAAAATATCTCCAATGTGATAAAGGCACAGAAGCGATAGAGAGTCATAATTTGTGGTTTGCTACTGGACTCTCATCCATCTCCACTGAAGCTTCCTCTATCTGGGCTCTTTTTTCACTGTGAGGCGATATGTCAGAGGCGCTTATAAACATTTCTCTATTTTGCCCCCCTTGAGCTTACAATATCTCAGAACATTGGGTCAGTGCCAGAGATCGAAAACATTTGCTGCAATCTGCAAGCTTGGCTGGAAGGGGAACAAAATAAAAATAAAAAAAAGAAAGAAGGAAAAAACGCCTCTTGCTTTATTTAACATCAAATTCTCTGTCTCGCTTTCTCCCGCCCTCACTGTACTTAAAGTCAGAGGTAACAGAGAGCGCTTATAGCAGCCACTCTCTCTCCACGCTCTAGCATTTCTAATGGAGAATTAAACCCAGAGACGGACCTCTGACATTTAAAAATTTAACCTTGTGTGAGGACAATGCCTTAACATTTATTTATAGGTAAGGCCAACAACAAAAGAAGGGTAATAGTTCTGCTCTAACACTACAGCTCATTTTTCTCCAGAGGACAAAAAGGGGCGGAGTAAGGCACAGATGATGATCTTTTCAATTACGCATATGTCAGAAAGCGTGACGCATCAGGCTGTTATTGAGCATCAAGGTTGATGGGTCGCTCTGCATCTTAAAGGGAACAAAAACCTTCTTCACAAAGGTAACCGTGACAGTCTGCACACCAGCTAACACATCGCATTATCCAAGCCATCTGTAATGTAACCATTACAATCATTTTGGATATTTACCGAGATCAAAGTGTGCCATTGTGATTTTGAAAACCTCCAATGCCTTGCAATCAACTCATTAGTGTTGCTGCTATCAAAATACAGCCACACTGCGGCGACATGCCGAGCTAACGTTTGCCTGCATGTCAGCGCGTATGTGGGTGAATAGGTGAGCGTGACGAGAAGTGGGGGGAAAACGTGGTGGATGCGTTGGCGTGGCTGAGTGCATCTCCAAAGACCGGGTGGTCTGGACTCCTGTCAGCAACCTAATCACCATTCTCCACTGATACACACAAACACAGTCATCTACCATAGTATCCAACACACACACAAACAATAAAAGACCTGTTTCAAAAAGGTGCAGATCATCAATTGATTAAAGAGATCAGCTGACAAACTGAAAAAAGAAGCAAAAATCTTTGTAGGACTACAGAAGTGTGTATTTGCCTTGCACTGGTACGTAACGAAGGCGTGTCATACATAAAATGTTTTTTGACATTAGGAAGCTACGCAGTGTTATAAAAGTATCACTGCCTGTAATCTGCTGCCATTTACGTCGGCACCAGTTTCTTCCTGTTGCCGCGCTCTAGGTTGTGTATGCGCGTGTGCGACTGTTTTACGCCGCGCTCTTCTCCAAACAGCAGCAGTGGAGAAAACCGTGAAATGACATTACTCAAGGCAACTCCTTATGTTAATTTAAGTGCAATAAAAGCTTCCCGTCAGGCGCTAATCCATCTATTACAGGACGTGAGAGGGAGAAACGACTCCCCTCCAGAATTTTCTTTGAAAAACCTACCAGAGAAAAAAGGAAGGTCAAAGAGCACGTTGGCTTCTGCTAATCTGGTTTTCATCAAATGCACAGATCTATGACCAACAGGTCAAAGCTGAAAGTAAACGCCACCACTGCACTGCACTTTTAAACAAACTATGGATATGTTCTCCCTTGTGTTCACTTGTCCTGTAGCAGACTTCATAAACATTACGCTTGCATAAGCAGACCTCCGGGTCTCTGCTTGTTTGCTACTCTGAGCATAAGCAGT
>JAVDPK010000312.1:725527-773573 GCA_034780415.1 Cichlasoma orientale | reverse complement strand
GATGGATGGATGGATGGATGGATGGATGGATGGATGGATGGATGGATGGATGGATGGATGGATGGATGGATGGACACTTGCTGTCATTAAATGAAACACATGAATGAACACTGTTTTTTATTAGCTGGTTGTAATGATTCTGTATCTTGATACAGGTGAAATAGTTCACACCAATAAATGTGCCACAAGGAACTCTGAGCAACAAGCATGGTTTATATGAGGATTAGGCTAAATTAACCTGTGATAAAATACAATAAAATATTCTGGAACTTTTTCTCATTGGGCTAGATTAGATATCATCACCTACAGTATAAGTTTACTAAATTCTAAGCTCCAGTAATGTGATGAGAGCTTATAACCTCTGTGTGCTGTTATGCTGAAACACTAAATGTAACTAAAAAAAAGCCGAGGAAAAGGCTCCATCAAGCACCTCCAGCCATTCCTGTTTGTTTTTTAATTAATGAACTGTAACACACAGATCAGCTGGCAACATAACAAAGGCATATCTGTGGGCAAGAGAGCACCAAGTCTAACACAAATACATGTAAGAACAAAATCCCGCATGGCAAATCCCAACCAAAAGTAAAAAAAAACAAACATATGGTGCCAAGTATGCAACCAGACTCAGCAGAAAATTACGACACCCGGCATTCTCTGAAGCCTAAACGCTGACATGCTGCACACGGTGCTCTTGTTTTCAAACTAAACTGTACAGCTCTCCACGTGGTGACAGAAAATGAGTCTGAACACCAAACCTGGGAAAAGTAAAGCCATGGAATCCTTCGAAAAGCTCCAGTCGATGCTTTTAAAAGAGAAACCAAGGGTCTCGAGGGAAAAGAAAGATGATGAAGAGCGCCGATTTATGCAAGTCAGTGCAGCCTCGGGCCTGCCCTCAGCCTAAAAGGAGAAGATGAAATGCCAATGCAAAAGGAAATGTGGAGTGACAGATGTTCTAGTCAATCAGACGACTAACCAATACCAACACCAACTCCCAGACAAAGAAACGATAAAAACAGGAGCAAACTAACTTCCGCTGCTCTCCACATACAAGCAAACACAGCGAGGACTGTCGCGTTCGTACTCACGGCCAGTTTAAAATCACCAGTTAATGTAACAAAGACGTCCACAGAGAGGCTGCCCGGGAGGTTTGAACCCTCCAGCAGTAAGCACTACACCACCCTGATCTCATCCCACGTACTGCATTTTGTTTTTTACCACAGGGTTAGCTACACTAGCATGTTCTCACAAAAAAAAAAACGATGGTTACAAATAGCTCCTTTAAATAACTGTGCACGTTTATTGTTGCAAACACAGAAATATCAGATAAAATTGATAAAAGATAAAATGTAAGATAAAATTGGATGCAGTGTGACAAAAATGATGGAACGCAACAAAAGCATCAGAATTTCGAGCCAAATATTGGGCAGTAAATAAGTTACGGGTTACGGGCAAGTGTTGCCTCACTTTTTAAAATTCCCATATTAGTCCATGTTTACAGCATCAAAAGGAAAGACTTTCCTGGCTTTGTTCTCACCAACATACAGACTGCACTCTCTCCCTTTAACACAGGATTAATGACTTAATACCTTTACTCACAAACACCATATGGAGACACAAAACATGAACCGCCTCGTGAAGAGGGTGCAGGTCTTACTTTACCAAGCCCATTTGTTGTCCATTGTTTTAAAAAAAAATGTTTTCCGTGCACACTGGAGCCGGAGCAACCTCCACTGAAGGAAAAACAACCTCTCCTGGGATTTGGAGAGAAGGGAAACCGAAATGCTTGATTTCACTCAAGCTGTGTCTTTGTAGCAGCATCTCCCTCTCCCTCTTATTTCTCCCTTTTTCCCCTCCACCTCTATGATTCACAGCAGAAAATTGACTCAGGCAGGGAGTGATGCTGAAGCCTTCCTGTCCCCAGTGTGCTTCCCTCCCGCCCGCTGCCAACAGACTGCTCTCCGACACTGAAACTCTGCTTTTTAGAAAGAAACTTCAAGCAATCGGCTTGATTGGAATCTTTTCTTTCTTTCTTTCTTTATCATAAGACCAGTGTTTGGTTAATGGCATCAGAACAAAGGAGGGACCCCCTACAGTCTGATGAGCCCATAGAGGGGAAACGGTTGGATTTGTCCAGCAATGTTAGGCTTCAAGCTTGTCTACTGTAACAGGCGGATGTTCACGCTTCAGTGACAAGCAGGGGGTGATTAATTCTGTTAATTTGATTACAGTAAACTATTTATTTTAACACAGGGGTACTATTAAAAACTTAGCAGGTGGGACCCTTTAGGGAGAAAAAAAAACAGAGTACGGGTTAACTTCCACGTCTCTGCATTCCCTGGTATCATTCCTCAGCTCTCCAGACCAATGATGTGATGTTTCTTTTGGGACGTCGCGGCTTCAGACAGAATGGTGCAGGTTGCTTAGCAACTGGGTACAGAAAGGAGATCATTAAATTGCACTGATGCTCACTCAGTTTTTTTGTTATGTATCTGAAAACCTGTTGCCCCCGACCCACAGTTAATAAGGATCTTTCCTCAGATGAACTCTAACGTACCAAATGTGCAGCGTCAACATGATAGATGAGCCCATAAAAAAAAATGCTGGAGTAAGAATAATAAAAATATAAAGGATTCATGAAGCAGATGTGATTTGCCAAATCCTGCATGAGCACGAAAACCATGAAAAAAGTCAACTAACTGATTAACAGAGCACCTGATTTGATATTTGGGGGAAAAAAGAAATTAAAGGGTTATTACTACCTTCAGGTCATCAGTATCCAAAATGCTACACGTCACTAATCTTGAAGTAATTTCACGAAACGTGTCCCTTTAATGTGCTATATTCTCTTAGGATGGAAATTGTGCCGTCTGGTTCGTGCCACGTGAAACCCGCAGTGCACAAACACAGCTTACCTCATCTCAGCGAATATTAAGTTAAATCAATGAAGCACACTGAGCAGAGCTCTATTTCCTGCCTCCATGAAGACTGAGCAGAGGCTTCTGTTCCCCAGAGAGCCGACACCTGCACTATTTATAGCCCGTGGACATTAAAGCTAACAGTGTAATACGAGACTGCAGACTTGGCCTTCCACTGGTAATTAGAAACCCAGCGAAAGCTCACGATCTTCACAATATATGATAAGACCATGCCAGAAGAGACATCAAAATACAAGCTCTTCGACTAGTTCTGTTTTGCAGATCGTTCCTGCTGTTGTAACAGGATTATTCAAGAACCCTTTTTGGATTTAGAGCTCGTGCAGTGCTGAAGCTGCTCGTGTAATGATTGCTGTTCCTGTGCAGCAATTACTCAACTAATCAGCTGTCTCACATGCGAAGAATACCTGGTCAGGTATTTACAACGATAAGCTCTACCATCGCCTCTAAGGCAGTAGAAATACAAGCAAAGAATACAGTGGTAATTAGGACTGCATCCACTTTTTAATTAAGGCTACATACATACATAATAAGAGTAATCAATAACATGTGATGTGAAGTAAGTACTCGATCATTGTGCTTTCTGATCAACCTTTTCTCTCTTATGCAACGAGTGACAATTATTTCAATGTCTGCACATTACTGACAGAATGCATACATAATCACATCATATTCTGTGATACAGATTCATCCACCACTACATGGATGTACAGCAGGAGATATGGGTTAGTGTTGAGTTGCATGAAATGAGCTGAATCAAGTTGAAGGCTGGCTTACAGGATTATAAGGTTTCTATATTGAATGAGGATAATGCAATTGGAAAATGAGACACGGGAAAGGATCAAATCTGTCTTTTTGGGTGAATGGGATAAGAGGCATGGCGCAGGCTTGACGGTGATACGGCAGCATGTCTGCTGTGAGCAGGAGGTCAGTTCATTACACAGTGTTCATGCCATTAGTGCAATCAAGGGCTGATCTGAGAGCTCAGGACAGAGGAAAGGTCTACTGTGAAGCGAAAGCTGGAAAGAATTGTGGAAATTATTTTTTAACTCTTCTTTTAGGTCTTTGGCTGTTTACGTGGATGCAGTTTTATTTTTTTTGTACACTGTCTAACACCTGATGAGGTCATGCACTGAGATCTAAAGTTAAATATACTGCATAACTGGCAGCATTAATAATGACATCCTTACATCAAGCGTACTCGAGCAGGCATGCAGAGAAATCTGGTAGCAGTTCTGTTTAGTTTTCTTTAACTGATTCAATAAATGCACTTTGCACAGTTCACGCCATTCACGCTGCATTTTTTATTTTCACCCTGCTACACTTTTTATGCCTCATCTTTACATAATAATCGCAACAAACGTGGAAAATTCCTTTTCTGCATCACAGTGAAGATTTAGGCTTCCGACAATAAAAGTACATTCAAATCAATCAAACTTTGAAAATGCAACAAACTGCCGTTGTGACAAAGATTTAATGAAAATATTTATTTTAGCACCTGTCTGACTGTGAGCCAGCTGTAGCAGTTAAAGCTGTGAAGACGCAGGGGGATTTACGAACAAGCAATTAAAACATTTATTGCCAACATCTGGTGATCCAAGACTGATAATTTGTGTTGAGGGTGCAGTGGAGTCATGAGGAGAGCGCACGAGTAAGTTTGCAGCTCAGCTGCACTGAACGGACTTTCTCTCCACTCTTACTGAGAAGTTCCTCAATGCATGAAGCTCAAAGCTTTGGTCCAACAGTGTTAGAAAAAGAGCTACTGGCGACCGATTCTCTACACATCTCAACATTAGGCATCCGAAGTGAAAACCAGCGCAGAAGCAATAATTACTGCTTCATCAGCTCCAAGCTGAGAGCTACAATAAAATGCTCAATGTGAAATCTCTGCTTTGCTTCACTTTAACTCAAAGGTTAGCCGCGTAAGACGAAAGGAAACAGGACGGCACGCTGTTGATTCACGCTCAGATGCATTATCAGCCATTAGTCTGACCTATTGATCTGCTTTTGTTAGCAGCTGCTCTGATCTGCATTACAAACTTCTCAGTCTCACAGAAACAAAGAGGTTAGCACCCACACGGGAACGCCATTATTTTAAGAGCCTTCTGATCTCTTGAAGAAATTGTATGATAATATATTAAGATGTGTTTGGCTATTCTATTTTGCTATATTGGCCATTTAACACCACTTGATATTGTGCTAGAACACCAGCATCTTAGACCGAAGCCAAGGGGTGATTCTTCCTCTCTTGCACAGTTCAGAGGGTAGTAATTAACAATATATGAATGGGTGCCATTTCTGTTTCTCCATTAAAAACATATATACTGTATCATAAGTCAGGTGCATTTCAACTATGACTTAACATGTGCTGCCGTGTGTTAGAGCTGCGGCGTGTGCGGTGAGCGAAGTGAATGGCACGCTGATCCATTTTCAGGCCACTGAGAGCTAATTAGTTAGAAGCAGAGGGAAGAAAATGGGCCGAGGCTCTTCAATGACCTGACAAGAACATTTTCAACCTTCAACTTTCTTCATCTTTTTAATATAGCAGTCTGATTTCACCCTTTTATTATGCAGTCCGAGTAGCCTGTTGACTGACTAGCTATTGAGAAAGTGTGCATTGTTTGTGTTTACATCAGGGTATGAATTGGTTCACTGCCTAAAGCCCCTCTTGTGTTTGGTCAGCTAAGCTGTAAATTCCAGGATCTTTCCACACTTAGTTAACTTGGAAATAAAGAATATTTTTTACTAGCTTTTACTCATAGTTTGTTTTTGTTGTTGTTGTTTTTTTTGTGATGTTGACAATGGCTTCATTTAGTTTAACTAATTAGAATTTACAGTGTTCCGCTGTCTGTGCTTCGTAGCTGGCAGTCATGTTCTTAAGCAGGACTAGAAACATTAGGGAGAGTAACGGTCGTCTATAATTCAAGTCTAAAAGCGCAGAGAACTTATTGTACACGGAGAACTACAACGCAGTTGTACAAAAAATCCCCCCCAGCTTTTAACTGTGTAGCAGCATGAGAACTGAACTCGTCTGTCACATGAAAGCTGTTACACCAAGTGACTCGCTCTGTAAAATCTAAGCCACTATAAAAAAAAAGAGGCGGCGTGTGATGGTGTTTTGTGGGTACTTTTCTGCGGGTTTTGTCATCACAGCAAACAAGATGAAAGATGAAAACGGTGTAATTTAGCTTTCTATTTTGCCCACTTTCTACTTCAGTTTTAGTGATTTCCCAGAAGGTCTTTCAGCCAGCAGCGGAGAACAGGTCTTAAAATATACAGGCATTCCACACGTAGGTGGAGACGGCATTAGAAGATATTCTCTGTCAGTAGATTTGTCTCCATCGCCGCTGCAGGATGCTACTGCTCTGACAAGCTGCTCACCATACTACAGCACTTTGAATTAACTATAAATCAGTGTCAGGTTTTTCACCGCTTTATTACAAGCCCTATTGCCCCCCCCCAACACATACAGGTACTTTTAAGCTGCTTTTTATTTGTTTGTTTGTTTGTTTTTTAAATAAGCTGAAAGTGTAAGTTAGCTAATGCATCTCATTATTCCACCTTTATATGAAACAGCTGCAAAAGAAGATTAAAGTCAAAAACAAACAACAACTGTTATGACACAATTTAGCTGCTCAGCTGATAAAAGACCACTTGTGTTCACTAATTATGGAGGGCTTAGTTGTATGTGAGCATGCTTAATTGTTTGCATAGAGGTTGCTGCTGCAGTTGCCTGTGCCAACGCCTCCTCTTGCCTCTGATATTTCAAAAACACGCTGCGACCCCGATCGAGCTGATTTAGCTGGTTTAGAAAGAAAAAAAAAATCTAAAAGGCAGATTTTTTTTTTCTTTTGCGCTGCTTTTGAAGGAATCATTTCAAAGAAAAATTGAAAAATAGCAGTCAACAATATACATCCTATCTCCACACATAACACAAAAATGAAAATGTAGGAGCCAGCTCCACTTCTCTGCCTGTGTTACAGCTAATAAATGCTGCCTCCCAAAGAGAAGAGAAATTTGAGGTGGTTTTTAAGCTCGTCACAGTGCGAGCAGGTGAACATAAGTTATATATAAAAGTAGGATCACTTCAATGTGCCCTGACATTTTTCCTCACCTAACAAAAGATGCGCACAGACACGATCTGCCACCATCCACTCCTGCTGAAACACATCACTCGCCCTCCTTTCTAGCCTGCAGCTCACCTGTCAGCACGCTAATCTTGTGTACCAGAGTTTGTCTCAAACTAAAAAAAAAAGTCCCTGAATGCACAAAAGTCTTTTTCAAGACGGGTCCGTCACATTTAGCTCATCTTCAAGAATATTCAAATTCAATTTAAAAAAAAACTTCTTTGTATATCACGATGCCCCACGATGGGGAATCAGTGGGTGAACAGAGGGAACACAAATTTCTTCTGAAGACTAAAGCTACAGAACTACACAGTCTATTTGCTCACTGTCATCTTTCTGGCTCATTTAGGAAAGCCTACATGTGACGACATCCTCAGCCTGAAAGCAAGATAAGAAGCTTATCCGCCAAATGATACCCACCAAATGGAAGCTGCTATAGCAGCTTTTGTTATTAGGAGTGGTTTAAGGGCTACAGGCACATATGATTTAGTCAAACACACGAGAATTCTGAAACTGGAACTAAAATCTTTGGTGAACCATATTTCAGCCGTTCAGGTTGCACAAAATACACACGGCCTCCTTAAAACTCGCATGAAAGCTGCTCACAGGTCTGTTCTAATGCTCAGTCAGCCCACCCAGTCTCACTTAACAACAGAAGTTCTGTCAACAGAAATAAATCAGTGAGCCACTGCTAAGGTTAGCAGATGTGAACATTAGTTAACAGTCTGTGTAATTATGTTATCTCAGGCAGCAACGGTGTTCCAGTCCCGCGGGGAGTGTGTTCGGGCTGAGCCGTATTTCCTTCATCATCACAATCCAGCACAATGCAATTACCGGAGCACAAGATGTAGCCTCCTGAATATTGACACAGAGATTGATATGTCTTTCTTAGGAGAATGGAAATATGCGCCACAATTAAGTGCTTAATCCATTCCACGCTGTTAAGCATTCATTAAAACAAAATCAAAACTCAGCACCGCTTGAATAAGGAGCCGGTCTTAACAGCAGATGAAAACCTCGACAAACTGAAGCGTTTGTGTTAAGCCTGGGGATGAAACGATTTGACAACACGGAGAAAAAAAGTATTTTTTAAATAGTCTGGTAATGGAATATTACACAGTGGAAAACACATCCATATGTCACTCCTGCGGTTCTCTATTAGATGCTACACTGTCCCTGCCATTAATCAGCCAGAACTGCTTTCACAGGTTTTGCAGAGTCAGGAAAGTGTATTATATTTTTATCTACACAGACTGCAGACAGCCTGTGAGAAAATCCAGAAATACAGTGATAGAGACACCGTGTGTGTCTGTGTCTGTGTGTGTGTGTGTGTGCGTGTGAGATCATAAAGGACAAGGTAAAGAGACCGTCAGTAATGCTAGGCTAGCAAGAAGACCGTCATCTCTGTTTTCCTGTAAGGACATTTGGTGTGAAGCTTGATATGTTACAGTATTATAACCAATATAACAACAATGATCTTCACCTATATTTTCACAAATAATTGTACGGGTGGATTAATTTCAGTTCATCTTTCACAGACCTGCACAGACAGAGTGATGGAACTTAATCATCTTTGAGTCAGTGGTGAGCGCTCTCTACAGAACAAATCCTTTATTATCTGTCCCAGCACTGCATCTGTGCAGCATCATCTAGCACAGTATCAAATATTCCGAGCGCTAACATAAAAAAAAATCATTTAATAAATAGCTGGAACAAGCAGCAAATGTATTTTTTTTTTCCAGAAATGCAACAAAAACACCTAGTCACCTCCCAGCTTGATATTTATTGAGCTCTGCTTAGTAACTACTCAAAGTGCTGAACGCTCTCACCGTAACCCTCCCTCCAAGCTCCACCATGCATGCCTGGCTGCTTGATTCAGCTCAAAGTACTAATGTTCATGGAAGTGCACTCACTGGATAAAGCAAGTTGAGCAGCACCAAGGAAATGACAGCTTTTACAGCCTGAAAGAAACTCCTGGAAAATGCACTGCAGGCCTGGCACATAGTATACTGGCAGGAAATATGGGTTGCACCCTGTTTTATGACCAATTTCCTGGGGGATATGCCTCTGCTTCTGCAAATTCATAACCCGCAGTGGAATCTGAGGCATTTTAAAAACCTGCCACTCTGTCACGTTCGCACACCCAAGGTTGCCCTGCAGCGCTGCTCTCTCTTTGTGGCACGGGTGTCCCCTGGGAAGATGGACTGCGCAACCAAAATATGCCAGTGCTCTGTGACCTCGATGACAGTCCATTCTGCCCCCTTCACCTGTCTGTCAAGCTCCCCTCAGGTCTCCGCTAAATACGGATGACAGCTTTCAGCAGCACTGAGGCTGGAAGAGCTATGATGTGTCAGCCAGAGATAAACTTGCCTCCACAATAGTTAGAGGTTATCAAATTATCAAAGCAATTGCATGCTGCTGATGATGTCAATGCTTTGTGGGAGCATAAATAATGGCTTGTCAGGGCACTGATTTCCCCTATACGTCAACCAGGAGAGGCAGAGCTTTGCAGAAGTGACACCCTGTCTAGGTGAAATCTGTGCCACCTGTCACCTGTCAGACACCCACAGCGCCGAGTCACAGACTGCATATGCACTGAGAAAGTCAGGACGGGTGAGAGGAAGGAATGCAGTGAGAGAAAGAAACAGGAGAAGGTAGCAAAGGACAGATAAGCGGCTGTTAAAAGACGGGTCAAGGAGGCTGCGTGCATGCGTGGGACAATGGAGAGGGGAAGCAGAAGCACATGATTATTATTGCACTATTCCAATTACACACAAGGAAACAGGTAAGGTCAGTAATGCTGTGCTTTTAAAAGAGAAAGAAAATGTTGACGTGAACGAGGTGAGGGGAAAACACCGCATACTTAAACTCTACAGCTTCAGAAAAAAAAAAGAACGATGTCTGCGGGAAGAAAAAAAATGCACAAAAACACGTGAGTGTGTGAGAGAAAGCACGATTCAGCAGAAACGACAGACAAGAAGACCTCAGTGCTTTGGCCAGCACTTGACATTTAACGTACAAAGAACCTAATGAGATAACAGATGAAGTGCAGGGGGTCAATCGGTGCTTCGGCTCTTTTTTTGCTACGTGGTGATTTCGTTTCCCGTGTCTGTCAGTCCACACTGCCAACGCAACAATGGTGCTGCGATCAGGGGAGGAGGGAGGAAAACGTTTTCTTTTTGAGTAAGTGGTGGAGAGGAACATGACATGAACCTTCACTTCACTTGTACTGGAGCACTGACAGAGACAAGCTTACGGAGAGAGAGAAAACACACACACACACACGCTCAATTACATTCGTCAGGCAAATATAAAAAACAGGACATTCCTGACATGCTTGGAATCCCACTACATCCCAACACAAACTGCCTAAACGTGAAGGAAAACATCTGAAACTGATCCATTTGAGTCATGTTACGTCTCTAAAAGATATTTAATTGATTTTTGTTTAGTAATAGCAATAAAACATCTTAAAAATTCCAACGGAATTTCTTTTAACTGCAAGAACAACTTCTCACACCCTGAAAATCTGATTTATGTGGACCTCCGGTGCTTTATTGTGACGTGTACCTGAAGGTTCATTTTTATTCAGTAAAGTATTCGTTGTTCCTTTTTTTTTTTTTATCCTTTAGCACTTTGACAACACTGATCATCATCTGGTATAAAGTATTCGGGGGGTGGGGGGGGGATGCAACTACATATTCTCAGAGGACAAGGGGAGCTCAGATGTGCAGTAGGTGATACAAACAAAAACAACATCGTAATATTTTGGATATTATGATGAACAGAGGCAGCAGGGAGGCTTGCTGGAGGAAGTATAACTGAGGATACACAAATGCATCCTTTACGTAATTATTTTACCTTCATCTAAAAAAACGGGTGTGGCACACAGGTGGGAAATACAAATCAGAACTCTTTGAACAATGTTGTTTCACTTACTTAAGATCAATTCACTGTCATGTAAGACAAAGATAATTAAGAAGCTGAAACGAGGTCATTTAGGATATATTTACCTTATAATTTACCATATTTTTTTTTTCATTCCTTCATTTGTTCAAGGCACACAAGGATATGCTCAACATAACCAAAGTCCTTAGCATGTATTATTGATTTTATTTAATGTTAAATAGTATTTAGCTGTTAGTTAGCAGCCGCCATTATTTACATGCATTCCTAATGTATATTTGCATTCCCCCTTTTGGGAATTCAAGGCAAACTACACACTAAACATTTCTCAACTCATTCGAGTCAGCGACAGAAAACAAACTCATTTGTTTCTCAGCACCGAGAACGTGCAATATCCAATAACTGTTTTGTATGCAGCCAGACATTTTCTGCCATGGCATTGTAGACAGATGAATGATGGAGCCTTTCAAGCAGCACGCACACGCACACAGAGACAGTACGAGCCTGTCGTGTGAAGATCAAAGCGAGTGAAAGGTCTATGAAGGCAGAAAACACTGGAAAGGAGACAAATGTTTTGTAGGAGGTTCTTGGAACACAAAACACTTGAAAGCCAAGTCGCTCGGATTGTTTCGCGGAGTAAAAAGGAAGACAAAACCTTGTCCCCCTGTGTCAGACAAAACAGGATGCACACGGGTAAATGGAAACACACACACACACACGCACGCGCGCGTGCTCTCTCGCTGTCAGCTCTGTCCCGAGTTAACCTCTGCAGTTTCGCAGTGGCTGGCACATGGAGTTCCCCATCCGTTTGCACATGTTTTAGAGCACACAGCTGTACTGCACAGCAAGGCTGAAAGAACAATGGGTCTGACAAAGAACACACACGTCTCATCTGCCCACACCCACGCGCACTAAAACAGATCTGTGTGAATTCCATCAAAGCACCGCAGAGACCAGGGAACAATCCAAGGATACAGACGGGGGAGAGAGGGGGGGATGGAGGGATGGAGCGGGGGGGGGGGGGTGGAGGGAGGGGGAGAGAAAGAAAACGTCCAGTCCAGTCGTTCACGTCATATTCAGAGGTTGTCAAGGACACGACCAGATGTAGTGCAACATAGTCTGAGCGCTAATGTGTCCCTGACTGTCTGGAAGAACGACCGATCCAACTGTGTTTTAGCAAATGTGGGGTTTTTTGCATGTATGTGTGTGTGTGTGAAAAACTCTGTTACCAGCCTGGACTTAAAAAAATTATATTTTGAGATTTTGTGGCAACAGGCAGAACAGGAAACATCATTCATTTTTTTCAGTTGATCTCTCAAGTACATTGTCTAATTTGTTAAAGCCCACTTTCAGATGATTTTTTAATGTAAAGCAGAATCTTGGATTCTGGATGGAGAAACCTGATTTTTCCCTTGGATATGTCTCTTGGAGAACACCAGTGTCTCAGCAATGCATAAGGAAACCAGGTTTTTAAACGGCTCTTCACACCTACACATTAATCAACAGACTACAGGTGCAGGAAAGGAACGTAGTAGCTGAGCAGCAGAAGTGTTTCTGATATTTATATGTACACTTAATAGGATTTACTGTCATTCTCAAAATTAGCTTCACCCATGCTTTGCCTGCATTCTGTTGGGGGCACGCCAGAGGAACAGTCAGTAGAATCCTCATACAAACACTGCTAGAAACTGAATAAAACATCGCAGGATGCCTGAGAAATGTCATCCTACTGAGGTTTTAGAATCTTAGATTATAATTAGTATCTCGCAGATTAAAACTTAAACGGCTTCGTCTTTACCCCATCACGTGACTGTGCTTGCTTTCAGTCGGAGAACTTAACAAAATCCTCTATAAGAGATCACTGTCTTTTCATCTCACCGCACTTGGACAGTCAGCGATTTCTGTGAAATCCACATCTCAGTGGAACATTCTGCCAGATGAAAATGATCTTTAAGCTAATGGCTTTCCACACAACAGGGGGGGGGGGGGGTAGAGGAAAGGAGTTAGTCTGCAGAGGAGTTAAAGGTGTGCTGCTTGTGCCCTGCAGCTCTTCATCTAACAATTCACCGTGGCTCATTAATCTACCGCTGGAAAAGGATGTCCTGTTTTATAGATGCGCTTTTGATAAACGCTGGTCATCTGGGTGAAATAGATGGTGTTTCCTGATGTTCCTTTACAGTAAGCAAGCGTATGTACATGCACACTTTGTTATAGAGCAGCTGCAGTCAGAATGTATGACTTACACTGGTGCTGATGATGGGATAAAATCTACATTCTGTGACTCGTGAGTTTAGGCAAGCAATGTGATCCTAGTGTGGCAATGGCAATTTTAGGCACAACCTATGAAAGTAAAAAAAGATTAGTATATGGAAACAAAATGGGGAAAAAATGAAGGGCAGTGAAGATTTAAAGGAATTCAGCCTTACTGCCATTATAAAGCTGATTACATCAAATATCATGTAACTGATTAATTTCACTGTATACTGCATGCCATAAAATTAAGTCTACTCAAATAACAAGCAGTCATCGACTAGTTTAATTAATTACTTTATATTTAAGACACTAGCCACGAAAAAAAGAGCCTCGTACCATCAGGTCTTTGTTGCTACATTCATATACAGGTGCTCACTTGCCTCCCAGCTTCCCTGAAGGGCCCCTGCAGTCAAAATTAAATTATGGCCCTCTGCAGGGTCATAACCATTTCAACAGTTCTGGTTCAAGAGCCAGAGTTGCCAATTACCCTGAGAGTTGTGCGGCGACAATGTGCTGAGTGCATTTTGATTCAATGCTGCAATATTTTTTTTCCAGCAGTGCACGCCTGTACTACTGGAAATCATATCCACGCTCAATCAACAACACTTAGAGTTTGTAAGCATCTTAATTGGAAAACATCGTTTTAGACACAAATGGCTTAAATAGGGCAAATTTTATGGGTACTGTGTGAAGAATTTGCAGCACCTCGATAAAAACAATACAGAGACAACAGCACAGGATAGAGAACTAATTGAAGCGCTCGCAGTGAGCGGGGTCACAGAACCTCACTCGAACTGGAAACAATTCATTCAAACTACTCAAGTGGTGGTTTTTTATTTGCCCGCTAACATGCATCTTTGTGCATCTTTGCGTCGCAAACTGTCAACGGCATCATAACCCCGCAAGGTACCCTCAAAACGTCATCGTGTGTAGGTTTCAGCTGCTTTCTACTCGAATCTGAAAAGAAAAGAAAAGAAAAATAATCTTCGGTTACTGCGTGAAACAAAGCTCGCTGTTTGAGCTGATGGCCGTTCACTCAAAGAAAGGCTCTTGTTCTTTGAGGAGCTAAAGTATGAGTGCATTTAAATAATACTGCTTTGCCAACAGCAAATTTCCTGCAGAAAGACAAAGTAGGTTTATAAGCTGGCAGAGAGCGGGAATTTAACAACTGTATAGATTGGGGAGCGGGAGAGTTAAGCTTGGCTGACAGACAGATTGAAAACAGAGGAGAAATCAATCAGCGAGTGCGCAGGCTCGACAATGCGTGGCTGATTTTACTATCGGGCAGACGGGAACGAAAAATGAAAACAAAGACGGAGAAAAAGAAAGGAGGTAGAGAAACGCTTCAATATCCTCTCTTCCATGAGATGGACTGATAGATGTCTTAAGAATGGATTAACCAGAGAATCCCCAAACCCTCCACTCCACCCCCCCCCCCCCATTCAATCAGCTGGACCCATACAAACACCACAGCAGCCACTGAAAGCACTCACAAAAGGGAGCGGGTGGAAACGGTGACACAGACCATGTCTTTGCTTTCAGTTGGATCTAGCTCATTACCTGTGTTTGTCTTGGAACCGAGTGCAATTTACATTGAGCCAGGCCTGTAAAATCACTTGAACCTGAACAGCGTAGGGTTCACCCACTAGAGCCGACAGAAACAAACACAAAAGAGGACATTTTAATAGGAATGATTCACATCGGCGCAGCTCTCAGAGGGATAGAGTCGCAGAACAAACACACTTTCGGCAAACTGGTATTTCTTTATAGTCTCCATGCAGTCTGTGGGTTGTGACCTCGGCAGAGGGATGATGATACTTGGTATGCTAATTTACTCGAGCATGTGTGTGTGAACACACAAAACACCGCATTCCTACAAGGATGTCTGTACCTGCACAGATAAAGAAGCCCGGTTACGTTGTGCTATACTTTTAATGTCAGTGTGTATTTTAAGACCGCAGCAGCAACGACTGCTCAGTCTTTTCCTCGGTCTGCACTGGATTTCTTTACATAAGGCGACTGCAACATTCAACAAGCACACCGTCAACTGAGTGAATGAATGAAGATTGGAACAGAGCAATAAACATAAATGAGGCCAGACAGCAAATAAAGGACCTATTCTGATGTATATAGGTGATGAAAATAATTCAATAAGTCATTAGCTGCACAGGTGTATTTTTAAGGGCTACACACAAAAAAAAAGTGTGTGCGTGTATTTGTAAGATGCTGCACGTCTACCATTAATTATAAAAAGGATGACCTCTTGATTGCAGCTTTCCACCTTTTTATTCAAACAAAAACGAGGCCGAATTTTATACCCGCATTTATTGGTGTGCCTCTCTCCCATTCGCTGCTGAACCCGTGACTACTGCTTGTCCAAGCACTTATTACACACATCTACATAAGCCTCCAAAACTGCGTCCCTAGAGACGTATTTTAAAAACAGCGAGTTCCGGTTGAGACGCTGGCATTTTCAGTTTGACAAATTCCGCCCGCAGTGGAGTCGTTATAGCGCGTGCTTTGCTAAGCAAACACGCCGAGCGGCTTCATATATAAAGAATGCCATTTCCCCATTTACATACTGCTACCTGTAAACGCACTGTGCGCTGTATTTAAATCCCTCATAAAGTGGTTTATCCCCTTTAAGGCTAACCATTTCAACTCTCGATTAAATATTTGGCAGCCGTATTTAGAAAGGAGATACTGGACTGTCACAGGCCGTAATATTACCAGATGTGAATTCTCTAATTAAGTAATATTGCCCTTTTAATTCAACTAATCACTTCTGCTTCAGCAATCCCTTCTCATTATCTGGGCTCAGTCCCTGATGAAGACAAATGGAAGGCCCTCCTACAAATCCAGACAGTCAGGTCCCATCAGCCTGCAGCAGAGAGCTGTCTGCCAAGGTAAACACAAACGCTCGCCACCACAGAACAATGTCAGCGAGCCAGCGGGGCTGTGCTAGCTCTCTAACAAATAAGCACCAGGATCAGCTATGAAGCATGTGCAAGGATGTAGATTTATATAATGTGGGAGGAATAATTGACACTAAACATGGGTGGATGCATTATTGTAAGTGTGCAGCTGTAAAAAAAAAAAAAAAAAAAAAAGTAACAACTACATAGCACATATTTAAAGCTCAAGCTATAGTTTTCAACACAACCAACAAAGAACAATAAACTTTAACTTTTTATTCAGTTTTAATTGAAAAATAGTTACAGATGAATAATAAGCCACAGTGGAAGCAGGCAGTGGCTAAATTTGACTCTTTCAATGGGCCGAATCCACAGGAGATGATTAATTAATGATCCCTGTTTATTAAACGATTACAGTTCACAGAATGAAAATATGGTTACAGGAAAACGTGACGGTCTTGAGCTAATATCAGAAATCAGTGACAAAATGACGGAGTTTACAGTAATGGATGGCTACAGATGTCACGCTGATGTGGCACTTTACTCATAAAATTGTGGAGGCTGACATAGCAAATATAATTTTGTTTAAATGCCAAAATATTTGGTTAGAACTTAAGCGATGGAAATTTTACAGTTGACTGGATATTGATAAACAGGCCGTACTCTTATTCTGCGAAGTATAATTGGCTGAACTTAATCAGCTGTGAAGTGCTGCTTTGTATAGAAGCGTATGTAATATATATGCCACTTAATTACATGCAGGCGTGATCGTAGTTTCTCCCACAGCTCGGCAGCACCTCGAATAAAAGTTAGCTGGAGACAGTGACGATAAAACAGAAGGAAAATAAAAAAGTAGTGCCCTCGTCTTTTCCACCCCTTGCCCACTTTCATTATCATCCCATATTTTTTATGAACTGTTCATATCCATCTCTTTCACTGTTATCTGAGAGGATCTCAAACGCTGTAGTCCCAATAAAGCTGCCAGCTGAGCAACTGACAACTTGATTGATTCCCTGAGAAAGTCATCTGGCAATCCCTCCCACGTTGCTGAATTCGTTCCAGTGCCTCTGCGCCCAAAATGTCATATGAAAAACAGATATTTTTATTTGATGGTAACATAGGGCATAAACTCTGAGTGCCACTTATTGATGCTAACAGAGTTAGTACTCTTACAGGCCCATGTTCAGACAAAGAGCTCTGAGCTTAAGGAGCAAAGGACACATTATTTTACATTACTGCTTTTACACCTGCCCCTAAAACACAGCTGTCGCTGCACTCTGCGGGCCTTTATTTTGGATCTTATGACACAGCAATGCATGCCGGTCAGCCAAAAAACAGCACCAATGTATCATCAACTGCATGAATTGTATAGCTCGTGTGCATTGTTAGAGCATCTAGGGGCCCAGTGGTATAAAGTGCATTATTTATGCTTCCCTGCTCTTTGCGGCTCTATGTATCCAAGATGAATGAACAGGAAGATGAAACGCTCTGTTGTGACTGCCAGGGGTGAAGGGCTCACGAATGAAAAATCTACCCAGGCTGCTCCTGTTTTCGCTCGCGCGCGCACAGACACACGCGCACACAAAAGCAAGCAAGCTCCGCCGTCCCTCACCATCTCCTCGCCATCTCCTAGCCTATTTGAAGGTGACATGTAGGAGGAGACGGATGTGTGGTTTGCAGCCATTAAAATGTCCCCATGAGGCGAAAGAGCTGTTTGTGTCTTTAGAAGAGTTACAGAGCCCGGGGTGAGACAGAAACGGGAGACTCACGCTGCTGAGCTGTTTTCATCATAGCAGGATGACCCTTTGTCACCGCTGAGGGAGAACACAGCTGCTGTATGAAATACATTCTGCACATGAAAGAGAGTGAAAGGAAAGGCAGCTCGGTGGCTACTTTAGTTGGCAGGCCCTCATCCAATGATCTCATTAAAACAGAGCACACCGGCTGAGGCGGTGTGGGAACTGAGTTGGGTTGTAAAAAGTTTACTGTCAACTACAAAAAGAAGCTTTTAAAGGACTGTAATATTTACCTACAGTAACACTTAAAGACCACCCCCCCCAAAAAAAAATTACTTGTGGGTTCAGCAAGTATTGGATTATAACTTACAGCCAGCAGTGACCATCACTGTTACTGGAAAACCAAAAACAGAGGTGGTAAGTCATATCAGCTGTTCCTGATCAATCCTGTGAATAACAGGCCGATAACAGGCACACATTGTGAAGGATGAAGTGTTACACTGTATCACTGCAGTAGAACTGCAAGTGGTATATAACAAGAGCACTGCTGAGCAGGTGCCAACATTTGGCATCTCTCTTTTTTTTTAGTAGGTGCGTCTATGGTGTGAATTTGAACATCCTAGGTCCCGCTGTTCTCACGCTGTGGCCAATGTTAAGGTCTCTGCGGAACAGACGTCACCGGCGCCAAGGCTATGACAACGATGTGACTTTTTCTAAAGCTAAAAATGTCGAAATATTTTTGCTTTGTTTGACTTAAAATAAACTGTGACAGCATGCAGAGGCAAAATTACAAAAATTGCGCTCTGTGTGGAGTTTGCATGTTCTCCCTGTGTTTGCGTGGGTTCTCTCCGGGTACTCTGGTTTCCTCCCACAGTGCAAAGACATGCACTTAGTGGGGTTAGCTTAACTGGTGATTCTAAATTGCCCATAGGCGTGAATGTGACTTTTCTATGTTCATTGGTGGTTGAGCTTTACCTGAGTCCATAAACGTGCAATCCACAGACAGACCTTCCGTCACCAGCTCCCCTGTGTGGCTGTGGCCCTTCAGGTATTTGCAGAGCACCGTGAATGCAGTCATCACTATCATAACGTGACTGGATGAAATAGATAACCCTCTTTGGGATGGCCCCATGAAGTGCTCCACTCCTTGCAGGCGTAATTAAACTAACCACAGAGAATCACCACTTGACAAACACACAGACACACGCACGCATACATCTTAATATCTGCAGTATGCTGAGAACACACGGCAGCAATGTAATGAGGCAAACCAAATGCTTATCATAAAAAGCAATAGTTGCTCAGGGATTATGAGCTCTTAATGATCACAGTGCTGCCAATTAGTGCAATATAATCTTAGTGGCTTGTTTGCACTGCCACTACTCTACCTGATGGAAAGAGAAAGAGAAAAAAAAGCAGCTGAAAAGGAGACGAAGACAGCTTAGTAATGGTGGCAATTCAGTGGTGTCCTTGAGAGTATGCGAACTAAATTCGGAGGAGACAGTGTGGTAGGCTGCCGGCTGGTTGGCACTAACACTGCCCCTCTGGCTTAGCAAAGCCATCCAAAATGGTGAAGTCAAAGTCTTCTTCCATTTGAACGCGTTTGAAACTTCCAGGCTTCGCTAAAACGACACTGTCTGGGTGTTGTATATGGCACTGTGTGCATAGCAAACTACATTTAAAGAGTTCCATTCGAAGCTACTAAACAAAAACTGTATCCCGACATTAACAATCCAATTTCAAACTCCTGCCTGCACAGCGATCAGATTCAAGGATGCTGCTTGACAACTGCACAACTCTAACATAATTAGCTGTGTCAAAATACAGAAAATGACCCGCTAATCCAGACATAAAACATTTCCAGCCACACTGCAATTACAGATGTGTTAACGCTCCAGGTTACCGCGATTACGCAAGACAGTTTTATGTCAGCGTCGCTGATGTTATTCTTTGCGTGCCATTTCTGGCAGGACCGCAGCTGTGATTCGCAGGAGATAATTAGTGCTGATGAGAAGCGCAACACTAGATCTGCCGTTGCTGCTGTGTGTCAGCTGTGGTAGGTTCACTCGTCTTGATCCAACATTAATGTAGCAATACTTAAGGGGGAAATACCAAGGGCATACAAGATATTAATCATTTAAAAAGACTATTTAGAACCACTAATTACATCCAGGCATCTTCTGAATTTGCAGTTTCTCACAAACAGGAAATTCTTAGCAACAAACGCGTTCTGCAGTTTGCAGGAGGCACGGCACGTGACACCCACTCCCTTGCTGTGAATTGACCAGTCAGTCACCTGTGCTATTCATACACATCAATTAGATTCTCTTTATCCTAGAGAGCTGGCAGGGTGACGACCATTAATGTGCAATCTGACCGACACAGACATTTGGGTTTTCACGCGCAGCTCGCACAATGTCTACAAACGTTCATGGCAACACTGGCGTGTGAGAATGGCTCGTCTAATGCATCTGAAAATGAGTTAATATACAACTTGTTTAAACTGTCACATCTCCTATTCGAGCGGGACCTGCCAAGTCAGGAAGTACAGATGTAAATGTAATCTAGAAGAACATGTTGCATCAGCCTAGCAAATGAGTCCTGCTAATTACCCTGAAACACTGACAGCCTGCTCAGGAGATGCCAAAACCTAAGAAAATGTGTCTCGTAGGTTAATAAAAGAATGAAACCGCTCGTGTTTCAGTGTTCAGCGGCACCTCTGCCACAAGAGGAAAGAATTTAAGATCAATCCCATTGGATTAATTAGCAAGCATGAATTTTTTTTGTTGCTTGCGCATGCTGCGTCTGCAGAGCCTCTGCCTATGTTTAAGTCTTTGGTGAACTTAATTGTGACAACAACTGCGGTGCATTCCCTCAGTTTATGGAATGAACATCGCACTCCATAGGCAAACTGCTCCGTCTCCCGCTGAGTGATTCGCACTGCAAGTGAGACTGCTTGTGCCCCCTTGGATGGCACCAGTCCACATCGCCACAGCAGAACACTCGAGGAACACCCTGAAAAGAATTTCTCACTTCCAAAGAGTTGTTATGATTGGTGTTGTTAGCCACAGAGAATCTGGAATTTATGTTCACTTCATCACCCTTAAAGACAGTCTTATGGGTATTATCTCCCTTTTTGTCTATGAACAAAGGGTTTTCATAAGGCTTTCAACATGATCATCTGTTCAGGCTTGGTTTTTGTGTCATCTTCCTGACACAAAAACACACAAAACAAGTGGTGTGCCAAAGCAGAGGAAAAACAATCCAACATGTGTGAATCAATTACCAGTTAAGACAGAAAGAGACATAAAAGGCAGATCAATCATCAGACCACTGAATAAAGAAGACACTTCACAGTGATAGCCAGGGTAAAATACTGAGTGACAGCACAAAGATTACCCTAAAAAGTGGAGGACCCTGCCAGCAGTCCGTGTTATCATTCATTAAAATGAACATCCCACCCCCCATAAACTTTATGAACTTAGGAACACAAAGAGGCAACTGGTCGAAGAGCCACTCACCCTCCCTCCAAGCCACTATAGAAGCTAATAGTTCAGAAACAGCTCTGTTATGCCAACTACATTAAAACCAACTTACATTCAATTCAAGCACATATGGCCCTGAATATTATGTTACCATCACTGAGTTATTAGAAGAAAAATCCTGCGTGACATCTTTTACCCGTTATCGCGTTCACAGGATTTTCAGAGAACTTGACCTTGAGGTCAAGGTCACCAAGATTCCAACTCAACCGAGCTTTTTAGCAGATGCCTCTACGGTATGAAATTGAACATCCTAGGTCACCGGATGCAGCGCGGGGGCCGACAATAAAAAGGCTGTGTGAATGATTCTAATCAGGAGCTGAGAATTAAATGCATTTTCTCCTGAAGTGTCCTTTAAATAAGGAAATACACGTGAATGTGTGTTCAAAATTTAGAAAAGAATCAAATGTTTAACTGTGACGCTTATAGATGGAAGCATTTGTAAGTATTAGCTATTCCAGATCTGGTTTCTTTTTCTAAAAACTGTAGTCCTCTAGGCCTGTTTTGGGATGGGTCCAGTAAAAACAAGCAAACACTCTGAGAGGCAAGTCTCTAACTTTAGATTGATGTAAAGCTTGAGGAGCTGATACGGTTTCTAGAGAGCCGGACCTAAAAGAACATCAACAGTACATCTTGTTAGAATAGTGTCCAATATTTGTGAGCAACATCCTTCACAGCAAATAGCCCCAAGAATAAAAGCAGTGGAAAGAAAATCTCTTTCTTAGAGAGGCAACTGGCCTGGGATGCAACAAGAGGTAATTTGTCTGAATGTGTTGGTTTGCAACAGCTTATACATGACTGTAAGGATAAGACGTGATGGCGTTCTGTCCTTTCCTTACCCATTGTTCCACAGAGAAGTATAACGTTTAGAAAAAGAGAAGCAGAGTAAAACACTCTGATCTCTTTTAATCTCACAAAGCCTCTGCAAAATGCTGCCTACCATAGCAATGTTAGCACCTTATGGAGAAAAAAAACATAAATAATGTACACAGAGATCCCCCTGAAACCGTTTCCTGTATTTCCTCCCATTACTCATGAGGACGGCAAAACAAGCCGGAGCAAAACTGTTGGGCTCTCTCATTTCCAGCCACTTGTGTTCATGCTCCACCGGCAGCGCTGTTTAGTTTGCTGTGCTGTGGTGTTTTTCCAGCAAATCCACAGATTATGTAAAATGTGTGAAGCCACTTCTGCCAACTCCCTTTAAATTGTCAGGGCATCATTTATCTTGTGAAAAAAATGAGTGACAATTTAGTTAAAATAATAAGAAGCTGACAAGATCACGTCCAAACGAGTGGTGCCGGGCACAGCAAACCCAGGTTTGAGCGCTGTCCTTTTCACAAATGTGTCACTCTCCAAACCTCCTGTTGTCCACGCCCATAATTTTCCTTTGACCTTTACCGTGAGGTCAAGGTCGCCGAGATTCAAACTCATCCAAGATTTTTAGTAGATGCATCTATGGTGTGAATTTGAACTTGGAAGGTCATATCATAGGAGTTATTGCATTCACAAGATTTCCTCTGACCTTGACCCAATTATGGCAAAGATTTAATCAGGTGATCTCGGGGCATCTTTCGTGCAAATCTGGTCTGAATCAGACTGGTAGTTTTGCTGTATTGTTTAACAGACAGACAAACTAACATACCAAAAATAATACCCCCCCCCCCCCTTTGGGGGCGGGTAATATGTCTACTTTTGCGGAAATTCACCAAAAACACAAGTGTTCCAACAGAGCTCCACTGAGACCCTGAGAAAGCACTGCACCCTATGGTGGTGCTGCTGTAAGGCTCACGGTGCTAAATGGGTTAAAACAAAATAAAGCGTAAGTAAAGCAAAGTGGCACCATTACGAGCAAATAAGCCCTTTTCTCAAAAGACTGTTCTCATAACATATATTAATATATACTCAGAATCAAATCTATCTTTAAAACTTCACAAAGTCTGACCCATTTTTTTCATAACAGGAATAGCACAGGGGAATATGTTGGGCTAATTCTTGCTCTATTCCCCTCGGAGCTGTGCGTAAGAACAGAAAAAAGATGTCCAGTTAAAATGGGAGGGGTCTAAACTGACGCACATGCTGGCATTAAGAACGTTATAAACCATCTGTTACTGTATGAGACATCATTACAGAAAAAGCATATGTGGCCTAATTCCTGTGTAATCACAACAAAATATGCAGCTTATTATACATGTTTATCACCAACAACGTGTCGGCCAGTGTTTTCCCCCGGCTGTCCCTCTCCTCCCGGCGAGGACAGAAGCCTTGTGACGAGAGCTGTTTCCTGGGGGCGGGAGGTGGGAGGGAAGGGACCCCGCTCTGACGGATGCCCGGACACCGGGTGAGGAAAGCAGCAGATCACACATCTGAAATTCTAATCAGAGCGCTCGGCAGGGGAGAGGTACCAACGCTCGCCATGCTGCTTGGGTTACCGTCAACATTACGTGCTAAACTGCGGGGAAAAAAACAACAACTCACACCTCTCAGAAATCACTACCCCTCAGTTGAAACAGATACTGCAATTACCTGGGAGGCACAGAAGCCTCCGCTGCAGAGAGCGCTCGCCTCTCTCTCTCTCTCTCTCTCTCACTGTAAAAGCTGTTGATATGCTGTGTGTGTCCGTGTGTGCGATCATGCATGTGTGCTTGCACACTGGGGACCGGGGCTGTTCTAGTTCTTCATTATTTAAGCCACAAATGCAATAAGGCTGCACCGCTCACCAAGCGCCAGCAGTTTTAACAACTCAGCCAGGAGTACCCAAAATTTAAACAAAGACGTCAAATGGAAAATGAATTATGTCCAGTGATTTATCGCTACCGTTCTGGGCATGTGTAATAATAGGGCCGTAGTTAAATTAGTAATTAGGTTTAAAAAATAAAATTGGGGGTGGAAATGGCAGACTGATAAAAGGGCAAATCAAATTATAAAACAGCAAACTGAAAATGAAAAGTGAACTTTAATCTCCCAGAATATATACAAAAAATAAGTAAATGCTCAAAATCAAAGCTTACGCCCAAACCGCACGACTTCACAGGCCCTGCTGCTGCTGCCGCTGTGGAGAGCGGACTAACTACATTAAGAGCATTTTATCCAGCCTGAAGCCACGTAGCAGGTCGAGCTGCGGCAGATCAGTGACCGCTCGCGGACTACGTAAACTCGCTTCTTCTAAAAACATTACTGTGGTGCAAAACTTGCTGCAGGCTGGTTACCAGCTGTCTTTCATTCTGACTGAAACCTGCTCAGCAGCCCAGTGAGTCAGGCTGTTCAGTGTGAGAAGCTGTTGCCTCTTGAGCCACATTAGCCTCTACTTTTGTGGCTGTGGTGTCATACTGCAAACTCAGAAAAGAAAGGACTGCCTCAAGTGTTTCTATTCAGTTTGCTGGTATAGCTGAAGGGGGCGTATAAACATTTTTTTTTTCCTCAGTTGACATTCTTTGATTTATCTGCAGATAAGTTGAAAAAGCAGCTAACAGATTTCTCTCGAGCCTCTTATTTCTGTGTTTTGTCACAGTGTGAATAGCACTGAGAATGAGCTGTCCATCTTCACTAACAGTTCTTGAGTGTGCTTGGATGAGCCCACAGCCCTACTGACAGTAAGGAGTGTGGGTTAGTTCGCCTGCCTCTCTCTCTCTGTATGCTTGTTTTTCAGCCAGCCTCTGCTTTCTTTCCTATCTCCTCTCGTCCGTTCACCTTTCTTTCTTCCCGCGTGCGTCTCTGCCCACCATCGCTGCAGTCTCCTCTCCGCTGCCTGGATCTTCCCTGCCACACACAGAGCCGAACCTCTTAGGAAAACAAACATCAGTCTTTTCCTCCTCTCCTCTCTTCTCTGAGTGTCCCCGGGAGTCTCCTTCCACAAAGCAAATAATGTCAGGTTCTACCGCAGCAAAGTCCCCCTTCCTCCTCCTCTCCATTCCTACCTTCCTCTCTTCCCTTTCTATTGAATCAAAGAACCCACTACAATAGCCTCAAACCACAAAGTACTCAAAAAAGTATACCAAGGAGACTGTAACCCTTAGTAGGAATAACACTATCAAGTCTTCAGATATCTGAATAAGACTTGCTGCTTCCATTTTTTATGGAATATATATATATATATCACAGTATGTGTGTGGTCTTACCAAGCATTTTTCCTCTCCATATACTGATAATAGAGAGTTAAATTACTTTGCTAAACCCAGTCACAATTAGGAAGGATTGTGTAATTCAGAGCTCAAGGGGCACGTTTCCCCTGATTTACCACAATCCGTTCAATTAAGAGAAGATTAGCACCTGAGGGCTGACAAAGAGGTGATTTAATTAACCTCGGCCTATTAGCGTGAGAACGTTTGCTTTGTTTCCGAGTAACCCAACAAGCCACAGTAAAGCTAGCGATGATGCAGCTGCTGTAAACTGTACAGATGGGCGGGGCTGGGAAAAAGATGTTCATCCTAAATTATTGTAATTGCATCACAGCGGATTTCTTTTGCAGCTAATGTGTCTCCCGATAATAAAACAAACAATGGCCGCCTTCATTAATTGCCGAGTGAGATTTTACTGGTGATTTCTGAAATATTTCTGATTTACTGCTAAATACACTGTCCAAAGCCCCAGACCCCTTTAAATAAGCGATACTATAATGCAGTTTAAGTGAGCACCTGATGGTTATGACGACAAGAGGATCTTGAAGGCAAGTTGTCTGACAGGTTGATCAGCTTGCCAGATCGGCTCAGTCTAATTGAGCAGCTCAAGATCTGGTCCCTAAATTTCCCTATGCTCAAATTATCAGCTGCTAATGACGGGCCAAACTGAAAGAAGTCAATTCTGTGAGCACGCAAATTAATGTGCCGCTCCAGTCAGCCCAGGGGCAGATACGGACAGGGGAGGAGGACGTTAGTGTAGATTAAAATATACCTGCAGCCTGTGCATGGCAAAACGTTTCCCAATAAGAAGAAGAAGAACGCCATTATTGTCATCATGCCTTGCATGACGAAAATAGAGCAGCTGCCACCGAATGGTGCAGGAATAAAAACTTCAAACATAAAAACATTATAAAAGACTACAAGCACAGCTGTACAACTAAAGCGATATATATACAATAAACAGTATATGCTGTATAAACAGTTGAAGTGGAATAAGAGTAGACTTGTGTAACATAAAGCACTCACTCTTCTTAAGAGCTACTTGAAGTGAACGCAGCACTGAATGCAGCAGGAAGCTGAGGAGATTATTTTTATGCACACACACACAAAAAAAAAACTCAGCCATGTAAGATAAATTAAATGGAGAAAGCATACGTGACTGATTATGCATTCCCCATCAAATACGAAAAATAAATGTATAAAATAAAAATTCCTTCACTGCCGGAGTGATCAGAAATTCTAATGGAGTATTGACTGAAACCACACATAGATTGCAGGAGGGCGCATCAAGACCACTTCATCCATCAGGCCTGTCAGAGCTCCCCAGCAGGAGCACGAGGCAGCAACACATCATTAAAGGCAGCGCTTACTTATTCACACGTAACTCACACTATTTTGGAACTGTTAAACCCACACCACAGGTCTGGCTGTGATTTAGGGGCACTTCCTGCAGCAGATATCAATATCAATTACTGTTGCAAAATGATGCATTTAGGAAAGGGAAGAAAAGATCTACCAGACATTCATTTAGTTTACAGCCTCCGTCTATAAGCAATGCCATTACAATAACAGTCCTGAAAGGCTGCCTTCAGTAAAATGGGAGTCATGCTATCCAGCCTTCAGCAAAAAAACAGTATTTAACCGAAATAAAGATGTAGTTCAGTATACTGAAGGAAAGTGGATAAGACTGAAATTTTTAGTGTTTTAACTTGTTTGTACATGAATTTAATCTTTCCATAATCCAACGCTACCAGATTATATATTTGTTAAGTTTTGAAGTTAAAAGGTAAATTCATCCCACCGTGAATGAAAAACAAGTCCTAACCACTGCAAACACGTCAGCTGACTTTTTAAGAGCATATAAACATCTTTCATCATCCAATAGCAAGAAACAGGCGTTGTTACGTACCTGTTCTTCTGCAGTTGTCAGTCGTCCATTGGAAACATTCATTTGCACACTCGTGCATTATGGCTACTGTCAACAGAAAAATGCTGCATCCTTTTAAACCCAGTAGTTCAAATAAAATATTTTGAGCCATTATTTAATATTATTCCAAAACACAGTTCCAGGTGAAAACAATTATGTAAGTCATGGACTGAACAAAAGGCCAATATATTGTTTGTTAGGGGAAAGGTATAATAGCCTGAACTCTATGACATTCATTTAACAGTGACCGGGAAAATGTGCAATGCTGCATCATTTACACGTCATACAAAGGTATAAACCATTTCCCACCTACATTTCAGCAAAATACAAAAAGAAAAAAATAGAAGGTCAAATGCTCTTTTTCTCCTGGAGTCGCCTGCCCATCTTCACTAGTTATTCATCACGAGAGCACAGCAGCAACCATTAGCCAATAACTTGGAAAAAAAACTGTTCTTGGTTTTTCTTGGTGCATTTCCTCCAAAATATCTTTGTTCACACCACCGTCACCCTCGCCACATGCCTGCTGCTGTGCGTTGCTCTTGCATCGCCTCATCTGAATAGTTACCAAAACACTGGATCGTGCAGAGCATATGTTCGCGCGTTCAGATCAGGGATTGGGACCAGACTTTTGTAACAAATGTGAGTTTGGTTTATTGTTTACATAAAGCTAATATTATGGCATAATATATAATGAAAGCTGGAGTCTAATGACCACCCAGGTCCGCCTCCTATAGTGGGTGTACTAATCAACTTCAGACATGGCCAGACTGCTCACTTAACAACAGCGCAAATTAATATAATACAAACAATCTGCAATCCACAGTACATCATTACACTGGTGGGGGGTGTATGAACGCATTAACCTGTATGAACTAGCGTTAGCCTCCCTAAGAAGCAGCATTGCAGCCTAAATCATAGATGGAGGAATTGCCAGACACCCTGCAACAAAATATTAGCACAATACTTCACTCATGATACAATATTATTGCAATTTTTAACACTCTGCGATATGCTGAGCATTGCAATAACATATATTGTGATTTATCACCTTCTTTAAACTGGAAATATCCTCAGAATTCAACTTTGTCAACATGTTTTATCCAGTAAGATAAAGTTATCTCACTTCAGTTATTTTTTGCTGCAAAATGAGGCTGTCAAACATACCAACGCTGTCACTAAAACCTGCCATAAATGTTGCCCTAAGTCAGTCTGCTATCAGTCTGTGACTGAATGGGGTCAGGCTGGCAATTACATGCAATCTGATTCTGATAATACAGCAATTAATTGTGATAAATGGTTGAAAATCACGTATCTGTTGCTGTCTACATAGACAGAAATGCACATTTAACTATTACATTTGCACTCAGCAGGCTTCCTGTTCTATAGGAATATAACCAGAATACAACCAGCTGGCAGCCGGTCGAGTCCCCTCGAGTTGTGCTCACTGACAAAGACTCATTCAGACCGATGGCAACGTGATGGCAATCTGTCTGCAACAATTAGACAGCAATTATTTGCAAACCTTCAACAACCTCTCTCAGAGTGACTGCACTCAGTCCAAGTCAGACTGCAACTGCTTGCAGAAAGGTTGCGTCCTATCAGGCAACCTGTGCAATCACCTTGTGAGGAAACGCGGCCGTGAGTGTGCAACACCCTCAAGCTCCGGGCAACCATTTAGTCACCACAAGTTGGAGAATGTGAAAAAATCAATACAATCTCCAGGCAACCACCAAGCTTTCATTTTTTATTTTTTGCAGATGCAAGGAGGTCGCCGTTCTACTTTTCCTCACGTGACTGAGCTTACTCAGAATTAGGAGGTAGCTTTGCCAAACGAAGCATGACCAGTTTTAGATTTTTTTTTTTTTTTTTTAAATGAACTAATCTAAGTGTGCACAGATAATTATTTTGATTATTGAATATCGATATTTGGTGTCCCAATACAATATCGCTGGGCAAAATATCGCAATACTATGCTATGTTGATTTTTTTTTTAGCACCCTTTGCTGCTGACACTCTTTAAAAACGCGTCTTTGACTGATGTAATGACCTGATTTTTTGCAGCGTCTTGGAGAACTTACTGTTTCATATGAGCCCACTGCACCTAACACTTCTGTGAACCTTTGTGCATTCTTCCTTACTGTACTCACAACAGGCAGTGCTGCTGATTTTCTATTGCTTTGTGCACTGTTGTGAGAGGCGTGCAAAATATTTATGACAGTGACAGCATACAGAATGTGGGCTGGCAGACTGTAGGTAAGCTAACTAGTTCCATCTCTGTTGTCTCTGATTAGATTTTACAGATCTGTCTGCCAAAACCCAATTTCCCTTGCAAAGCAGCTCTTTCTTGACACCTAGAGATAAAAGACCATGCGGCGACAAGAAACACATTCAACAACCCCAGCTTTCAAGCTTCGCTCAATTTGAAATTCAAACATCAAGTGTGCACAGATACATATGTACTCTATATGTACATACACAGATAAATTTGCCATACTACAGTAGGCAGAGTGAAAAGGACACAAGCGACTAGCAAAAATAACCGTTTTTAGTCTGAAGACACTGATGTGTCTTGTAAATAAACTGTAGCTCTTGTTTTCCTGCTTGCTTTATTGGCAACATTTGGATGTACATGAACAAATCTGCTCAGGCTCTTATGCAAAGTTCCTTCCATAGTTCTCACTCAGCGTGACTCTTCAAACATTAAATTCTCTTTCCATGTCACTCACCACTCCTTTTCTCTATGTCACCTCTGTAACCCCATCCACTAAACCACACGTCCAAGTGCACATGAGAGTAATCAGAATTAACTGCTTCAACAGTTCCACCAATCTGCTCTTTTATTGAAACAACACAATCTGCCCTAATATTTCCTGCTTTATAAATTCCAACAACAACAAATGTTCAGGTTTTTATCTTGAGATTCTTCATAATTAAATTAGCTTTGAATAAAATGTTTTTTTTAATATTATTTTTATTTGCCTGATTCTCTGAATTCCTTGACAGCTAATGAAGATTGTCCAACAGTAGCGCTCAGTGCTGAACTAATTGCTCAGTGGGGTTTTTAATCTGGCCAGCACTCGCACTCAATTACAATCCCCTAACCCCACCCCCACCCTACACACACACACACACCACCCTCGGTCTCAGTCACTCCCAGGCCTCATCAGCATGCAAATGTACAAATGTTAGCCTGACACCAGGACGAGAGGCTTAAGTTTCAGACAAAGAGGAGGCTGACGGTAGCTCAGTTCTCCATAGTTTGCCCACAGTGATCGTTCTCGAGCTTCCCAAGTCGACAAAAGATCTTCGCTCAGATTACCAAGAAAAGGATAGATGGTGTCAAAAAGTTATTCAGTAAAACTGTAATTTACAGGAATGTGTGCTTTGCCAGACAGAATGAAACAAAGATACTACGGACAGGATGGAGCGCACAACTTATCAGACACAAATTCAGGCAGGTTTGAGCTGACAGTATTTTGGCTGTTCAGTACTTCAACCCACCCGGGATGCTCAAAACCAAAGATTTTAAGTGATCTTTGTGGCAACAGGAACAATTTAACCGTGTTAGGATTTATCCTGAAATGACATTTTGAAAACTTAAATTACGTTCTTTTTTATAAGCCTTTTAGAGTGGGGAAAAAAATACCTGCACATCCTGACACCTTTCTAAACCGGGCTTTCCTGTGATAAAAAGAACCCCGCTGAGTGCTTTCCCTGATTTCACTCACATCACCACCTCCAAAAAGATCATTACATATCACTTTCAGACAGCAAGGACACAGAATAATGCGAGACAGTAATTACAGGTCTACCCGTTCGTGGCTTTGCCAGATTGTTTTCCTGACACCGTTCCACCAGCACTTTAATCTGCTCACAAAAGCATTATGTGGCTGCTGCAAAATGCTTAAGAGAAAATCTGGCTCAACCACTACTCAAATCAAGTGCTGGCTAGTATGAGTCAGAACAACAAAACTTGCAGTTTTTTTCACAGCAGTGCTTCAAACGGTTACGCTCGTGCTGCACGTGTGGAGAAGCACGGACGACTTCCATCGCTGTCACTTCGCCACTGCTGTGCGCGCACCTCTGAAGCAGCTCTTCCACTAATCACACAAAGACGTGATGGAAGGAGGTGCAGGAGGAGGCAAATTCTGCAAGTAAGGATTTTGTTTAATTTACCAATCTGATCCGCAAATGTAGTTTATACAGGCTCGGAGTAAGATAGAGCCAAGCGTGCTGTCGCTCGTAAGTGCATTTAAAATGCTATGAGGCTGTGAAGTCAAACAGCATATTCCGTTGGCCGATTAAAATCTTTATTACTCTTTTTTTTTTTTTTAACATTTTAACTTCTGCGGTTTCCGTGAGTCATCAGCCACCCGCCTCTCAGGAGTGTGAAACGCTGCCATTCTAATTTGTTCTATTGAGCTGTTTTTGCAAATCACATCACACATGCACCAAAAACCGGCCAAAACCTATTTTGATCACGTTTATTAGGAGGTGCAGTGGCAGGAGTGACACATCCATCCGTACATAACCGAACAGCAGGATGAAAAACGGCAGTTACTGTAGCAGGCGAAGTCGATGCCAAATCGAGACAGCCTCCCTCTGCTTTCTATTTGTTGAATGTTGAGTTAGATTTTTAAAAAGGGCAACTAAAACTGAAATCTGGGACCTCTCTGTTTCACAGACTGGTTTTGGAACCTTACAGATTTTATTATACACACTCCCACAGCCTTGATAATCGCAAACTTTACCTGCAGCACTACTCTGTGGCCTCTGGTACAACTATAATTTCATGTAATGCAGGTAAAATGTACACAAGAGGTCATGTTTTATCATTAATAAACAAAGATGGCTTGACAGAAGAAAAAAAATCATTACCCTGATTGTGTGCTGGAATAAAATTTAATGAGTAGGAACTGAGTAACTAATACAAGAGACCTGTTGGCCTTCAGAGCTCCACTGGCAAATGGTTTACTTCTACAATGTGCGATACATCGGAACAGAAACTAATGTGACTGTACAGTCGATCTACAGTATTTCTGGAAAATTTTGAAAATCACAAAATAAAACAAACCAAAAAAAAAAAAAAATGGAAAATCTGTCTCACCTATTTTGGAGAGCCTTTCCCAAACAGTATTTGTGCCATTTTCACACGATTTCAAACAGAAATGATTGAGGAGCAGCGAATTTAACAAAACGTCGACAGACGACGGCTGGCCCGGTATCGTCTTTGACGACAGCAGAGCTAAGAAATAATAATTCTGCGTCCTGCTGTGCTATGGGTGGTAAACACGAAGGAGCACGTCAGAACGAAAACATTTCTTCTGTTTCAGATCTAAACTGTTTACTTGGCCTGCAGAAATTGTATGTGAGCGTTTTCGGCTCGTCTAAGTGTGTGTAGGTGTGTTTCTTTTCGCTGTGTATATCATTAACAAGCCTCAATGCGTGTCCTGGGGAGCCATATCCACTCTCGCTGGACGGCTCTGAATCAAGCTATTTAACCAAACCGTTGGCTGGCGTTCAGCAGCCAGCATCGCAAACTGTTTATCACTTCTAATGAAGGGAATAGCAAATGGAACTGTCAAAACAATTGGATGAGAATACAATAATTAGCATCATTATCTTGCTGGATTATACTGTCCACCAGTCCTATCCTGATCCATGGATCACGAATGACAGATCTTCACAGTTCATTACATGCTTTAAAAAATAACCTTTTTTTAAATAAAATATAACTGTCACTGCGCTGCAGGTAATCATGCAATAATAATGGTGGACAGATAGTTTTCATCTCCCAGAGCTCCAGCAGGTTGAATGTGTATCGAGCCTTGCTTGAGGTTAATACAGATGTTCAATAATTATTAGCAGCAGGAGGAGATTTCTAATCAATAACAGAACTAGCAGAGTAGGCGAGGGATGAATCAAGACCAGAAAGAGCCTGTAGATGACCACTTTCCTCAAGGTCTTTCTACCCTAGTATCTGAAATTTATATGTTGGTCAATTTACCAACAAGTGGTACTATTACATTGTTTGGCCCAGCCTGGAAGCACGGGCCAAAGAGACCATGCATATAGCCAAGGCTGGGCACAATGGTTTGGCAAATTGTGCTAATTTACAGGGGATAATGAAGTGCTAGTGCCAGTAAATCACAGGGAAATACAGAGTCAGTGTTTTGCTTTGAGTTATTTATGATCAGACAGTATGGAAAAGGTTCAAGAAGAGACCAAATATTGTATATAATCAAGGAAAATAAATGTTTTTTAAGGTAATCTAAAAGCCTGATATCAACCAAATTGCCCATATTGGTTTGTCCAGCCTCTGAAAGAGTACAGAGGGGGGAGCAGGGCAATATCATTACGTATTATGCTCTGCATGCACAGGGGCAATCAATGCTTCATTTCATAACAGTCCTTCTGGGAGAGGGGCTGCTCAGAGGACGAGGAAGAGAGAGACGGCCGAGCGGCAGGATCGACAGATTCAAAATCAGACAGCACAAACCGCCGGTGCTGGTCCTGAAGCCCGAGTCCTGTGAGAGGGCCAGGACGGCCGTGGACCTGCACACACTGCACTAAACAGGAGTCACCACTAACCACCAATCTCCATCTCAAACCCGTCTTTCCCAGGGCTGCAGTTACAAAGACCGAGAAGCCCTCCACTGTAACACTCTTAAACTTTTACACTCCGTACAGACCAAGGGAGGTGTGATGAGCGACGGGGCATTTACGCTGACACTGGCTGCAGAGCCAGCAGTAAATCACTTTCACTGCATGTGGAGCTGTGCCAGCTGACTTATCTAATGTCAAGTGGCTCGAGGGCACGGAACCAAACGCTTTCCTCCCAGTGGGGACCATGAGGTGACACGGACGCAGATAATGTGCATACGTTTCTTTTTTTGTTTTTTTTTTAATGTCAAATATTTAACATAAACTATGTCTACCATAAGACTGCAGTTTGGAAGGAAACCTACAGCGGAAATATAAATAGCATTAATGTGATGTTAAATACATAAAGACTTTAATTAAAGTTTGTTTCCACTTGATGAGAGGATTTCACAACAAATGAACATGTCACACTTTGCCTGCCTGGCAAACACAAGGAGACTGCAGTATAAAGACGAGCATGAATTAACAGTGTAAAAAACAACAACACAGTAGCTGAGAGCAGAGAGCAGATTGATCCATCTGAATGATCCTTTCACTCCTGCTGAAAGTGGGAAAGACTGACAGATAAATCACCAGCATGTCTGTGTGTTGTTTAGTGGTGCAACATGATACGCACCTTTGATCCATGTATTTTGCATTTCTTTTACCCCCCAAAAAAATGATACTTCCGCATCAGGCGCTGGCACTACCACCTGGTTGGTGGGAAATTCTAAGCTGCACGTCTGAATCATAACGTTTCTCGGTTGTGTCAGTTAACACAAAGCATTACTGTGCTCCTATTTTCTTTTAAAATGATCCATGCTGGAAAAATATCAAAGAAGTTGGCCGTGCATATATTTGCATGACCTCAGCGAGCAATAAGCTGCATTAATGTAGAGGACAACAGTGACGGACTGATGTAAGAGCCTCTCCACTGCTGATTATTTCCATATCTCACAGGACAGTGACAACATATTTCTGTAAGCCAATCAGCAGCAGCAGCAGCAGCAGCCTGCCATACAAAAAGCTGGCTGCTTTATCTCAGAGCTAACGTGGAAGCAACAATATGCAGACCGACCAATGAAAGGTTGGCATTTGACAACAGCATGAACAACAACAAAATTCAGAGCTCGTAGTTTTTGTGAGATTGATAAATTATTTTCACTCGGGAGCATTTTAGCTGCCCTCACAGCACAATAATACAGAACAAAAATAACTAAGAAGAAATAGTGCCAGCACTTGTACAAGCCAATGGAGAAAAGAGGGAATTACAGCATTCGGTATTTTTTTTTTTTTCAATCATCAGATTTCTTTCAGATGCTGGCAAAACCCTCCTTACACCTCTGAATAAAAGAAATCGATAAGACTGCCAACTCATCTAGCTTCTGATACCCGTTCAACCAAGAATAATCCTGCAGAGCAGATAAATGAAGAGGCTTCAGTATAACTGTGCTCTTAAATTCACACAGAATAGAACTCTTGTAAATCGAATATCATGAGCCTAGATTTCCACTGCCACTCACACTACTGGATCCCCACCATGCTTTCAGGCCCGATGCATATGACGACAGAGGCTTACACCCCACTAACACACTCAGCATAATTGGCAGCCTTGGGTTATTACAGCATGCACAACGGGGAAACTGCACAAACAGGAGAAAACAGAGCAGACTATTGTGAAAACCATAATGCCTTATCATGGGGTCTGCTTTCTGAGTGATAAGGCCTGTGTGGACAGCCTACGGGCTGCTTCCACTCACTGTTTGTACTATACAGCTGATAACCTGCTATTAGCTAGCAAAACTAAATCCATCCTAAAGCCCTGCCTAGCTAGAAAGAGAGCGTGTTAATGCGAGCCAGCGTGTGTGTATGTGCTTCACACACACCCTGGGAAGTGCTAAATCAACAAAGACCCTGCTGGCATTTACATAAGAGCACCTTTTGTTTCGATGTAAACCTCCCATTTACAAAAGTCCTGCACACGCTTAGTGAAAAACCGCTGCCACAAGACAGAAGGCTTACAGAAGAGCATGTAGGCTGAGGTGAGCGATACACCAGAGGCCTCGGGGGTCATACAGGCAGTCCTCCGACAGCCTGGCCCGAGCAGTGTCGGGAGGTGCTGACAGGATTTAACAGTATAGCGGATGATAAGCACCTCCCTGCCGCGCACGCCAAGCTTCACCTAAAAATTATGTTTTCATCAAGTGTTTTCACAGGCAGCAAAGACCGCCTAGTTCGCCGTCTACTTTTTCACATTTTCCCAATTAACCTTTGGGCGTGAACACTTGAAGGTTTGCCAGTGGCGCGCATCCCACCACTTCATGGCAACAGCAAAATGTCATTTATTTTAGCACATCACAGCACAAGGTTTCTCAATTTAATTAAATAAAATGTGGGAAATTAATGTGGCTTTTTTTTTTTATTCTCTATTCCAAAAAAGATTTTTATGCGCATTAAACATTTCGCGATGGAACATTTTTGCGAGCAGAAGCTATTTTACAGTTTGTTGAAAAAAGAAAAAGCCTGGGTTAATCAAAAAGAAGAACGAAATCACCAAATAATGTGTAACGTTAGCACTGCAATCTCACACAGATGAAGCAGTTTTCTTTTGTGATCAAACAAATACAAAATTGTCTGTGTACCCTCTTTTCTGTACTCACATTACCAAGAGTAGAAATTAAAGCTGCAGTCAGTTCAGCCTCATACTTATCATTACTGGGAAAAATCCCATCCTACACCAAGAATGATCCTGTCTGTAGTCTCAAACCGCAGACCCCATGATTGGCTCTAAACAAACATCAGAGCACTGAGACTTTATCACAGCAGGAAATAGCCTGATAACATCAATGCAAACAACATAAACGGTGCACAGAGCTGAATAATCTAAAGAGGAAACAAAAACAGCTGCCGTACTGTATGTGACTTGTAAAGGAAATAATGCTCAGAGGCAGATGTATTAACATCATTTCTGCGGAAGATTATGGCGCTAAACAATTCTGTGGATGCTGCAAAGAAACGGGTCCTCCTAAAGCAGAAATGTATCCACTGTGGATTGATATAGTGAATGTGATATTGTGGGATCTGGCTCTTTTCTCTTTTCCCTACAGCAGAAGACACAAAGTGAATAGCACTTACTGAAAACAATACAGGCCAATGTTTTCATTTGGGGTAGAGAGCTCCAAATCCATCTGGCTTTCTGGAGCGTAGCTGTCCCCATCACACACACTTACAGAAACACACACACCAACTGTCTGCACCCCACCTCCCACACATACCATGATATACACTTTCCATCTGTCAACCACTGTCTCTTTCTCATATTCTCTCTCTCGCACACTCACACACCACTACACATGTACACTGGGCTCATGCACACACAGTTATCCACCCTTCAATGAATCCTCCCAGTCAAGCTATAGGGGACACTTCACTGAGACGAAGGCCCTTTAACAAATCAGGTATGTTACGTGCCGGCATTAAAAACATATTGTTTGGCAAATGAGAACGATACCTTGCCATCTACTTTTGCACATCTTCTGTCATCTAATTATTCTTTAGCACAAAGAAAACACACCAGCTCGGCTTCTGCTCCAAGAATCATATAAAGAATAGTCATGGCAACAAAAGAAAAAATGTTAATACATTGTTCACCCTGCCAGCATTACGCATTCATCCTCAGTGATTACATAAATAGCAACAATCCTTTATGCAGAACAACAATATGATGAATGACAGGTCTGAACCAACAGCGACAACCATTTTTACACTCGCGCACGCGCGCGCGCACGCACACACGCGCGCGCGCAGCGTAGCACAGCTCCAGACAGATATGCACTTGAAGCTCTCCTTTCACTATTCCACCAAACCTTGTCAGGAATTCCCCGGCAGAGCATTTGTCACAGGATCCATGCCTTTCAAATGCAGCATTACCGCCGTCTTTACTTCTTCCACCTAAGCCTGAGCTTTCATGCTTAATATTCCAACCATGTAAACGCTGGAACTAGATATACCATGTGCCTTCATGCTCTATGATAGAAAACACATTTTACCGGCAGTCAGTGAACCTTTTGTAACTCTTTTGCATGCATGTCTACATCAGTGCATTGAATATCATTACAGATCAAATCTACTCCATAATCATATTAAACACTGCCTCCTGTCTGTGATCCATTGCCTTGAGCTAGATTTGTAATGTAAATCTCGAGATTCCGTTTTCACGCGTCTATGTTTAAACACGTTTTAGCTCAACTTATGGAAAACAAACAAACAAACAAACTTCCATCTCCACCTGGAGACCTTATCTGCACAAAGGTGTGATATTTATCTAAATGTTACACTCAGTGAAATTACGGTGAGGGGTAGAAGATGAGACTCTGGTACAAATCAAAAGCTAGTGAACCAAAAGGCATGAATGTGTAAGTCTCTAATGTCTTATGTGCTCTGTTTAATGTTGCAGGAGAATGTCAGGAAACTTTCAGTTTAGAAGATGTGGCAAATAAATTTACAAGGCTGTATTCAACAGGTTCTAGTTGGACTAAATGCCGAAAGTCCCCGTGGATAAAATCTCAACAGCCAGTTCTAAAAGCCTGCTTCAAATATAACCAAACAAAGCGAATGGCTCAAAACAGCTTCTCGGTGGATGGCAAATTGAAGCACATAACATGACTAACTGAAAATCTGCATCAGATGAACGTCGGTGGTTTTCATCTGAATCAGTTTCAGGTCACACAAACCCTCCTACTGAGCATCTAGAGCATTTGCTTCCACCGGCAGAGGCAGGGAGGGGTGACATCACACTGAGACACAGCCGTGAAGCCTTTAATTAGTATTTCAATATCATCTGACCTGGAAAATATGTAACAGCGTACTGAGTTACATAGCCAAGCCTCATGATAACCAGGGTGCTGCAAGCAAAGCAAAATGTTGAGGATACGCATGCTGTGATATATGCTAATTTTCTAAATATTGCAAAAAGCATGTACCTCTGGATTAGAGTTTGGCACTCGGGCTAATGTAAACAATTCTTGTAAAAAAAGAACTAAAGCAGTGCAGTTAGTGAGCAAAGCTTATCTGAGTGCAGCAATGGCAGCAGATGGAAATGGAAACAGTGGTGGGTTGGCTGCGTTTTAAAGGAGGATCAGAGAAGAGAGGGGGGATCAAAGGTTCAAAGCCGCAGGTAGAGATCTCAACGGGGCTCTGTCCATAAGTCCGCAGGTATTGTGGTGCAAAGACACAGACACACACACGCACACACACACACACACAGGCAAATGCCAACACAGTCCTAACCACACCACAATTAGTATGCACTGTGTAGTTAAGAATGAAAAGGTTCGTCTCCCAAGAAGGAAAAATATCGGTCCAAATGAATCACGACGGGTGCCATCACACACAAAAAGAATAGTGTGTGACACTGGCCACAGTTCTGCTTCTGAGATGGCATTTTACAATCAGCCTGTGCAAACACTTATCTTCCTTCTTTTGTTTTTAAATACGTCACATCTGCGGAAGCTGCCTGAATTCATTCAGAGGAGAAATGGAAAAGAAAACTATAGGACTTAATGACCTGGTGGCACAAGAACCAGAGGAATGTATTTTTCTTAAAAGAGAAAAATCGATTACATTAGGACAAGGATGCAATTTGCTTCTGCGCTAATACATGAATAAGGACACACTGCAATTTCGTTTCAGAGCTGCGTTCTACATTAACTGGTATCAGGAAGACTTGGGTCTTAAAGAGGTGGAGCCATTAATCCGGTGCTTTTCAACCACTCTGGCTGTGCCATTAACCAAAGACGAGCTGATAATGTACACGCGAGGTCCACTCGTGTGGAAACTGGCACTGGCTGCCATTCATAAATCTCTGCTGCAACAATATTCAATCCTTTACAAAAACTGTAAACAAATGTAGTCGACGTTTTCTTACCCCAGAGAGTCTGTCTATGGAATGAAATGTGCACTGGACAAAGACGTCAACACAGTTCTTTGCAGCTATTGATCATGACTAAAATAATCATTCTGGACTGTGTTTGTAGAGTTTCAAAGTATGTGAGGACTAATCATCCCCTTGCTCCAACCACCCACAGTCCCGTTCCTTCTGCCTGTATGTCGACTCCAAACATCGATGCTGGTTGCTGCACATTTCCCCTGCTGCTGAGCTATTTGTTCTGCCCGAGTTCATACAAATGCACCAGTGTCAGTTTCTCCCTCAGCGAGAGAGAAGAGTGTGTCAGTGTTGAGCACGTGACTCAAGTGCTTATGAGCCGAGCTGCACATCATGGCATCAATCAAAGCCATTGCGCGGTGGGTTCTGGATGCAAGCTGTGGGGGTAGGATGTAGCTTGGTTACATGAAAATATTGGGGGGGGGGGGGGGGTCAGTTCACTACATCAGGCTGCTTGTTTTCATTTCTTCACTCTCCTTCAGAAGAGATGTTTAGTCCAAGCGTTTATTTCTGCTTATCCTGTTGCTAGGCAGACAGGTGACAAATTTGAGGTGGGGAAAAAGACTCTAAAGCACGCCACCAGAACAGTTGTAATGTGTATTGGCACTGATTCTTTACATCTCTGGCACTCTGGAGAGGTAGAAGACAACTCTTCCGAAAGATGTGCCTCATATGGTGTTTTGCTTATGGTTGTGCTGCTGGTAATTCAGAGCGCTGTCTAGCACTCAATCCAAAATCTCCAGGTGGTGAAAAGGGTTGAGATCGCGTGCCTGCAAAGGCCGTGCCATACAACTGACATCATTTTCAAACTGAACAAACTATTCAGTGGCGCCTCATTCCCCGCGGATGGGTGCTATCCTGAAAGAGACCACTCCCATTAGGATGGAAAGATTTCATCACAGACTCAGGGCTACTACTCAGAGCAACTTTGCATTGATTTGCGGTAACCTTCCCCTCTGTGGGGACAAACAGATCCTAACCACGCCAACAAAACGCCCCTCACACCATAACCGAGTCCTCACGCAGGACACACAGGTGCAGATCATATCCACATGAAAGACACTCTCAACCTCTAAAATGACTGCACGTCCACAGAGGAATGAGAAGGTAATTTAACGACTACCTTAACTGTTAGTACACACACGTGAACTGCTTGAAGATCCATCAAGCAATCCCAAATAACAGAGTGATTATCTAATCGCAATATTTTTTTAATGTGCACAGATGACAGCTTATTTCATTAATGTGTCACTCACTGGGCTGTCACAGCATATTAATGCGCACCATACATCACTCTGGCTCCAAAATGTAGCTAAATGAATATCTGCCATTACTGCCAGGAGACCGAAATAAATATACGTGTGAAAGGTGGAAAATTAATTAAAGGGCTGGTAAAGAGGTATTATTCACTAGACAGAAATATCCGTCAAGGCAGCTTGGCACAAGGAGAGTCGTCGTGACAAAAAGCTCTTCTGAAGGTGTTCTTGTTCATCATCCTGCGATTCTCTCCGGAACAAAGGTTTAAGAAAACTTGATACTTTAGTGTATTAATCGGTTGAACTGTCTTTTTTTTTTTCTCTAACATTCTTTCTGAAACAAGCTGTCAATACATTTGATTTCACATTAGCCCCTTCCTTACAATGAAGTACCAATCAATGCGTTCTTCTCTGCACTTACAAGTCCTCCTCCAGGCAGACTTCTGGGGGCTGTGCCAGAGAAAATCAATTGTTTTTGAAATGCTGGCAAGCCGACAGCATCGTCCCACAAACAGCATAGAAGAAGAGAAAATGCCAGACTGTTAAACTGTAATTCATCAGCTTCATTTGGCCATGAGAGGAATATCCTTTATTGACATCATTACCACAGCTGATCTCTCCGCTAAGGCTCAAAACCTGTCCTTTAACTTCTGCTCTACTTTAAATATCACGAGCCATTAATTAGCTAAGCATTATTTGGTATTTGAAGGTCTGACAGCTTATCAATGAACTTATCATTTCGTTGAACTCCTCACTTCATGCCACCTCCACCCTCCACCCACGAGCGCTGATAACTGAACTTAATCCGTGCTGCTCCACTGTGCCTCGGCTTGGATGTGTCACATCTCCCAAGGCCAATGTGGGCGTGACAGATGGGTGGGAAACCGGAGCCCAAAATTAAATAGCTGATGGGTGCAGCAGACATAAAAAAAAGAAAAAATATTGGCACTTAATTGGAACCAACAAGGTCCTGGTAGGATATGAGTGTGAGCAAAACAAATGTAAACAGTAGGAAAGGACAGGTGGAGGATTTCCACAGGCCTTATGAAAGCATTTCTCCTCCAGCACACGCATTTATACTTAGCACTTTTATAGACTTTTTGTTGGAGTGATGTGAAGCCTGCAGTGAAATGCATTAAAGCCTTTTGTAATGGACTGAGCTTTCTGGTCAGCAGCAAGTAGTCTGCAGTTTGGTCCAGTTAGGCACTGCGTGGTGTATACAGTGCTAGCGTCTGACTTGATGCATTACGTGCTACAAGGGCCCAAACCTAGTTTGGCACATATTTTTCATCTTTATCCCCCAGCTAAGCTGCCAGACACGCCTGAGAGACATTTTTCCAGGTAACTGTTTCCACGGGAAACAGATAATATAGAAAATGACTCGCTTTTGCTAACAAAAATACCAATGAATCAAAAAAGGAAAGACAAATTAGTTCTAACAAACCACTGCCAAAAGAATAGCTTTCTTGTCTTCTAGCTCCAAAAGCATGTTAGAAGCTGCATTTTCAGTACTGATGGATTTTTCAGGCCAATTTTAACACAGCATTTGGGAGCTGCAATCTAATAAACACAAATAGAGTTCAGCCAGCGTTTTCTGAACAGACAACATAATCTTGGTATAGCTTCTTGAGATTTGTTTAAAGAATTTAAACCAATATTAATTCTTAGCACATGTTCAAACTGACTACTTTTTAACTACACTGCTCAAAAAAAATTTAAAGGAACACTTTTTGATAAGAGTTTAGCATTAAGTCAATTAAACTTGTGCGATATCGATCTGGTCAGGAGCCCTAGAGGGGCAACAATGAGACAACCCCCAAAACAGGTGGAGGCCACTCACATTTTTCCCCTCCTCATCTTTTCTCACTGTTTTTTTCACTAGTGCTGCATTTGGCCAGGGTCAGTGTCACTACTGGTAGCATGAGCTGATACCTGAACCCTGCAGAGGCTGCAGAGGTGGTCCAACTCCTCCAGGATGGCACACCAATACGTGCCATTGCCAGAAGGTTTGCTGTGTCTCCCAGCGCAGTCTCAGGAGGATGGAGGAGATTCCAGGAGATAGGTAGTTACTCTAGGAGAGCTGGACAGGGCCGTAGAAGGTCCTTAACCCATCAGCAGGACCGGTATCTGCTCCGTTGTGCAAGGAGGAACAGGATGAGCACTGCCAGAGCTACAGAATGATGTCGAGCAGCCACTGGTGTGAATGTCTCTGACCAAACAATCAGCAACAGTCTTCATGAGAGGCTGTTATTTTCCAACTTTACTACTGGAACACGCTCAACCCGGGAGTGACATCACCCCCTGTTCTGGTATCTGACTTCCAAAGTAAATGAAAGGCAACAAGCACAGGAAAAAGTACATGTGGAAGATGGCGACTAGTGTAGCTGCCGCAATCTCTCTGCTATGGAAGTATTTTGTGTTCAAGGGAAGGGTAACCAAGGAATGATAACTGATTTGCAAAAGGCAACATGCAAACTACGGAATAATGTTTTTCAGACCAAGGAAGGAAATAATTCAAATTTAGCAAAGCACCCAAAGGACCAGCATCCAGATCTGTTCTAACAATTTAAGTGGAGTTATGTTCAATTCACAGCAACAACATGGCCACAACAACATCATCTAAAGCCTTATTTTGATAGACCAGAATCACCAAATCCTTTAGGAATCCACATGTGGATCAAGATTTTCGCTGGATTAAACTGCTCATTCATTGCCAGATTTTGTGGTCCTTATAAACAGTTGTTAGACTGGTTGTCACAGTTGACATTCATGAAGTCAAACCTATTTGTAAGCAGGTTTATTCTGTATTTTTTAAAAAAAAGAGGCGGAATAGCTGAATTAAATGGCACTCAACCATACTGAATAGGAGTAGAATTTCAAATGGAGAAAATATCATCAAGACCCTTGAGTGCACCCAGACTTATTACTTTTAGAGAGCTGCCACTTCGGTCACAAGAACATAATTCATGTTTATCACCAAGTGTATTAGGGGACAAATGTGGCAATCTTTATAAATGTAAAAATATCTACAGGTGCACTTGATAGTTTCTATTGAAATGTAAATAAATAACTAAACACACCCCCTTTTTAAACTCCCACCAAGTCATGGAAAGAACCGCTCTACGCTGCTGCAAAATGCTTGTGTCAGCTCTGCACGTCCTTCCCAACGCCGGGCTCCTCTCCCCATCCTGCCCATACGCACTGTAATTCATTTATACGCCTGGCGCCATTATACGCAGTGTTTGTGCATTAGGTGAACGTGTTGTCTTCTGCTTTTATGGTGTGTAACAAATTAAGTTAGAGAGGAAAATTATTTAGAGGAACCAAAAAAACTGTCAGGAACTCAGTGGGGTACTGTGAATTAAGAAGACACAAAGTCGAACAGACAAAAGTACTAATTTACACAGTGTTGCTTTTTTGGTGTTGATTGTATCATCATGTGCAGTCAGTCATGTAATAGACTGCTGTTAACCTCTTTAATAAGATGACCAGGTGTTATTAGAGTGAGGGGGGAAAAAAGCCTTCAGGCCTGATGTTGGACAGTAGCAAAAGAAAGGTTAAAATGGTGACTGGACCTGAGACTGATCAAGTCCTTATTATATACAGAGAAAAGGGGGAAGGGGAACTTTTCTATGCGTGTGCGTACGCAATACAAACATGAAGACATCACAGACCACTAATTATGGGAAATAATGGAGCAGTGGGTTAACTAAGGCAACATTTTTAAATCAATTCTGGGCAGCAGGGACATGCTGAGGTTAGGGACCCATTTCACTTGAAAGGGGTGGAAGACAGCGAAGATTTTAGAGGAGAAGGCACTCAATAATTTAGCAATTTCTTCAAATGCTATAATAGGTTGCCTTTCAGGCTTCTCTCAATAAAAATCTGTCTCCAAACCAAATCCTTTAGACAGCTTCTGCTATGTACTTTGATCTCAGTGCAACGAATAAACACGTCTCGATGTCTTTGCATGAGGTTTTGTTTGTGAAAATGAGCACATTGAGCTGTATGAGACCTAAAAAAAAAAAAAAAACATTAAAGGAAACAACAGTTGCAAATGGTCAGCGTCACACTGGGTATTGTAGCATGCTTTGGAAGTGCCTAAGCACCAAATTATTACACTAACAGTCATAATAACTGAATAGCTGCTCAGTATCAATGCATCAGATCTGCTATCCGTGAGCTGCAATTGCGCACAGAAAATCTAAGGGCATGAAAGTACATAGTGTTTCTACACTCAATAAAGCAATATCACAACGCCTTGGGGCTACAGCTCGAATAGGAACAGCCTTATGCTCATAAAGAAGCTGCTAAACGGTAAATCTGTAGCCTTGTTTTGCGTTCACATGTTCAATTAAATTTATTTTTAGTACTTATTTAATTCTAAGAACTGAAACATTTACAAGTTGTAACTTAGAAGTTTTCTGCTTTCTATATCCTTCAAACCAACAGCCAAGATAGAGGTTTCACATAAGGCTTTATGGACATACACAAGTCCTGAACTTGCACAATGAGTATTGTATAGTATACCTTATATCCTACATGTGCTGAAATGAATAGATGCACACTTTGAATTACAGTAGGCAGTCTGTCATCAGTGATAGTAACTCTTTGGAAAAGAAGGAATGCCCGCCATGCACACATTTACACTCATAAATGCTTAACAACAGTACCGCTGTGAACACAAACTGAAACACCAGCAAGCAAAGTAATTGTGATCACAATATGCTGCACAACATCTACCAAGGCTGCTTGGTAGACGAATGGCTCAAGAGCCTCATCGTCGAGGCCTTAGTTATTAAGAGTGAAGAAGAAAAGTGCAAAGCTAGGATATCAGCATGCACACTGAAAGCAGGCCTGGGAGCAGTGTGTCTCCAGCACCGTGGTGACAGATGGAGAGCACTAGCATATACCTCCAGGGGTCTGACCTCATCAGAATTTAACTTTTTACCCAGACAGAACCAGAGCCACCAGTGCCTGTGATGTGCTTGTGCACACTATGGAGGCTCGAGATACTGTGTGGTCCAAACAAAGCAAACTTGGCTCGCCACTGTGCACTTAAAAAAAAAAGATAAAGTGCAACAAAGGGACGCAAAATCAGAGATGCCCAGCAAGATAAGGCTGAAATGAAAGTGAATACAATGCAATTTATCCGTTCGATTCCTAAGCAGTCTGATCCATATATGCAGAACAGATTGAATGTAGAGTAAGAAGTCGTACTAACAGCATTTATCACATTAGAGCATCCCTCAGGAAATCATTAGAGAGGAAATAAACTGCACAGTTTTTCTTTTGGAAGAATTAAACTTGTATTTATAGTCCATCAAAAAAACTCTCTGATTCCCCTCAGTCATAATTTAAACTCAGCCTCCAAGTGAAATATGCCTTCTGTCACTGGCCTGTGACCAGTTACATTAAATATAAGTAGGGGGAGCGCTTTACAGTCAATTAGCACATTTCTTGGGAACCACTTTAACAACATATTCTCTGATTTAGGATTTTCTCTGTTTAATGTCATGAAAAAAGATTTTTGGAAAATGTTGCTTCAACCTGAGATCGGCATTTTTCTCTATTTATGAAAAAACATTTTAGACCTAAAAATCAATTCAAGTGCTACACTTAATGATCGCCAATCTATTTTCTCTGTTAGATGACGCTGAATTGAAGAGACGCGTGTGTGTATGTGTGTGTGTGTGTGTGTGAGAATTGGCACACAAACCAAGTGTAATTAGTCTTACTCTGAGTGCATATTTATTACTGAGTAAACCACTCTGACAAAATTGTTGTTCTCCAGATCATTGTGATCCAATATTAATTTAATTATATTGATTATTATTATTTTCATTCACCATTCTGCTTAACATTCAGTAACAGAATAACAAATGAACAGACTACATGAATGACTCTCACAAGACATCGAGGCGAGACTGCACATAATGAATCTGTTATAATCAAATGTTAAGCTACAGAGAAGCTTAAATCTTAAGTAGACTGTGCAGTTTCTCAAGAATCAGCAGTGGGATTGTTGCTACAGACTTGGTACTAAAAAGTTGGAGATAAAGGTTGGAAGTAGGAAAAAGGCAGTTATCAAAACTAAATAGGAGGCATTTATTTTGAAAATCTGGCAACTTGAAGAACTTAAAGAGGATAAAAATCCTCAGTTACAGAAGTCTGTTTATGAGATATTTCTGAGCATAGTGTGAATTAGGGGCTTTTTTTTTTTAAACTTTACAGCATTAAAGCCTCTTGATAACATCCAATAAGTAACGGGACGCTTTTATTTTGAAAATGTGAGTTTAAAGAATCCTGGTCAATTCCTATAGCCATTCCAGGCTTTTATTAAAGGAAACATATCATGCAAAATCCACTTTTTTAGCCCTTAAATACATTTTTTTTGTGTGTACTTTGAGTGTGTAGGAGTGCAGAAAATGTAAATGTCTCTCCCGGTGCTGCGTAGATATCTTCATATTCTTTTTGGGTCATAATTTTCAGCCTGTTCAGTTTTCTCTATTCCCTGTTACGTTTTCTTATCTGTTACGTCACAATATTTGCTGTGGAACTGCTAAACAAGGGCATGGACTTCTGGCTAACAAATTTCGTGAAGCCTCCATTTTTTTTTCTAGCAGCGATTTTGTAGTCCAGTTCAGTTATGCCGAAGTTGCAAGTAGACAAGTCAAAATGTTCAGTTGTTGGGTGTATTAACCCACACGATTCCTTACATCGCCCCCCAGCATCAGAGCCTCTTCAAAG
>JAVDPK010000312.1:706445-720830 GCA_034780415.1 Cichlasoma orientale | reverse complement strand
TCTCTCTCTCTCTCTCTCTCTCTCTCTCTCTCTCTCTCTCTCTCTCTCTCTCTCTCTCTCTCTCTCTTTTTTTTTTTCTTTCTCCAAGACACGTCATGCAAAACCAAGAATTGCAAACCCTTGCGAGTGAGGAGGGACCGTCCGGACAAGTTGAAGGCCTTCAGTCACTAAAACAAATAAAGATAAAGCGCAAGAAGGTTCGGAGCTGACAAAATAAATCCCGCGAAGGAAAACCATAGGGTATCTCCTCCTCCTCTCCCCAGATCCGAGCTTCAGGATCCCGGAGAAGGGAGACCGGGGCGCAGTGATACGGCGATGCCGCAGTGCCGCTTTACAGGCTGCGCGCTTCCTCCTCGGCGCAAATAGTGCTGTGGCTGGACATTTGTTCTGCGAGTAACAGAAAGGACGCAGCACAGCTGGGAACTTATTCGTAAGTCAAAATGTAATAGAGACAGTTTAAACAGTCAGTTTTTTCAAACTTGACTATGATTTGCATCAAGCTTTCTTTTTTTCTTTCTTTGTCGAATGAACATGGTAAAATAACACAAGTCAGGTGAACAGTACAAGTATGAAGTTAGTGTATGTAACCATAAAGGCTGTGGCTGTAATGAATACTGGAAGGCAGTGGCTGGTCATTACCTTATGAACCTCGGCTCTGTCATCAAAGCTGTTTAAAGGTTATGGTAAAATATGCACTCATTAGCATAATTGCTTAAATACTAAATTGAGTAGCAGCCTATGAGACTAACACCCACCGAGCTAATGAAAAAGCTATAGGATAATGCACGTAATTGTTTTTATAGAGAGGAAAAAAAATTGCTTAAACATAGACTATTCACTCACTACTTCAGCTGCTGTATCTTTATTTTACCCAAATAATTTATTCAGTCAAACACAGCCTGTGTCTGAAAATCCCCCCCTTTAGAAGAGCTACCTTAGCTAAGGTGTTAGATTATCATTTGTCTCATAAAAGTGACTGTAAGCCTTTGCTTCATGGACACCTGGGACCAACTAACTCATTTCCCCACCCAACAAACGCTGAGGAAATGTCTGACCTTAGAGTACCTGCAGCAATGAATAATAAAAGACCAAATAAGCACAGCATACTTCCGACATTTAAAGAAAACATTTACTTTGGAAAGCTGCTTCACAGCATTGAGTTGTTAGTCACTCCAGCCCATGCAACCAAGGCAATTACTTGCACCTGTGGGTCACGAGTTTCCAGCATTCACTGCATTATCCCAGTGAACTGTATACTAGAGAATTGCATGTTTCTTCACTGACTGCAAACAGGCTGCCTTGAAGTGAAGGCTCTGTACCTTTTTCATTATGTTGGTATCATGCACTGCATTGATATTGTGCTAAAAAAAAAAAAAAGAAAAGAAATATGGAGTTATTCAAAATCCATGTTGTGCATCATTTGGCAGGAATAAAGCTATTCCTCAACAAGCTTTCTTGAAAGAGGTCACTTTACGCAGGTTGTTCAGTGTCATTCATGAAAAGCAGTCAAGCGTCAGATTGAGATTTACTGTGAATGCTGGAGAACATCACTTGAATGGGTTTTGCTGTGCCGTTACAGTAGATAGTATAGATTTAAGTAATTTGCTTGCATTTATGAGCCCATATTAGGCGAATCATTACCTGAGCGACATAACCTGGAAGGACACTCGTATATTAAGGTGCAAAAAAACGTGTTTGAAGTTGTCTTCAATTCCTCCAAATTGCAAATGTGTATTAAAGCATTAATCCATATTTCAGTAAAAATAATTAATCAATACAAGTCCCTGCAGCTTTATGTGCAGCAAATAGTTTCATGATATAAACAATGTGTGGTTTGTCATCAGGAGCGGGCGAATGCCTCGTAGCACATGTCACTCTAGCATTACCACAACATGTATTGATTTGTAGGTCCATTAATACCCATGGGGTGCGCATTAATAACAGTGTAAATACAACAGTGTGAATTTGTACAGCAGTATCAATAGTGAATTTAATAACAGCTTTATTGGATGGAGTGTCAAAGCCTCGTAACACTGATCATATCGAAAAAAGGGCGAGTGTCACACCTCTCACAAACAGGAGTCACGGACCCTCAGTGAACTGGCCCTCTGCACGGCCGACCATGGGTGGGCTGTGTATTTTTAGCTTGGTCTAATGATGCAGAGGCTGAGTGGCTTGGCTCAGAGCTTGCTTAAAGTGCTTCAGTTCCCAGCGCCCGGTGGAACGGGGACCCCATCTGCCTGTAAGAATAATGCTGGGGGATACACATGCACTTGACCCCTCCTCATCTTCCAGGAGGAGTGTCCTTGTGACAAAGTGGCGTGGTAGGGGAGAGGCAGCAGCAAGGCGGCTAATTCAGCTCTCCCAGCCTCTGCTCATTTGCGGGGAAGATGAATGTGCTCCTCTACTCTCTCCTCTGCCGTGCCATAATTAGCTTTAATTACACCTTTGCCCAAACTTTCGCTGCCTCCACAGCTTCATTCACTGTCACACTGCAAACTGGGTTCAGGGATTTGAAGGCTGATAAATTGGAAATACGTTTGGCGACGTGAGAAATGCGCACAAGTCCAAAGTAGCGTGATGATTTGAGAGCTATCAGGGCATCTGCATAAGTGGGCTCCAGCCACTGACTGTGGCTTCAAGCCTCCACGTCTCTCCACACAATAAAAGAGTCAAAGGTAATTCTTTCCAGCTGCGGTGTTTCCAACTAGCTGTAATAATGGTTTCCTGACCTCTATTTTGTGATTGGATTAAAGTTGAATCGCTGGGTTTTTTTTTTACACAGGAAAACAAAGTCTGCTGAAGGAAAATGAACTTAAGGACTAAATGGCAAAAATTGAGAAACTGTTATAAAATAGAGTCAAGATCCCTTATAAGCCAACACAAGTCTATCAGGCTTTCATAACGACTGTTTTACAGCGCAGGCATTTTCCACATACCACGCACGCCTGAGAGGTTTGTAAAAGGATGAAGCTCTAGTCGATCACAGACCAACTATAATGCCACCTGTGTTACCTTGGAATAAAGACAAAATGCATCGCTCCTGTTACAGCGCTTATTTATCTCTAATTGCCAAGTCAGAATGCAACACTTCACTCCCTGTTTTCCTCCGCAGACAGCAGATGGTAGCAATTAAAGAATCGGATTAACAAAATAGAATCATGCGTATTATCACACCTGCCTCATTTCCAACTTTTACCTTTATCCCATTTGTGCATCTTCATCCGTATTATCTCTGCTTGTCAGGGAAGAGACTCAACTGGGACGTAATGACAATATGGGTGCAATGCAAGTTGATTTGCTGAACACTTACAGCAACAAAGACATTCTAAAATTCTTTTTCCTCCTACAGATCTGCCAGCAGGCCCTGTAATAGCCTTTATTACTTGCACTGTGAATGCACAACAATAGTCCTCGCTTAAATAATCCCCCCCCCTGTATCTGTGAAGAGCTGCATAGAGCGCCAGTCCCCTTTTGTTCTGTGTTGTTATGTTCACTTGGCCAATATGATTTGCTGATGCTATTCATCAGAGGTATAGTGGGGACTACAATGTCTCTAACACACTGTGTGTGTGGGAGGTATAATATTCATCACTAATGACTTGTCCCTGAAGGCCTTACAAGTGGTTAATGACCTTAAAGTACAAGTAATACATGACAAGCATATGACATATTCACTGCTAAATTGTGGCACATGACCCGCTGTTTAAAAACTGACCTAATTTATAAATAGTTTCAGCGCGTCTCCACTGGCAGATTAAAAAAAAAAAAGAAAGAAGAAGAAGCAGCATTTAAAGCGGCCACAGACTAATGTGTGAATATGTTTCATTGGAAAGATGACTTTTTAAAGCAGAAAAGTGAATTAGAATGATTGATTATACAGATCAGTACGAGTGAGGTTTGTACCTGTAATAATGACAGCAGGGACTGAAAAGCCTCTCTGGATTTAATATATGGGACCTGTCAAAATCCTCTTAGCTCATGGTTCCTCAGCTGGCTCAGACAATCAATCACTGTTGACTGTTTGGGCATCGGATAAGACTCACATTTACCATCATATAAATGTGGGAAGGAAATTAATTTCAAATAATTTACTGATTATTTAAAAAAAAAAAACATTATGAAGTTGTGCAAAATTTGAATGAATCCTCTCCGAGAGGCTGAGTCCTTCAGGAGTAAAGCTGTGGAGGGTTTACCACCCTGTGAAAGACTTCATGGGCAAATAATTGAACAACTTAAGAGTAAAATTTTAATCAAAACAGAAATTCATTTTGGAGATTGTGGATGCTTCGTTCTAAAGGCAGAAGGGGACCGTGTGGTCTGTTAGCTCACAGCTGAAACTCCAGCTTATGTAATCTTATGGGGAGGAGTGGGGGGGGCATTAATGCTCATGGTATACTTGACTTGCACATCTGTGAATGCCTCATTAATGCCAAATGATAGCTACAGATTTTTGAGCAGTATAGGCTGCCATCGAGACGTCTCTTCACTCAGTGCTCATCTACTCACAGCTGTAAAATCATATTTTGTAAATATTACATCAGCACGACGCTGTTGTGAAAGAGTCTGGGCACTAAACTGGCCTGCCTGCAGTCCAGAGCTGCTGGACTGTCATGACCAAGGAGGTCCTGACCTGCTGAGCGTCTGAACTTCATTACTCATTATCAAAAAGTGTTGGGAGAACATTTTGCTTTCTGAACCACGGAAATTGATCTCCTCAGTTTCCAAATGCGAAGAGTGTTCCTAAAAGAAGAGGTGATGCAAGACAGTGGCAAACATGCCCCCCCCCCCCTCACGCCCCCATTCTAAAAAAAGTGTTGCTGGCATCAAAATCAAAATCACGTTTTTCAAAAAAGAAAAAAAAAATCAGTTTAATAATTTCATTACATTTAAGGTTTAAATCATTGGCAAATCAGTGCGAGTTGATTTTATTGACACAGAATGACACTTTTATGTAAATAGTTATATGGTTGCATTACGATCACACACTGGTTGCTTTTCACACTTTTCATATTTCAGATGTGTATGTGCGGTTTTCTTCTACACTAGCGTTTCATCATTTTTCAAGTCCAGTTGCTTATTTCATATAACGTACTGTTCAGCTGTTACTGGATTTTTGGAGTGTTTTTTGCTGAGTGATGGAGCATTTTCACTTTTTTTTCTTCTTTTTGCACAGCAAAGACGTCTGAAGTCTGTTTAGCTGCTTCACTTTCAGGGTGCGGGAACGGCGCATGCTTGCTCACTGTCAGATTGTTGGTGTAATTAGTAACACCATTAAGCGCTGTGAAAAGCCGGCTGTTGAAGAAGTGAACAAATAATAGCTGGCTGTCACCGGTTCTTTTGAGTCTCAGAAGGAGGCGCAGCGCAGGAGTATTTAACATATTCTGCTCAACAGCTGAAGTGTTGAGTTTAAAATACAAGTGAGGGTTTGATGTGCTGGAGGCATCTCTGTGAACTGACCCTCAGCCGAAATGCCAGGAATGACCTTTCACTGCACGTTTGGCTCAAAGAGGAAATCATTTACACGTGTATTCATTATTTCAGTCGATGAGTCGGTGCTCTTAAGCTGCCATTCTTTTTTCTCTCGTGCTGGAATTTTCTATATTTGTCATCAGGAAGACTCGCAGATACGTAGCTCATGGAAAACTATAAAAAAAAAAAACAGCTGGAGACAGAAAATAACACAAAGCAAACATGCCGCTGTGTTTATCTCGAGCACCACGGAGCAAAAATAAAGAGCCGCTGATAAGTTCTTTGAGTGACAAGTGGAAATATTGAAAATGATAGCTGACCTACTAAAACAACAACATAAAGCTTCTTAAACTAAAGACGCTGTCAGATGCGTGCGCACTGCAAACAAAAGACTGAAATCTCTTTATTTGAAAAGCACGTCTACGGCTCAATTACAGAAACATTCGGCGCTCACTAATTCATGAGACGACAAGTTCAACATCAAGTTGAGCCACTTGAGATAAAACGGAATGATTTCAGTCTGCTTTACTCTTGTTGAGCACAACCGAGGCCTGATAGGAGCATGTGTTTTCAATTCCGATATAATGAAGTCATGGAGAGTCTTCAGAGGGACCGTGAGGTTGGGAATGTGTTGCAGTATTTCTGCTTTTGCGATGTCAAATTCATAAATAATGAAGGTTTCAAATTAAAGCTGGAGCCTCGCTCTGGTGCAGAGCCGTGTGTAAATTATTCCTTGGACGTGGATCACTTGTTCTGCAGTCTGTTCTTATTTCTTGGGCTTGCGCTGTAACTATGACCTACATGTTCATTTTTTTCCCACAAACACCACCGGAGCAATTCCGCACCTTCGCTTGATTTGTCTTGCAGTTTCTTGCAGGCATCAGAAGCATTACTCACAGCAGCAACCCACGTCCACTGAACAAGCCCACTTTGAAGACTGCACGATGCAGGCCCCACTGTCACATAATACTTCCTGTCCTTTTGCTAACCTTGGCGCTAACACCCCCCCCCCCCCCACCTCACCCTAGTCCACATAGAGAGGCAGAAATAGTGCATCAATTTATGTGTATTATTTTTGCTTTTTTATTTATAAAAAAAAAACAGTTCAAATTAAGGAAAGAATGGAATCTGTCCATTTTTATCATGAAGGAGATATTGTGATTGGTTTAAACCCTGAAGAAGGCATACTGGTGTTTATGTGTGCACGTAAGGAGGGGGGTCTTTGTGGAATGGGAAGGAGGGATGTTTTCCAATTACTGTGGCCCCTCTCCCCCCTTCTCAAAGGGCAGAGGAGGTAAAGTTGAGCTCGTTTAGTAGTATTAGGGAGCCCTCCCTTGCCTCTCCCCTGCAGCAACTACGCAATGCGCACAAGATCACCTTAATAGAATTTGTAAGCTTCCAAATGAAGTGGATTGTAAAAGACAAAATAACATAAGCGATATTTTTTCTCGCGTGGCGGGGCGAGGGAGGTTTCCTGCAGGGAGCCAGGAATGAGAGGAGGTGGTGAAATGACAGTAAAAAGGGGCGAGCGGGGAGACACGTCGGCGATATGACTCCATTTGAGTCCCATCTCTCTCCTTTTGCATCCAGTTGCCAGCTTGCATTACTGGAGATGAGTCGTTTCACAGTCATTAATTTACTGACCCACCTAGTAGAGCAGCCCATTATGGAGGAAGCTGGCGTCATCAGAACCTCCAGGGTGACTGTTTTTACAACATGTGTTTCATTAGGTACCCATAAACACACAGTGTAATAGAAATATGGAAACAGTTAGGCGTGATTAAAATAAAACACACACACACACACACATCTATGCAGCAACAGTGGAATCACATGTAGCACAGACTAGCGGGGAGCCCTGGGGATAAAACTTGTAATGCTTGTGTTTTCTGTTTTCATAATGGAGAGGCATTGTTCCCAGGGATTGCAACAGATTACGAGGATCAGAAGGATGATCTCTCTCCAGTATACTTTTCTTCTAAGGATTTGATTCGGTGCCATTAAAAGGACAATCTATGCAAAACAAAAGAAATTAAATGAATTAGTAAAAATGTTGACAGACAAGAGCGACACAAGTTAAAGCGTCCATCCGCAGGTACTCACGCGACTGTGATGCGGAATCACAGGACACGTCATTAGTCACGTGCAGTCTATGGAAAAACAGACATAACATATATGTTACCTCTGTTTTTAGAGACAACCTAACATGATGAATGATTACACATTCACATCAGACAACAAGCAACATCCAAGTCGTGATCACGTCACTGAATCATTTCATGTTTAAATGCAAAAAGTTTCAGAGGGATTTTGACATTCTATGCAATCAAAATGAAAACCAAGTGATTTAAAATCCCGAGTCTTTGCAATCGTACTTGCAAAACCCAAATCCGTGCAATTAAAAGCGGATTATTAAGGGTGACACTTGTTTGGTTCCAGTGAAAGTTTTATTAAACGCCGAGCCAATCTCTTCACTCGGATTCCCTCGAGACTGTGCAGACTGCGCGTGCTGATGGGGAGCAACAAGAGGCTCCATCTGTACTGGCTCAGCCTGTCTCAGCCTCGATCTCGTCCATATGCCAGCTGCGGAGAATATCTCTGTCTCAACAGAGCCGGTTTGCTGCGTGCTGCAGTTTAGATGAGCTGGCCTCAAAGCACGCTTTCATTTTTATTGAGATAAACGACAACTCTGTGATGCGTTTACAGCCTCGGCTCCGTTCTGGTGCTGGATGCTGTCAGAATGTGTGGTGGGAGGCGTGGATTTTATGTTTGTCTGAAAAAAAAATCATTTTTTATTTAATTTTTAAACTGACCTTTGACCAATATAATTGGACCAAATTCTTTTCAACACAAGTTGCATTTGGATTGTGTGGGATAAGGGTCGAATAAGGCTCAACGGTTCAAGCAAAAATAAAAAATGGAGATTCTCCCTCTCAATGCCTGGTGGTGGTGGCGCAGATGAATATGAAGGCTTGGATGGAGGGTGAGGTGGAGATGGGGAGGAGGTGGGTTGCACAAATGAGTCTGCAATGGAGAATGACAAGTAAGCGGTGAGATTTAAAGTATGCAGAGTGGAGGCTGATTGGCTTAAAGAAGGTGGGCAGAAAGATGATTGGACTAGAGCAACGATGACAGCTTTGAGTTTGACAGGACGGGAAAATGGAAGTGATGGGAAGAATAAACCTGCAGCCGAACACCCGGGAAAGCAGATGAGTGATTGCAGATCTTCCTTATTGAACTTACGCTGCATTAATCACCACCTGAAAGGCAATAACAGTACAAAGACAAAGCAGAAAGCCTGAATGCATGACTGTGGATAGGTCACATGCTCCGGACATCCCCCCCCCCCACCCCCCAAAACATACGCGCACGCACAGATCTATTCTCCCACTGGTTCAAACTGCTCCAGAATGATGCATTGTCAACCGGTGAGTGAAAAGCTGCAAAAAGAAATCGAAACATAAATCCTGCTAAATCCTTCACGAGTGAAACCTTCATAGAGCAGCAAAGACTGTTACACATAAAGGAGAGTGGAAATGAGAAGTATTCGTGAGTAGTCACAAATACCGTTACGGATCAATCAGTACAGCAAGTCTCACTAATCTGATGATGAACCATTTCACTGATTTTTTAAAAAGCTGTGATTGTCACATTTTGGTTAAAGTAGGACTCTGGATTCAGACTCAAACACAGTCGGCAGTTTTAAAAGGTTTATTAAAAGATAACCTGTTCTCAATAAGTGTGAAACTTGAGACTTTGTGTTGACAGCAGCGACGCAACCGTAGAGAAAGAGGGAGAGGATTGGATTAACTGTCTTACTTGGAGGCATGAGTGAGTGAGACTCAGGAAAGGTCTTTGCAGGGCAGGCAAGTTTCCAGAAGGGTGGAGAGTGGTCAGGCAGGTAAGTCTCAGGTAAGTCCTGAACTCAGATTTCCTTGGAGCAGAAGGAGCGGAACAGAACAGGTTTGCGCGGCTTGGCACGGGCTGACAATTGTAATGCAGACAGAGCAAACGGGGTTAGTCGACGACAAGCAGAAGCGCAGGTAGCAAACAAAGAAGGCCCGATTACCATCGGCAGAGAGCTGCTGCACCACCCGCCCCTTAAATACCCAGGAATTTATGAGGAAATTCTGAGCAGATGTGAGAAGGACAACCCGAGCAGAAGAACTCCACAGAGCCGATTACTCCACCTAGAACTCGAAGAACCGCTTATAAAGTGAGAGAGGAACAGAAAATAAACACAAATCCCCCCCGAGCCCGCCCACACCGTGACAGTAATGTCACTGAAAGTGTTCACATCAAACCAGCACACGAGCCCAGATGGAGAAAAAAAAGAAAAACAGCAAGAAAACACCTGTTCTCATCTACTTTGGCCAAAAGGATTTATTTATTTTGAAGGTGAGGCATTATGGAGTTACACTGCGAGAGAGTCGAGTTCCTTTGACCTTGCTGTCTGTCTCAGTAAACTGGTACACGGTTCACAGGGTTTGTTTCTGCTGGCTAGGTGGACATTGTAATGCCGGTGCGCACTGAACCAAGTGTGGAATTCTCAAATCAAATGAAAAATTACTCTCATACCCCTGGCGTCGTCTGTTCAAATGCTTCGCACGGGGTAAAACGGCTGACAGTGCAGTTGCCATCTCCTGCTACAGACTCTTGACCAGCTTTATAGCCCCCCCCCCCCCAAACACACACACACACACATGTAATGGCCTTGCCTGAGGAAAATAAGCCAGTGACGCCCACTCAAGCAAAACAACAGCAGACAGCTGAGTAGAAAAATTCAGGATTTATTTTGATGATGTGTTTTCATATGAATAATTGTACACATTTATCAGCCACAACATTAAAGCTGCACACCACAAAAGAACTCCCGTGTAAAGTGTTTTGGCAGCTTTACAAAATAATCGTTTTAATCAGCGTATGTAAATCAGACCTCTTAAGGGCATGAATGCTTTTCTCGCTGCATCTCTTTACAGGTCAGCAGCTGCTGGGAAAAAAATCAAATGCATGCTGTGCATGAATCCAATTGTTTAGAATCCAGTTTTGAGCGAGCGCCTCCTTCAGTCTGAAGAAGAAATCTTTGAATTCCTCTAATACAAATATTAGGAGAGGCAATATTCACGTGACCAACTCTGTTGCCACGGTCATTAATGATTTGTTCCTTAACTTGAGGTATCGTACGATCCAGTGAGACAGTCTCACGGGAAAAGAAAAGTGTTGTAATTGTAAAATGGCAATTTAATCATCATAAAATAAAGACGCTTAAAAAAATCTAATTAAAAATCTATATATAATGTAAATGTAAAAATGTGAACCTCTTTAATTAGCTTTCTATAAATGCTGTAACATATTCTGACTCAATGTAACACTCACAAACCTGATTCTAATGAACTCTACATAGCAAATGTGAACACTGTGTTCCCAAAGCAAATTAACCAAGTTTGACTCTTTAAAACCATACCTAGGTTGCCATGGTAATCAGATCTTATATAAAGTATACGGTGCATCTTTTTGCTCTTTATCTCCAAGCTTGTAGGTTGCGAGCACAGCTTGTAATTACATGCAGGCGTCTTAGAGCCCCAGAGGTAATGGGATACTTCTGAAGGATTTCAAAGGCCCACATGGCGTAATAAATACATGAGGAAGGCAAGGGCATTGATCGTGGGCCTGCTATATCTTGACACTTGCATTCGGCAGGAGTGCTGGAAACACCGCTGCGCTCTGAATGGTAAGCTGCAAAACAAATTGATAGACTGCTCGTGAAAGATGGGTAGCAAAGTGGTCCAATCTGGCAACAGGGCTGGAAATACTGCAGGTTGTCAGGTCTTGACGGAGCCGGTCTGACTGCAGTTCAGGTCTCATCTCAGCCCTTAAAAGGGTGAAAAAAAATTTCAATAAGCCGTTTATCATTAACCATGACTGTTTCATACTTCGAGGAATGATATCGGGGATTATTAGATTTCATCTAATCTCTGACTTACGTTTCCAAATCCGGTTCGCCAACCTTTGTGACAGGACTCAACATCATGCAGGGAAATTCACCTGCGCACCTGCAGCCTGCTGCAGACTTGCTCTGTCTCCACTGATATCCTGTAACACCATGTAAAAGTTATTTGAACAGCGTGAAATCTCGAAGGGTATGTTGTCCAGCGAGATGGGGAGGGTGTAAGGTTTGAGACCAGCACTGAACAAAAGATCTAAGGAGCGGTGTTAAAGACAAAGCTAGTGCCGGGTGCTTTGCATATTAATGAGAAGCATGCTTAAATACTGTGAGCATACCATTAGTCACACACATTATAATTCTCCTAACCACATTTATCGAGCCAACGGAAATCTATATCCCGCTGTTCTTTTAATTGCACTAGTTGAAGGGATCCCTCCAACTCACTTGTAAGGTCAGTGGCACAGCTGCTGGAGAGAATTTAAGTGACTTGAGGAAATTACATTTCAGAGCCAAGCAGCCAGGGTAATGGATGATTTTATCGTTTACATTAAGAAGTGTTTAATGGGAAAGCAACAAATGAACTGTTACAGCAACAGAAAGAAAGAAATATTTACCAAAAAAAAGAAGGGGAGAAAAAAAAAAGGGCATGTTTAATCCATGGCTCCACAGAGCATGAACAGCAACTGGAAGAATTTCAGAGTCAGCAGCCGCCGCATACATGCTGGCTCTAATAACAGCCTCCCGTGATGATCCCTTCATTACACACTGATGGAAGTTCTTACCAAAATGCGTAATGTATTCGCCCCTGGGCTCACAATAAATGTATGTAAAACAATGTTTCAGGTTTAATGAGTGTGAGCAGAGTCCGGAACTGTTTGATTATGTGTGTCGAGGAAAGATAATTTTGTACTAATGGGCAGATCTGGGATTTCTTTTAGGGCTTAAAATTTATTAGGCTGCGGACTAAAGGTCAAATGTTTATTTAAGGAAATTAGAGTTCAGTAAGGGGATGGGACTAAGTGCACATGTGCTTTTCCTTACAGCCTTTCACATATGTGGCTGCAATGGGGAATTTTCCTATTAACGTGGTCAAAGGTTCAAATAACGAGGTCAGCGTATGCACAGTATTCCCTGTGATACCGGAATGATGTCGACAAGACAGCATTTCCTCACATGGACACAGACATGGTTGTTTTCTGACTACAAAGTTTAGCTAATGCTAAAAAAAATGAGGCTGGTGCATCTGTAAAGGGTAATGCTGAGGAGTCAGAAATGAAGCTCTAAGCAACACGTCACTGAAATGTTTCTCCTGCATTGATAAGTGAAGCGAATAGCTTGCGACTACAGTTCCAGTGAGGAAAATGGGCGCATTTACCATGTAGCTCAACTTCTTTTCATAATTCCATTAAATCTAAGACTAAAAGTGGTCGTGGCGATAGCGATGAGACACACTATACCTGCGCTACCTTGTTACAATGACTTTGCTGCAGCGCATGATGCAGTAACGGCTGTAGCTGAGGAGGTAAATAGACTGATTCTTGTACAGCGTTTTGCTGCTCAAGCCCTCACACAACACGTCCCATTCACCCATTCGTACAAGCACTTTCAATCCTACAGTCACACTCCGATGAACTCCGGGTTCAGCATCTTGCCCGAGGATACTTTGGCACAAAAGCTGGAGCAGCCAGGGATCAAACCACCACCCTTCTGATGAGTAGATGCCCTGCTCTACCTCCTGAGCCACAGCCACCCCGCAAGCGCTCAGAGACTTTTGAAGTGTTCGTGTTGGTTAAGAGTGTAGACGTTGAAGGTGTTAGTGGGTACTTACCTTCAAAAGAATTAATAAAAAGAACTTAAGTTCAAAAGAACTAATATTCCTATAAATATACATGCACTCACTTAGAGCTACTCGTATTTGACTCTTTTTAACATAGTGTTTTTAAGCATTACGGGGGTGTTTAAAAAGAGAACATCAAAGATGAAACAAGTCGCCAGTAATTTTTACAGACAGATTAACAAATAACCCACCATAAAATAAAAAACCGGCATGTATCCGCTCGCCTCACCGGCGCATGTGTGCGCTCACAGAGTATTTCTCCCTCCTAGGTTATGACTTTAGCTCCATGTGATTGCAGTGATGGCAACGGGGCCAGAAGGCCTGGTGTAAAGTCGTACATCATGCCACTTCGGCTGAGAGGGGAGGGTGAGGGGATGGAGTGTGTGAGAGGCTTTCTGTCTGAGGCATCTGGAAGGAAAAATAAACCAGCGAGTTAAGAATGAGAGCAGAGAGCTGGAAGAAATGAGACGGAAGGTTTGAGTTTGGAAGGAAGAGAATTATCAACGAGGGGTAAGATCAGTGTTGGATTAAGATTGGAAGAAGATTACAGTGTGATTACTCAGATATTAAGCATTACTATTAACAGAGCCCAGGCCCTGAGTAACCAAGAGATGTGTAGTTTTAATGTATATAATTAAGAAAGAACATTGTTCCAAATTCTTTCACCTATAATAATAATGCAGAGCCTGAAATAAAGCTTTATACCAGCTCAAAATGCATGAATAACTCCCACTTTTAAGCCCATACTGCCAAATACTGTAAGCAGAGGTGAGATTTTCTATTTCCCTCCCCGATCTCAGCCTGTCCTCTCCGTTGACAAGATGTCCGTCATGTTTTATTCAGTTTCACCCATGTCCTTGAGCAAAGCAGGAGCCTGAGCAGAAGGAAACACAAGTGAGACGGCTTCATTTTGCCCAAGAAAGGAAAAAAAAAAAAGGCAAGATGAAATGTTTGGCTGGTACGCAATGCTCCCTCTTTTAGTCCTTGAGCAATGATGCACTGGCATTGTTTAAATAAGGTATTCTCATAGACCTGCGAGTGATGAATTGCACTGTCAGTCGCGGTGAAATAAGAACAAAAACCTTTCTCTGAAAAATAATATGCCACAGAAGCATTACCCCCCCCCCCC
>JAVDPK010000312.1:681055-694675 GCA_034780415.1 Cichlasoma orientale | reverse complement strand
GCAGGCCCATCCGTTCAGTGTCCTCCTCAGTCATCATGGTCACCAGGGGCGGGCTGGGGTTGAAATTCAGCCCGGGAGCTTGGTTTGGAGAGGCCGCGAGAGCTGCAGCGCGAGCGCTGCTGTGCTTAATTGGGAAAAAAAAATTAAATAAATTCTGATCACCGGCCGGTTCGGCCTGGAAACGACCGGGAAACCTCCCGAACCTCCCGTTGTCCACATGCCCCTGGTTGTCTGTCTCTCTGTGTTAGCCCAGCGAACAGGCTGGTGACCTGTCCAGGGTGTACCCTGCCTCCCACCCTGTGACAGCTGGGATAGGCCCCATCTATTGGCACTGAGGTGCTGTGTGATCAGTTCTGTAGCATTTGGCTGAATCTGGGCAGAGAGTATATCCCTGTACGCTGCAGAATGCATCCTACTTCTATCAGCAGTCACATCATCAATAAACACTAGTGACCTGGTTTTACTGGCAGCCGTACGCCCATGTCACATTATTGCTTCATCATGTTTGACATATTTCATTTTTTCAGCCAACTGATGGCCTGCTTCACTCAGTTCTAGTGTACATAGGCAAAAATGCAAATACTGTCATTCTCCAAATACTTACCATACCTGTGCCTTACCTTAACTGTATAAAGTCCAAAACAGAAGCAAAACATTTCAGAATCTTGAACAAATTGAGCAAATAAATCAAACATCTGCCTCGAAACTGAAAACACAGGAAATATTCTCTCTGTGTTAATATTATATGTGACCTGGTTGAAGATGTTTTTGAGTTATTTCCTTAGACACTGCTGCACAGATTTGTCTCATCCACTTTAATATAAACACGAGTATGCTCATATATACCTGAATATAGATTTTTTTCTGATATATCCACACAATGACTGCAAAGCAGCTGCTTGTCCTGTAGTTCAGCAGCATGTTTGCTTTGAATGTAAGGAAACTTGGGAAATCGATGAGCCACAGGGCCCGCGGTTCCCCGCATGTGCGCAGCTTAAACTGACCTTGGAGGCAAGATTTAAAGAATATTTCACGTGGGCAACATTCACCTCTTCAGGGATCAGCGGTTTTAGTCACAACCATTTGTTTGCTCGGCTCACGGTAAGAAGCCGGCTACTGGCTTGTTGTCAGGATTTAATGCCGTGAGCACCGCAGCGACGGCTGTTTGCATAGAAGCTCTTAATGGTCAGAAAGCAAATGGCCGTATAAAACAAACAACAGCTTAAAAGATTTTTAATTATATCAGTGTTACTACACATGCACAATGCAAAAACACTGCGTTACATATTTCGACATAGTTTTGCTAAAAGTGGATGACACTTCTCCCAGTTTATTCCCCGTCGTCGTACTTAATGACTCAGAAAAGCGAGGTTTGGTGTTGCAGTCGGCACAAAACAGGCAGAGCTCTGTGTTCAGCGCCTAAAGGTATAGTACGCCATTAAACAGTCGTTTCAACACGCAGCCTAAAGACATTTCATGAGCTATTGTACGGATCAAAGCAGTGCAATTATTTCTTTTTATATAAAAGCTTTTTTTGGTCCAAAGCTGCAAGGAAGACACACAATTAGGTCGATAATTAATATATGATGAGTCTCCTAATGATGAACATACCCCATGCCTATTAAACCGACAAGACTTAATTAGGTTTCATAAATTCTTCACACGCCAAAGATGCTGGATATTTATATGTTAGCCTGATCTTGCTCAGTGTTTATGTGACAGTGGTCACATAAAGGAAGTGTAACCTTTCTAAAGCGAACCACAGCAGCTCTGCAGTAGATCATTCTGGACATAGACGAGGGGCTTTTGTTGCGGCCTTTTTTAGATTTTTCTTTTTCATTTAAATGTTAGAGAATGCACTTTTTTCCCCGGTTTCATTCTCCTTCCAAATATCTCAGTTATGACAGGAGCCTGGTGTCCACTGCATATCCATCTGACTGAGTTTGACATGTGAATCAGGCAGACACCCAATACAGTTGACCTCAGCACTGACCCCACACAGACAAGTACTGCAGGCTTGCATGGCTCTGACAAGTGCACATTTCCATCCATGCTTGCTCTCCTGGACCTCTTGAATCACTGCTGGCACAGACTGGTCTGGACATTTTTTCCTTTTGCAGTTGAAATGGTTCATCTCTCTCTCTCACACACACACACAAACACACACACACACACACACACACAACTGAATGCACGTGAGAAAAAGACTGACAAGATGGATTCTTTTTACTTGTGACTTTTCCCATTTGGACACAATTCCCTTTAAACCAGTAATTCTTCTGTAAACATAAACATCATCAAACAATGAGCGCAATTAGAGAATTGTGATGAAGTCAGATGAAACTCCTCCTCTCAAAGCAAACTGTCACATAAGCACTCTTTATTTTGATTTACACATCTTCCTGTCTGTGCCACCTGATTTGCAGAGAACAGCCTCACTCCCATCCCATTTCCTGCATAGCGGCTATAATGAATCTTTTATGATTTCATAATACATCCAATTATTCCACCCCTGTTAAAATCACAGAGCACCACCTGGAACCACTTTGGCTTCCCTTTCTTTCCAATTTCGCTGCCTCATTTGCTTGCATATTCTCACCAAATCTGTAAATGAACATAACCAATCTTCAAGAGCCAAAAGAGTAGGGTAAGAATATTTAAGGCTGATCCTGCCCAAACACTTGCAACACTGAGAAATGTTCTTTGTCATTTTAGTGTCTCCTAATTCAGACCAGCAGTGTTGCTACGCTTGGCAGTCAATAGTCACAATTTAGTTTTGCGCTTTCTGTGCTGAGTGAGAGGAGGATGCACTCCCAAGTGAGAAGCCTTTACAGAGCAAAGCAGAGGAAATTGAGGGAAGAGAGAGGCCAAGCTGCTGCAGTCGTTCCAATGTTTGGTAATCGCCTCTACACAAATCAGCTGATGAATTAAACCTATCTGTCTGGGAAGCTGCTTTACCATAAAAGACATCCAAAAGCAAAAGAAGGAAAACTCTAGATTGCCAGCGTGCGTGATGCACAAATATTCCGATTTATTTTTTGCAGCAGAGAAACTGCATTTCATTTGCCGTCTCCGCCTGGATATCGTCAGCGGCAGTAACATAATGGGAGTAACTGCTTCATGTGTAGACATTTCAGTATAGCCCCATTAAATAATATTTTACTTTAAACAAGTAAAGTTATGCACTAACCCAACAATAAAGGATCATGTGACAACAAAATAACAGCACTTTTTTGTCATTTCTGTGTGGAGTTTGCATGTTCTCCCCGTGTCGGCGGGGGTTTCCTCCCACAGTCCACAAACACATGCAGTTAGTGGGGTTAGGTTAATTGGTGGTTTTAAATTGCCCATAGGTGTGGATGTGAGTGTGACTGGTTGTGTGTCTCTCTGCGTTAGCCCTGCAATAGACTGGTGACCTGTCCGGGGTGTACCCGGGCTCTCACTCTGTGGCAGGTGGGATAGGCTCCAATAACCCCCCCCCCCCCCCCACAACCCTGAATTGGATAAGTGGAAGAAAATGGATGGTTGGATCACCAAACTGCTCTTGTCAGCTGTAGTAAACACAAATCAAGAGTCATAATCAGTTCACATAACCTGTTCACAGAGCTGGCAACATGAATTTATATTTTTAAGGCAGTCTTATTGGACGGCGTGCACACCACAAACACCAGACTGAAAAGCTCCTTTTTGCCAAACTGCGCTGCTGTTCAGTGCTTAATTTTGGGCTGCAGCCCATTAGCAAGAGCACCGAGTCTTAACTTGTTAATGTAATGATGCAAATTATTTAAAAACATTTCCTTCCACAAGGTAAAATTTGATATGTTGGTATGAAATCAGATTTTAAAGAAAATAGCAACAACAGCAATAAAACCTGCAGGCAGAGGTTAAGGCCTGACAGTGATGGGATGCAGCGGATCTGTTACACTTGGGGGTGAGAGGCATGCAAAGGTCACCGTCAATACAAAGTGTTAATTCATAATTGTCCTTTTTATCCAATGATGAAGCATTTTCATCCTGATGGGAGGATTGATCTCTCTGAGAATTACAGTACTTCCACTCACAGTAAATTAGAGGTGACTGAATGGTCTGATAAGGACGAGCCTGATGCAAACAATTGTTATGGTCTTCACAGTAACCCGATCTCAGTCCAATAGAACACCTATGGGAGATTTTGGACACAGATGGACCCTATTTTTTATTTTTTTTTTTAAACAGGCTAAACAAAACAATACACCTTTCCAGCAGAGCAGCTGGATGATCTGAGTCAGCACCGGTGCACCGTAGCCCAATTTCATGTCCTCCATGTTTTCATTACACAGTGTTAGTGGTCCACATAATAGAAACACTAACCAGGCCTAGGTGTTAGTCATTAATTAGAGTCTTGGCCTGAACCTGAAGCACTGCAGGAAAACCACAATATTTAGCAGTTTCTTTAAAGTAACTCAGCCACTTTATAAATGAAGGACTGAGCTTGTGGTGGTGCTTGGCCCTTGGGCAATTTACCTTTCTAGTGTAAATTTAGAAACGCTAGCTCCCTTGTTTAATTTGCTTTACAGGAGAGGGCTTCCTTTCTCCCCAAGGAGAACGGAAGCCCTCTTATTGCGGTGTGTTCAATTATAACCACAAGGAAACACGGTTTGGTTTTTTTTATAGTCCAGATCATCGGTCACACAGATGATTTTTTTCCTCAATAAAATGTGAAAAGCTGAAGTAAAACAGCTGGCTGACCGTATTTACAGGAGAACATGTGGATACACTCAGATTGAGCTTTTCACTTTTTTTTATATCGCAGCTGCATTGTTTATAAATATTCCCTTAGAGATCAAATCAAATGACTCAATAGATTTTTTTTCTTCATTACGCTCCCTCTATATTTAAGCCGGAACATTCAAACACACAGTACATATTTGAGCCACCTGCTTTCTTTAATCAGACTAAGAAGACTAAAAAGCTCTGCAGAGTGTACACCTGCTTCATATTTAAAAGATCAGGAGTCAATTAGATTTGCTTAGCAGAACCACTGAACGTATGAAGGATGGTTTTAGTCACTGTGATGTCACCCAGTGGGGTTATGAAGTCCTGTTATGATGCCACAGGCTCAACATGTTGTCTTTTTGGCGTCTTGGTGCTTTGAAACTGGACGTGAGGAGGGCATCTGATGGTGAAACCATGCGCTTGTTGGTTAAAAATCTTTAGCCAGTGAGCAATATTATGGATACGCCTCCTTTTTGACTCTTTACCCCCAACCGGTCGCAGCAGATGGTGGCCCCTCCCCGAGCCTGGTTCTGCCACAGGTTTCTTCCTGTTAAAAGGGAGTTTTTCCTTGTTGGGAATTGGTGCTATCTAAATCTAACTGAATTAACTGAACTGAATTGAAAATTTACAAAATGGTCTCAGTGACATGTTCAGCATGACCCAAAATGAGTGACTGAGATCACAAACTTATCACTGCGTTTACCGAGGTGAGGGATGAGGGCTGATTTCCCATGGACTCTTCAGACTTCCGTAGACTTCTTTTTGCAACCACAGATATCGCCCTCTGCTGGACATTAAGAAGAATGCAGGTTTAAAGCACTTAGATATCAGCTTCACTTTCCATACCTGGAACCTCCATCCATTTTTTATACTGTCTATGAACAGAACAATGACTGTGACACGTGACCGACTCAGTCCGGGCAGAAATGGGGAGGGGGGTGTCACCACTGCACGTTGTTTGTCACTGTGTCCTCCGCGCAGATTATCTGTCAGATTAGAAAACGCCCCTGTCAGCCTATCAGGCAGGTGGCTGGCACAGATACATCATGGTGGCACTCGTGCACTGGATTTACACGCTCACAGCTTGAAATACACACGAATGCAGCATAAATCACCCTTTAAGCAGCGCACGCACACTTGGCCAAAACACACACGTGATCAAATTATGAATTAATACATAGAATTGTTGTCATGGTAATTACACTCTGGTGCTTCTAATTTTGAAGAAGGTTACAACAGATGGAATAAGCCAGCTACACATGCACAGTTAGGATCTGTACAAACCAGTTTTTCCAGAATATATTTACTGATTTCAGAGGACTGATTTTCTCAATGTCGGTGAGAAACTACAAGATATTCTTGATGTGATTTTGATTGTCTGCAGATTTAACCGACCAATAGAGTCACAGACATTGTTTGACAGGGTAGTTTTTCCTTCCCACTGTCGCCAAGTGCTTGCTCACAAGGGGGTCGTTTTGACTGTTGGGCTTTCTCTGTAATTATTATATTATCTTTACCTTAAAATATAAAGAGCCTTGAGGCGACTGCTGGTTGTGTTTTGGCGCTATATAAGTAAAATTTTATTGAATTTAGATGTTTTGAAATGGAAGTAGATGACCTTCAAAAGTGTTGGCTGCATTAAGTCAGCAGCCTGTGCCACAGCATCTGCAGTCCTGCAGCACTGGTCTTAATGAATATACAGTACATCTAATATATATTATTTTACTTTGTGTGGACACCTGCAGTGATTACTCTAAATACCAGCAGGCTCCACTTTGAACACCTGCGAGACACATAGATAGTCCCTCTGCGCCAGGAATAGGCCGTGTTTCACCTCCTCCTGTTGAGACCAACACCTGGGAGCTCTGTGCGGAGGATTAATGAAGCCCTTCATGCTCCAAACCAAGCAGATGATAAGTGGCTAAGTTGTCGAAGCCCGTGAGTGAAAACTGCATTCACAGGTGAGAAGCATCAAAGAAGTCAGTGGCAAACCCGTTTGCAATGACACAAGATGCGCTGGTTTTATTGAAACAAGGATTTTAGCATTTTCACATGTGGCAATGAAAAGCACAGTAATTAGCCTGATGGAAAAAGTATTTTTATCCTTTGGAGTTTCTGCTGCTGGTGTGTGTTTAATCTGAAGTAACAGAATTGACACCAATTATATAATTTTCATAGCTACTTAATTATTTTTGGCACATTATTCATAAAAAATTGGTGTAAGTCTTCCCTGGTGAAGGCAGTATTGTTATATCAAATTGTCTGTCATTCACTTGGCAACATAGGTCCAAAATGAAATATCTTAACAAAGGTGTCTTGGTTGTCACATTAATTACGTCTAATTTAATCTAATCTATTGCAAACTATAGACTGTACCAGCAGCTTTGGATAGCCAGCAGTAAGTCATAAACCAATTTGGCATAACATTATAACCACCTGCCTAATATTGTGTTGGTCTCCCTTTAGCTACCAAAACAGCCCTGACACGTCGAGGCATGGACTCCACTAGACCCCTGAAGGTGTGCTGTGGTGTCCTTTAAGTCCTGTAAGTTGCGAGGTGGGGCCTCCATGGATCAGACTTGTTTGTCCAGCACATCCCACAGATGCTCGAGTGGATTGCGATCTGGGGAATTTGTGCTCCTCAAACCATTCCTGAACCATTTTTGTTTTGTGGCATTAAGAGGCCACAGGATATTCATGGTCTGCAACAATTCTTAGGTAGGTGGTTCGTGTCAAAGTAACATCCACATGGATGGCAGGACCCAAGGTTTTCCAGCAGAACATTGCACAAAGCATCACACAGCCGCCGCCAACTTGCCTTCTTCCCATAGTGCATCCTGGTGCCAGGTGTTCCCCAGGTAAGCGACACTTATGCACCCGGCCATCCACATGATGTAAAAGAAAAAGTGATTCATCAGACCAGGCCACCTTCTTCCATTGCCCCGTGATCCAGTTTTGATGCTCACGCGCCCATTGTTGGCGCTTTTGGCAGTGGACAGAAGTCAGCATGGGCACCCTGACCCATGGATTTCTCCATGGCAGAATACTTGCTCTCTCCAGACAATGACAAAAGCTGATTGTAAAAGACCGAGTGCTTTGCTCAATGTAGGAGCAGCACAATAAATAACAGTATCATCAGCATAAAGGTGAAATGTTGCACGTGGCACATTCTGATCTAAAGAATTAATATAAATAATTAAAAGTAGTGGACTAAGTACTGATCCTTGAGGCACACTCCTGCTTATGTTGAGAGGTGGAGCTTGAAAATAAATTTCAAACTAACCAACTGTTTGATAATCAGTGTTATTCACTTCACCTGTCAGTGTTCATAATGATATGTCTGATCAGTGTACTGACATTTTATCACTTTAGATGTTGCATTCCAGGTGGCATGGCGGTCCGGTGGTTAGCACTACTTCCACGCAGCAAGAAGGTCCTGTCTGTGGCCTGTGTCCTCCTACAGTCCAAAAACATGCACGGGGTTAGGGTAGTTGGTCATTCTAAACTGAGTGTGGGTGTGAATGAGAGTGTCATGTGTTAGCCCTGTGACAGATTAGTGACTCGCCCTGCCTCTTGCCCATTCGTGTAAATCTAACATGGATTATTTTCCTTACTGGATTTTTAAACAGAAGCAGTGAGAGGTAGAAACTGGTGGTGCTGAATGGAGTGGATATAAGCTTACAAGCAGCCTAATTGCCATTGAACTAACAGTCAGTAATTAATTGGTCTCTTCCTCCCTCTGGGGGCAGTGGGATGTGATGGGTGGTCTGAAGTGTTGTTGTGGCTACCTTCGCCTCTGTCATCAATATTACCACCATATCTGGGGAACACATCATCTCCCTTGATGAATGGTTCATTAGCTTCTGTTACAGTGTCACTGCACCACACTTGTCTGCATGCCAAGAACTATAGCCGGGACTGGGAAGGAAGTGTTTTTCCTGCCTTCAGCCTACCGCTTACTCCGAGAGACATTTGTTACTCCTTCAGTGACTTCCAGTATTATTTAGTTATAATTTTGTTTTTGCACTGAGTGACTGGGTAATTTGTCTGGCACTGTTGGGGCAATCATTCATCAGAATTTGAAAAAGAGCTTTTTAAAGGAGGCCTGCAAATACCAGGGAAATGAGACTGAACCTGTAGTAGCTCCACAGCATGAATAAGCTAATGGGTTTCAGAAGTTCATCTGAATACAAATGAAATTGAGATCTTCAAGGCTCTTAGGAGCAGTGAAAAAAATATTCCACGGCTTTCTTATTTTCCTGCCTAACTCAGTTATTCCGCACACGTTAATAAACTGACGCGAGGCGGTGTTCCGTTTTTGTTTATGTTTGTAAAGAATGGAGGATATAATATCTTCTATAGCCAGATATGTGATATAGTCTCTTATCAGCCAAGGAGTCAGACACAGAGGCACATACACACAAAGTGGCCCGTGAAAGCCACTTATCTCAGTAATTCATTGGGGCGGTTGCGGGGGCGTGAGATGGTCCACTGGCTGTGGCAGACAGAGGAATTCATTGCAGGCTCTGCCATTCATAGCTGACTGCTCTCTGGCAGGCTGAGCTACATCGCCGTGACATCTGTATGACACGCTAAGTACATGATGTCGGCTACAGCTCAAAAGATCTGTCTTCTCAGTGAGGATGGGCAGAGCCTGTGAATGTGAGCATGCCTGCGTGTGTGTCCATGTACTGCATGTTTCAATGGCTGGTTTGACGCACGCTGTCAAAGTGGAACATGCAAGGATGTGTGGCTTGGCGAATGTGTGTGCTTAGAGTGTGCAGCCTGTTTTCCTCCTCCCTTGTCCTAAAGGATGTGGTACTGTAAAAATAAATTGACTTTGACGCACTTTTCTCCATCCTGGAATTGCAGATAGGAGCTCTATTAATTAGCTGTTACTGGAAAGTTGGAGTGCTCTTGTAATGTGGAGGCTAAAGCAGCGGCCTTCATTAATATTGGCTTGCTGATTAAAGAATTCCGATCTCTTCCATTACACCTTTACACGCATGCACATCGCAGCTGTTTTGTCCGTTACATTTGCATAAAAATGCCCCTTTTTGTTCTCTTTATCACAGTCTGCTGTTGCACAGCCTCGATACAAGCTGTTGCCAGTTGCAAAGATTTGATTTTCCCCTCTAAACACTGGCAAGTTCTTTGTGTCAACAACCCCCTATTAGAGAGCAAGTGAAGCATTGTATTGGTGTTACAGCAGCTACAGCAGTTGCTTTGTAAGAATAAAGGTGTGTTGAACAAGTAAGAGAAGCTAGGTTTTTTTGTCTAGGGTTATTGAAGTGAGTGTGATCACTGGACCGTACCTGCCCCGACACCCAGTATAACAAATATACAGATGTTAGCTGAAAGCCAGAAATGTTTACACTGATTATGCCAGAAACTCCAGTTCTCTTTCCATTTTCCTCTTATCTCTGTTCAGCCCTGAGGTGCGCAAACATTTTTCACTTGGTAAAACCATTTTCTACTTACTGCTAAGTTTTGTGGACCACAGTCAAGCATAGCAGCGCTTTAAGCTAACGTGCTCAGACTGACAAATCTAGCATGCTGCTATGTGCATTAACAACAAACACGTTATCATAGACTCAAATTTTGACCTGATGATGGAGAAACATGGAAAATTATGGGTACTGCCATCGCTAATTTTATTCATCATGAATGCCTGTACCAAATATTTATACCATGACTATCAACCCAACTTGATCTAGCCCATTTATTATTTCACCTGTGAGTAATTGCAAATGCGTGTATCTATTCACAAAAGAGTTTTATAATTCAGATACATGAGTCAGTCTACCAAAACGGAGAGAGAAAAAAAAACATCTGTATGCTATTGGTGCGCAGAGAATAGCTTTGGTGAGAATGGGCAATGCACGGCTTCGTCAGACTGCGCCGCGGATTGGCAGATGGAACAGGATCATAAGTGGGTTGCTTTAAATTAAAGAGCAGAGTCATTTGTGCTAATTAACAGAGATCATCATCACTGTGTGCAAACATGCCACTCTACCAGAAGCTCAATCTGTAAATGCACTTCAGGGAGCCGATTTTTACACTTTAGCCCCCCGTAAGTGTCAGGGAAAAAATCTCCGCTTCAGTCAGCTGGCCTAATGCCCACTTGGCACAATCCTAGTATGCACTAAATTTTATACCTCGTCTTTAGAGTAGATGCTGAAAATCTGACTTCCCCCGAGGGAAATGCCGGATAAATCAAAGTCATAGGTCAAAGCCATGAGGATTCATTGTATAGAGACTGCGTTTGTAGAAAGATTTTATGGAAATCCATCCAGCAGATGAGATATTAGGACAAAGGTGATGGGCAAACCAACCATGTGACTGTTTAGGAAGAGTGTAAAACACAAACTATATGGAGTAAAACCTAAAATAATGCCATTTGTCTAATTAAACTTTTTACTGAATAGGATCATGTTTGATGGCCAGGATAGTCATGGTGGGAAAACAGGACTTCCATAATGCAATATTAAAATCATACCTTGAAATGAGAAAGTAACTGATGTCCTAATGCCTTTTATTCTGTTTCCTTTGAAGAGAGGGACGAGTGAAGTCATGAATCATTGTAATTTATGGTTAATTAAAGCTGGGAAGAAACAGGGTGAAGGAATAACGTGAGGTAAAAAGGAAGGCTGAGTTTATGCGGCCGCGCTGCTTACAGCCATGACAAGATGAGGTCAGAGGTGAGGATGCCAAGATGGAATAGATGAGCCCTGAACAGATATTAATGACAGTGAACTGATGTCGTGAGGAAATGCCGTCACACCGGGAGGCTGAAACAGGATCGGTGCACGCACAGCCAATAAGTGCTCAAGTGTATGTGAGAGAGCATGAAAATAAAGAGAGATGCAGAGACAATGTGTCAGCGTGAAGAAATAATGAGGGCGCACATATAAAATAATCCAAAATTACCCGCACATCCATATTTATAACCTGTATGCATTCTGACATTCGCACTAAACGCTGCCGTGTCCCAGTCAGCTCGCTTGCATTACAACATCTAAGCTGTCTAAAATGATTTACTATGCTGCAAATACTACACATTCTGTTTTCATTCCTTTCCTGTCAGAGTATCTATAACATTACATCTTCTTCTGACTGCATTATTGGTGAAGATCTTCCTCCCTCCTCTACACACACACACACACACACACGCGCGAAGGCTTCCTCAAATCATCTTCCAGCTATTTCAAATATAAACTTATTGAAATGCTGTGTTGTGTCACTCACAGACACCCACTTGGCAGATTAGTGGCAAATAGAGGAAGCCATGTTTAAACAGTGGCTAATCCGTTAATTGAATGCAGATTTATTCAAGCCCCGTGGTTGGACTGGATTTAACACTCTCTGCTAAGAGCAGAGGGGAGGAGGGGCAGCGCCGGCCTGCGTGGGTCATACCAGGCTGCGGCTGATTGAAAATTGATTCTCAAGCCTTTTTAGGAAACCACTGTCATTCATGTGTCATATTAAATCCTGCCCTGCTGTCCTAGGGAGAGGCGCCAGGTTTAACCTCACGTGCTCGCTAACACATTCACCCCCGCTGCGCTGTGGGAATCACCTTCTATATCACTTTGGCTGTGTAAATGTATGTCACATTCAGGCAATCAAAAAATCCTTCAGACAATTATATGAGGTTTCCATCACTGTTATAGTCACAAATCACACTGGTCAGTCTCACAGCCCGAAGCAGATATGTATCTATGATCACACTACCAGGCTTCATTATTATTCCGCTGCTGCTCAGATACTGTATATTATGATGATGGCAGACATGCCTGAGGTGACACCGCCTCAGTGGTGAGTGTGTTTTATATGGTGAAGAATGACAAGAGCGACACATTCTGCCAGTGAGCACGGAGGCACTGAGCGGTTACCACGCGTGTAAAACATAATGAAACACAGTCTGTATAACATAATGTAAATAATACAGGTGAATGGTTCAGGCTTGAATTGCATTCATGTACAGAGAAAGCAATATGTGTCTTACCCTGTGAACTCCCAGCGACAGAGAATAAATGTATTCAAGGCATTTTCATTACAATAGGCTATAGATCGGCAACCCAGCAGATCTGTAAAATAAACACATATAGCATATATAGTTCCTAAAATGTGTCTCAAATAACAGTAATATATAATGAAAGTAGACTGTAATATACTGACGGACACAGACAGCTTTAGTATGGCTCCTGCCACCATCGCCAGTCTTCCACCACTGCTGTGTAGCGTGACAAAAATACTAATATAAACAAAGTGAAGATCCTATTTTAATCTACTTCCATGGAAAGACAAACAGACTGCTGTTTTTTAAACTCTTGCACATCATATAAATTGTCAAGCCTCGGGAATTAGAAATGATCTATACTTCCGCTGTCAGCATTTGTTGGCTTATTTACCTTTGCAGGCAGGATAATTTTCCTCCCCACAGTATCAGAGGTCCAATAGAACAAATTCCCAGCTCCTCTAAAGCATCAGCGTATTAATCATGTATTTTAATTTGCAGGAGTCCCCGTGTTGCTCTTTTTCTGCTTATGAGGCCCGTTAACCTGTTTGTGTGTAGTTCGCAACACATTGCATTAATATGCTGCTGTGATTCTGGACCAAGTTAGCGCAGCACAATGATTAAAACCGTTCTCATCAGCAAGTAATTCACGAGGGGATGCCAAAGTCATTAAAAGCTCAAATACTCTATCATTTCCTCCAGATAATCAAACTGAATAATGGAGTGCTGGTAAATGCCTAGGGCTGTGCTCTTATTAATCAGCTACTGAGGGGCTGTATGTGTGTGTGTGTGTGTGTGTGTGTGTGTGTGTGTGTGTGTGTGTGTGTGTGTGTGTGTGTGTGTGTGTG
>JAVDPK010000312.1:666864-680022 GCA_034780415.1 Cichlasoma orientale | reverse complement strand
GTGTGTGTGTGTGTGTGTGTGTGTGTGTGTGTGTGTGTGTGTGTGTGTGTGTGTGTGTGTGTGTGTGTGCATATATAGCTCTGCCTGCATGCTATAACTAACTAACTCCAAACTAGCTAAATGTTATAACTAAGTCCATTACTTTAAGTCCATCCATCCATTTTCTTTCGCTCATTCATTACAGGGTCGTGTTTGGGCGTCTAACCCAGCTATCAGAGGGCGAGAGGCGGGGCACACCCTGGACAGGTCACCAGTATATTACAGGGCTAACACAGAGAAACAGACAACCATTCACACCTACAGCCAGCAATTTAGAGTCACCAATTAACCTAAGGTGCATATGTCTTTGGACTGTAGGAGGAAACCATAGTACTCAGAAAAAAACCCATGCAGATGGGTAGATCATATATATATATAGCACATAAGAATTTAAGAGGGTGAAAGGATGTAATGTCAGAGGTCTAAAAGTTGAGTTGTCTCTTTATCTGCAAATCTAATCTTATCTCCACTTTGATAAATCGGTACAACCCCTGCAGCTTTCATCTGTAAAGACTGTTTGAAAATCTAGCATACTGGCTTAATAATGCAGTCAGTTTATTATAACCATATCTAGGTCATCACTATCTTGTTACAGTCTCGTTTTTAAATTTTAACACCACTGAAATAATTTCACGTTCACTCACATCAGCAACAAACACTGTCGCCGTCATTATCGGCTTCCTATTTCTATTGATTTCGTTTAATTGATCACTGAATGTTTTTTCGCTTCCATTCCATTTTTGTTTTTCAGCGCTGACGACACGAGCTGGGCGGAGTTATAGTAAAAGCACGCTGGTGTAAACAAACCCGATGACGTCACCAACGCTGACATACTCTGTGACTAATCCAAGCAAAGCCTCCTATGTATGTCAGAGTTTCTCGCTGATAGGATTTTGTGCAGCACAAGTGCAGACCTTTGGTGAAGTGCGGTGACAGTAGCAGTAACTAGTGTCAGGGGGATTGTGCTGTGAAGTGTAAAGTGCCATTGCTGGTTTAAAAAGGATTCATCTATCAAAGTCAAAGTGTGGCTATACAGTATAATCAGAGCAATGTATTTCACCTTTCTAGTCTTTACAGCGTGTCTTTGAATCTAACGGACATTACTGTATCTTTCCATCAGGGGTCTGTGCAGGCAAGTATCTCTTTTCAGCTTCATTCTCTCGCAGTTCAGACAGATTTCTGCAGTGATCCACGGGTGCACGAGAAAAGACTGCATCAAGACCTTTAAGAATCAAGAATCTCTCTGATCCTCTTGGGTAATGACACATCAAAAATGAAATTTCATCCTCACTTGCTCAAACCTGAGAAAAGCGTTTATATGATATTGTTTCACACTGAGAGGCTCACCCACGCCTATGAAAGAATTACCAGCCTTGTAGGTAAAAGTAGTTAGTGTAAGCCTGTAGGCAAAGCTCCCTTGACTTGACCTATACAGCCAATGATAAACTTGTGTTGAACCTTTCTCTGGCATGTTGTAGTAGCTGCAAGATTCGCAACTCAGTCCTGGCATCACCTACATGCAATCCGAAACCTCGTGGGATTTGCACCTTATCTGATAAGAAGCTAATCTATTTCCAGCAACAAATATAACAGGACTGCATGCCGGAGTCTGTAGAGGAGAAAAGAGCTCATAAAGAAACGAGGATAAAAGCCATTAGGAAATTCAGTCCTCTTTCTTCATCCTTTTAGACTATGTGGGTGTAGAGAAAGGGATACGCTTTGTGTATTTGGGATGCCTTGTCAATGCATAAGAGGAGGATTATGGCCCATAAGTCATGGTGGTGCAGGATTTTTCCTAGTAGTTCTTTATCCTTGCTAATAGCTTCAGAAAAGAGGAGGGAATCGGCCTTGGGGAGAGCGAAAAAGAACAGCTTTTATGTAAAAAGGTTTCGCTTAGATTGAAGTGGAAATTATTTATCTACCCATGCAGTTAAATAAAGAAAATAGGAGGATAAATGAGAAACTCTGCTCAGATATACCATATAATTTGTGCAAATCGGGAGGAGATTATTATAGTTATGCCATGAAATTTGATTTATTGTCAAACCACTGATGACAAAAAGGAGACAATACCACACCGCAGCCTTTTCACGGTGTTTGACATGAGCCATCCCTCCTCCGGATATAAAGACAAAGTCTTGTGATAGCAAATCTGCCATCTGTGAGAGAGGGGGAAAGTACCTAGTGTGACAAGCTGCTTTTACTCCGTATCAGCTGTGTTGCAAAAGCTCCATCGTTCTTTTTTGCACGCGCGCTACCTATCACATCCCAGAAAAAGGTGTTGCCCAGAGCAAAAGAACAGAGCATACTAGGGGAGAAGCAGCTGGCTTAAAGCAAGGACAGCGAGAAGGATGAGACATCAGCCCTGAAAAAGTGGCTTGACTAAAAGAATTCAAGGGTGACTCTCTGCTCTCGAGACCGAGTGGTAAAAACTGAGCGTCATCCGGCAGCTTAACCAAGGCAACATGATGGGGAAGAAAAACTGTTTCCCAAAATAGCCAACTAATCACTACGTGGCATCTGCACCAACATGAACTAGCAGCAACACTTGGAGCCCGTTTTCATGCTCTCAATCTGAATCTAGAGGTCAAAGTTTCATATTTGGCTCAACTGTGTTGATGAGTGACTGTAAGAATTATTGGCTGTAACCTTTGTTGTTGCAAACCAGCACCTATGTGCGTTGTCATTTTGAGCAGGACACATTCAGTGTATTCCTGTGGTCAGAGGTTATAAAGGGCTTACCCCACTCCGTGTAACTTTATGGAGTCTGGCTAACTGTCTCCACGTGTCAGTGTAGCCACTGGTGCATTTATGACTGCAGCAAACATGAGCGAAGTACCGTGTGTTCAGCGGGTACTGGAGAACGAATAAGCCCAGGGCTCCCTGCAGGCTGTTGCTTATTAAATGAAAAGTGTTATGGCTCGACCTGCTGGGCTACAAATTTAGGCATTACGCCAAAATGTGTGTCGTCTAGAACTCATCAGACTGTTGCTTCCTCTTAAACATAACCCGAGTCAATAATGAGCAGGTTGTTCAAGGCAGCAGGGATGAATAGAGAGTGCACGTCACAGCCAAAAACCAGGGGCAGGAGCAGGGAGTGCGTTAGACTGCTACAAAAACACCGCAAATTAATTAGTTTTTTAGGAATCTTGCAAAGGGTACACTATTTTTGAACTGTAGCACCAACGCAATACATTTCTACAACTATAGATTTTGTAGAGAAGTTCTAAGTAAGGTTTCACAAAGTCTTCAACAAACAGCATACAGGAGCTAAGTGGTGCAAAGATGTGATGCCCCTATCTTCTGTCATCCATCATAGTTACACCATAACTCCATTATACAGGTTCAGCAGGCATTCTGCCATCATGCTTGGCACATCATACATGTGGAGCAGGGTGTAGTCCCACTGGAGCTCGTAATCGCTTAAATCAATAAAGTCTAAAATATGTTTCTCTCTATTCAGCTATTCACTAGTGTAATCCAGACTGGATAGAAAAGCAAGTGCTAACCGTATTAGTGTAATCACGCTGACCACATGAGGGCTAGCTGCTTAGCTTTGAGTGGATTTCAGGGGGCAGGTGCTCTGCAATGTGGCATTACAGCCTCTAAGCCGTGTAGGGTGATCCTAAACAAAGATCTGTTTCCATTATACAGCCTCTGTGACCCCTGACCCTTCAAATCACAGGACGAAGGGCATAAAATATTACCTGTATTCTGTTATAATGTTAAGAACTGCACTCCAAAGTAACATGTTACTGTGATCATGTCACATTTTTCAGTAACGCAGTAGTGTAACACGTTACTGTACTAAATTCAGTAATTTCATTACAGTTACAATTATGTCTTTACTTGCATTACACAAGTTCATGAGTTATCTGCATGCTGGGCAGATAGAAAGGAACAAAAACATCACCCAAACTTGTTTTTTTAATGCATGCTTTTGCTACAATCAGCTGATTTCCGTTTGTGCGTCAGGAGGAGGAAAAGGGTGGTGGTGTGGTCTACAGTTTTTGAGGAGTGAAGATATGGACATTACTTTCATGTTTATTGCATGAAAAGATAAGAGCGTGATGGTAAAGGACAGAAACGGCTGCATTATACTGCTATCACAACTTTGGATCTGCACAGACAGCATGCTAACACAAAGGTAGCCAAAAACCCAGACTGATGTTGAATGCATGCTAGCATACTGCATTACTTTTTTAAAAAAAGTATTGTGTAATTTTTTACTATTCTGGAGTAGTGACCTTGGCTGTAATCACTTGCCATCGGATCCAATGTTGGCTCTTTGTCACGGGCAAGTTTTGCTAGTATTGTATAATATTACAAATAAATTCTGCATGATTAAAAAAATAAATAAATAACTCCAGTCATACCTACAGTATGACTATATGTCTTCCATGCAAACTATGGGTGGCTGCAGCAATCCGCTAGCGACCAAAGTAATCACAAGGAGGCTTTTGATCCAGCGCCCTCTTTGCAGTTGATTTCATCCAGCGACAGCAAGCAACACCTAGTCACTAGCAGTCCTGATCCTGCTGCGTGCATGACATGTCAGCGAGAAGAGGAGGAAAATTTTGCTGCTGTGAATCATTACTTTTTCTGCAAAGTGCAATAATGAACATTCACACACAATCCCAGTCATACGGCCAGCACAAAAAAAATTAACCATGTCTTAATGACATGTTGGCATGTAGACATTAAAAAACACCTTCAGGTTACACACACATTCTCACACACCCCAAAACAATTTCTCGATTACAAAAACCAAAACCTTACAGATGCGCAGATTTAATATTACTGTAATTACTGTATAGTTTTGAGTGCTGTAATGCGAGGAGATAGTGGCAAAAGGAATAAAACTGGTTGCGTAAGCTGTGGAGTAACTATTAAATCACTCTTTTTGCAACAGCTATTCAAGTCTAGAGTGGTTATGAATGTGTCAGCATGGAGCATATTTTTCACATTAACAATTTCCTTCTGTATGAGGTGACAGACTGGGGTTGACTGCTGTAAAATTGAGTTATGCCACATGCCATTGTGTGTAAAATCAGTATGTAAGCACCCACACAGCAGAAATGTACATTTGTGAATAGTGAGCTGGCTGACAGATGGCATGAGCCCCTCCAGCAGGGTGAGAGTGGAAGGGTAGAAAACAGCCTTGTCTGACAAATGCGAAGCTGGCACAACAGTAGTCAAACAACACAACTAAAAAGTGTCTAACACTCAGTGTGGCTTGTTAGTTCACATATTGTTTACATGCAGCTGTTATGTCAAGTGCAGCCCAAATGACTTATGTTTTATTCAGCTGCACACACCCTAGAAATCCCGGTGTTTAAACCCAAAATTAATAAGATGAAGCAGATTCTTCTGATCATGTTTTTTTTTTTTGATTCAGGAAAATGAAACCCCAGCAACTCCAAACGCCTCATGTTCAAAACAATTTCTCTCTCTATGTCTAAGGTGATTATTTACACCAGTGCGTGCGTATATTATCAACAGACAAGACACTCAAAGAACAAGAAAACCCAGAGTATTTAATGATGATAATTTTTTCTCCTTCACGTCTCATTTCCACAGGAATTCATTACAGTTTGGTTACAGGAGAAAGAGTGTTTTATTTTCTTCACGCTCTCTTTAATTAGTGTCAGCCTCAAGGTCGTTTTATCTCTTGAAACAATATTAGCATAGGTAAGCAAACACAAAAAAAACTCAGGGGCTTGCGAAATTAAAAAAAAAAAAAAAAGAAAAAAAAAAGCTGTGATAAGTGGGCCAGCTTTCTAACAAGACAGGCAGGAGGAGAAGATAAAATAGGGCTGATTTTAAAAGGCAAACATGTATAGCATCGCCTGTGAGAGAAGTAGAAGGGGCACTTGTCAACTGCTCTTCTTCTTCTTCTTTTTTTAACTCCCTATGTTCCTACACTGATTGTAAATTTCCTCTCCTTCCCTTCCCTTCCCCCCCATTTATCTCACACACACAAAAAAAATCCCTGCCACTTTCAAACTAATTACTATTCTGACTGCGGCTAATTAATTTAGAAGTGGTTTATGTTTTATGCTGTGTAGCCCTGTAACACATCATCTATAGAGGGTGCAGAAAGTGTTGCCTCATGTCTCACACCAGCTGTGCCTGTTTTCTGTACTCTGCTGGCTCACCAGTCTGCATGCATGAAGGGAGGGCAACGGGGGCAGAGCCCAACGCTCCATCAAGGCAATGTGGATATCTATTGGAGATGACAGCAGCAGGAGGGGTGGGGGGGTGAGGGAGCGCGTCTTAGATGGGTTGTTTCATTCGGACTCGCTACAGAGACCGGTGCGCGTAGGGAGGAGGCGGAACAGAGCTGCCCAGATAACCGTAACCAGCAAAGTGAGAAGGATAACCAGTTCACTGCCCCCACCTAAGTATGCAAACACTGGTTCTAATATATCCTACATGCACACATACAGCAGCGCTTGTGTTAAAAGGAGTCATCTTTGGGGCTGCAAAAGTTGCACTTTTCAACAATTGGTGGTTATTTCATGAGAAGGGCGTCTGTGTCTGTACAGTCAAATTCCCTCATTTATCCAATTAGACATTTGTGATTAGCACATGAATTCCTGAGCCAAGCTCACTTGGATTTGAGCGCCAAAGTTGAAAAAGATCCCCTTGAGTACATAAGAAACATTGTGTTCATGATAATGGCGCGTCCATGTGGAAAGACAAGCCAGAAACATCTTCTTCCAGGCTGCCGCTGGCAGAGAGAGGTTTATAACGAGATCACGGCTCATCAGAAATTTCTGGATCCAGATGTTTGGTGTTCCCAATCCTGTTGAGTTTCTCAACATTAAAACAAACACATCATTGTTCAGCAAGCTGATTTGAAATGTTTGAGGCTAATCCAAACTTGCTGCTACGTAGGCGGCCACGTCAGAACTGAATGGAAGTGTGTGTGTGCTGTTTCTGAGTCCAGGAACATAGCACTGAGTAACCCTCCTACTCCCTCATTTGCTTTGTAAAATTAGTGCCGTGTCATGGTGTTCAGACGCAGCAGTGCTTCTGCTTTCGGTGATGTCGCACAGCTCAATGTTGTCCAGAGATCTGTTGCTGCTTGCTGTTATGGGAGGAAAGCGTGGAGGTGCATAAAGTCCTGCTCAGATTCTGAAGGGTGTACTTTCAAGCAAATTCAACACAGCCGGACGTTCTTCGGGATAGCTGGTTGCGGGCATTGCATGCTTTCTTTTTGACCCGGGCTTTCTGCATCAGGCTCCGGGTGCACTCGTAAAAGAGGGAATTTGATGCAGCGTTTGATATGTCAAATTCACATCTTGTGCACAAAATGGACCGACTGAGTGCCGCCTACTCAGCCAGGAGGAACAGGTTATGGAAAGACATCGAGGCCATTAAAAGAAAAATATCACAGCGACACAGAAAACAGGTGCTGCAAGAGAGCAATGCTAAAGAACACTCTCAATCTTTTGAATTCATGAGTTAATGTTTTTATTTTACCACTCAGCGCGCTCTCGATGCTGGCATTTATTTCTAACGTGACAGTTGGAACCTGAATGCATAACCTGCTCCGGAGCAGGAGCAGCATAAGTTGCCCATTAATCTCATACTATAGCTCTCACATCTGCTTGACGTTAATGTGAGAGGCCTTCAGTAAATCTCTGGGGGAAAAAAAACATAAATAGCAAATGCAAAAACATCCTTCTATGCCTTAGCAAGCCACTGAAAGATTCAGTTACAATAAAGTACTGCCAGTTAAAATGTTTATTTTAGATTTATGAATTCAATGCCTTTTGAGTCTTAAGGATCTGTAGGCATCTGGTATTTGTACTGGCTTGAAATGGGCTTTCTTTTAAAATCTTTACAGTCCTGTGAAAACCTAAGTAAGTACCCTTCCTGCTTCCATAGGAATTAAGAGTGTAAGCAGTCGGTTACTGCTAATCAAATGTACTTGATTAATTGATCATCAATAAGTGTTATCACCTCTACAAAAGCAGATGTTTTGGCAGTTTGTTGGTCTGATGCATTCCCAGGAGTGGACGTCCCAACAAACATCAGACTGTGCACCGCTCAGAGAAACTCCAGAAAAAACCCAAACAATTAGAAACCCAACCTGATTAGGAAATACTGAACTAGTATCGGTTGTTCGGAAACATTGCCTGGCAATAGCCTCTTCTTGCTATAAGGGGATTGGAAGGCTTAGATCTGCAAAGTTGCAACTGAATAAAACACAAGACATCTGGAACAAATGTCCTTTGCACAGATGAGACCACAGCGGAGATGTCTGATCGTGATGCACAGCAACATATTTGGAGAAAACTTGCAGCGTATCACCGCAAACAGATCACACCAACTGTCAAGCACGGCGGTGAAGGAGTGCTGATTTGGGCTTGTTTTGCAGTCATAGGGCCTGGGCACCTTGCAATGATTGAGTCAACCATTAACTCCTCTGTGTACCAAAGTATTCTAGAGTCAAATGTGCCCAAATCGTGTCATACAACAAGACGCTGATCCCAAGCACACCAGCAACTTTACACCAGAATGGCTGAAACGAAGTCAAACGCAGTCAAAGTCCAGACCTCAACCTGACTGAAAGGCTCTGGCGGGACTTTAAGAGCCCTGTGCACGCACAAATAGCCGCAAACCTTCGATGAACTCGAGCAAAGTTGTAAAGATTTTTGTAGGGTCTTTGCCTTACAATACAAAGCGCCTTGAGGCAACTGTTTGCTGTGATTTGGTGCTATATAAATAAAATTGAACTGAATTGAAATGAAAGCGTGGACAAAAATTCTTCCACGGTGATGTGAGAGGCCGATAAAGTCATACAGAAAATAATTACTTTACGTGCCCAAGAAAACAGTGATAGTATTATAATTATGATGACAATAATGACCATGGTGATGATGATGATGACAATAATAAAATAATATTGAGCTGCAGCTGGTGATGCACGGTTGCAGTGGAAGGCATAAACTAACCCGGCACCGCTGAGCTGTCTGGAATCTGCTTAAATCTTTTCTTGCATGAAAAATGAAATTTGTCCACAGACTGATAGACAAGGACAGGGAGTGAGAGGGAGGGGTATATATTTGCATGTATTTGAAACACCTTTTATTGAAGCAGCCATTCTGGAGGGTAAAACTTTCCCACTGATACTGGGCTTTAATAAACATGCCTTAAAGACTGTTAAAATTCAGCAGCTGTGGCAGCGGTTGCAAATCTCTGCTGACCAAAATTACTTTTCCGCGTGCAAAGAGACGGACATTCACAGATAAATGTAATTGCAAAAATCCCCACTGTCTGCTCAAATGTTCTGTCTCTGAGTAAAAATAAATGGAGCCAATCTGCATTTAAACAATAGAACTTATTTGGCACAATTGGCATGCAGCTAAACTTTTCTCTGTGGGAAATAGGCAAGGTTAAATAAGGGAATGGCAGCAGCGAAATCTGGTTTGCAGAGCAGCCTCGCAGTGCAGCTGGAGATCTGTTATTCTGCTTGATGATTTAATTCCACTGTAGGCAAAGTCAAATATTTCTCACTATGACTTTGTATTAAAGCAGAGCCCTGAGTCTATGATCTAATCTGAGAAAGCCTGCAGCAGCCAAAACAAAGAGATGACACGATCAAAACAGATAATCTTGGAGGTGCATCAGTCTAAACATTAATCAGAGAAGAACAGGCTTGGGCTTCCTGTAGGCTTCTACAGGCGAGGGGGGGGGACCTCTGTGATGGATGACGAGCTCTGTGCAAGAGATTCATCACTTGCTTTCAAATGGTCTATGCATACTCACATTTCATTAGCATCATAAATTATGCCCCTGAGGGAAGCCAGGTGGCCTCAGACAGAGACCTCACCACTGTGACAGCAAGAGTGACCACTGCGGGGCTGCGCCCGTGTTCATGTCCCTGCTGTTTCAAAGGCAGCTGATCATGCAGCAGATGAACAACAAAAGCTGAGAGTGAGGTGAGTTGACAGCCTAGAAGGAAACTACTTTGCTAGTGCAAATGATGCAGAGCACAGGCAACAGAAGCCCCAAAACAGTTTAAAAGTCTTACCGTTAAAACTGCCAGGTTTGGCAAGCTACTGTATACGACTTTGCAGGTGAAAATGGCAAGAAAATTAACAGTGAAACGATACAAATGCTAATGAATAGATATTACACTTTTAAGTAGAAGGTCCTTTTCATAATAAATTCCTAAATGTCACATGTGAGGCTGTCTGATGTGATGTAAAAAAAAAAAAAGTAGGTGGTAAAACTGGCTAATGTATGCAGGGATGAGATGAAACTTTAATGATCCCTGCAGGGCAACTGCATTGTTGCAGGAGCAGAAATGCAGGGGAAAAAAAAAAAGATATGATGGCAAGGTTCAGCGTGGGATGCAGATAGCAACACAATAAAGAAAACAGTGTACATGTAAATGTCGCAGGTAGTTGTGCGCCATCGTGGTTTTCATCGAGAATCGTGTGCATCCCAAAGGAAGCAGAATATGACCGTGTGTAAAGCAACACTGAGGGTGAAGCAGAGCAGGAAAACTGCATAAACAGAAATGAGACCCGACGTGTAATTAGAGTAAGTGGAAAGGTGCAGCAGATGCTGGCAATAAAGCATATGTGCAAAAATATGCAGAGAGGTCTTCCTGTGAATATTACACAAACGGTCCTAAAAGATGCCGTGTACTGCCTCATTGAAAAACCAATCATATGAACAGATTCGTTCTCGAGGAGAGCGGCGATATGAGAAAAATATATGTGGCATTAGCGGCGACAAAATTTTGCTCCAGGTGTGTACAAACAGCTTTAGCTCACAAGGAACGACACCAGCTTGACTTAATCAGAGGCGCGAATCTGGTGTTTATATAGATTTCCAAAAAGATCTCTCACAGATATCAGCTATACCACACTACTGATGTTCTACCTTTAGAATATGAAATGGCATCACTTGATGCAGAGCAGGAGCATCGTGTTGACATTAATGACTGTGAGATAAGTAAGAATCACGAGTTAAAATTGGCTGTAAGTATTCCGGAGATGTTTGCCTGCATGTCAAAAATCATCCAAATTTAGTTTACTGCTGTTGTCCTGACAGAAGGAATCGTGTGATCTAAAAACAACCGCATACATCTCTACTGGCACTCAGTGACACTTAATGAACAATGAAAGTGTAAAGAGGGAGAAGTGGAACCGATGGAAATAAATGGCACATTATCATCCTGAGGAACAGGATCAATATGTAATGAGGTTTAATGGGCCAGAAAAGTGTCTAATAGAAATGATGGCTGCACCAGCCTCACCATGCAAACATAATGAAGCCAAATAAATCTCTTTCCTTGAGAGCACTTTGCCCAGAGCACAAATGACTCAGGAGGGCTGGTTTTATGACCCCTGTTTGTGTAAATATGTAGCCTGCAGTCTGTTTGCCTTATTATGCAATTCTGGCTCAGTATAAGATTTTTCTTGCTGAGGGAAATGGCTGTGTTTATAATGCAATCCTTTTAAGGAAGCGTTCCAGCTTTTTTCTTTTTCTTGGTGAGAGAACAAAAAAAAAAATCTCACTTGCACTATTTCATATTTTTGTATAGGCGAGGGATGACTGACATCCTCCACTATGAACGGCTCAGACAGTTCAGACACGCGTAATTTGCATCAATCTTCACGTTACCGTGGGGATCCTGCGTTTGAGAGGAGTTTGTGACTGCAGCAATAGCGCAAATATCGCACAAATACATTTCTGCACAAAGACACAGAATGTGTGCGCTCTTCTGTTTTGTGAGTAGCTTTATGGTTTTAAAAACTTAAGCTAAGTTTAAAATGATTGGAATTACATTTACTGTATGTAATCACAAAATGAGCAAATTATTAAATAAAGGTTAAGAGGTGAAACCATTTTGTTTGGCTTGTTTGTTGACCTCAAACACAATCTGGTAGATGTAACATATATGAACCACATGTGACTTATTTAATATAATAATATCTAAAATTCTGTTCCACTGTTAAGCATCGTAAATCAGTTACATTCTAGAGATTCACCATCAGTCCGTTACCTCTTTATTAGTGTAATCAAGCATCACTCTCTGTAGCTTTCCATACATTACAAAGAATCACAAAACATAATTTGGATATGCAATATCTGTACCCATTCTCCACCAGGGGGCAGGACCAGGGAGCCAAAAGGGCCCCTGGCAGCACCTCTCCTCAGAAACTTTAGGAGCATTAAAGAAGAAAGAGCTTTATTTGTCACGTACATATACACGCAGTGAAATTCGGTCTCTGCATTTAACCCATCGCACATAGACAATGTAGTACACAGCACAACGTGGAGCAGGGAGCAGCTAGAAAGCACCCGGAGAGCAAACTGGGGGGGTTGGGGCCTTGCTCAGGAGCCTACAGTGAAATAAACTCTCCAGTCTGCACAGACAGGATAACGTTAAGCTGTGCATGAAGATTTCTGACACTGGGTGAGAAACAGTCATGTGAAAAAAAATACGTGGAAATTGTTGACTTTTCAAATAATCAAATAATAGAAAAAATCTCAATTTTATAGTCATTTTAGTAATTTAAAAAATGGAAAAAGTAAGTACAATCTGAAATTTATCATACATTCAGATCAATAAAATTAGAATCAGGGGTTCCAGATTTGGGTGCCAATATTTGGAACTTTTTTAGGGTTTTACGTAAAACTCTAATATCTGGGTTCTGGTGTGGTCTTTGCTTTTGAAGTGTGTATCACCGTGCCACGATCTAAGGAGATCTCTGAGGGTCTCAGAGCTTTTAGATGCCTTTGAGTCTGGCAAGGGATTAAAATCTGCCTTAAATCAAAGTGCACTGCAAAGAAAAATAAGATCGATTTAGTGAGATATGCAGGAGCCGTTTTTCTAATGCAGTTACAAATCTGATTATTTGTTTGATTACTGCAACAGACAGCAACAGCTATTTTGTGCAGATAAACATTTTAGGAGAATAAACTCTTACTAACTGTAAAGCACAGTAATGGAAAGGTTAGTGTTTCGAGTTGCTTCACTGGGCAGCCTCCAGGCATTGATTCAATAACTAAGACGCACACACGCACACACGCACACACACACACACACACACACACACACACACACACACACACACACACACACACACA
>JAVDPK010000312.1:655399-666764 GCA_034780415.1 Cichlasoma orientale | reverse complement strand
CACACACACACACACACACACACACACACACACACACACACACACACACACACACACACACACACACACACTATATGGAACCTGTACATACAGTAATAAAATGAACAGCACCAGCTTTCTTACTCTGCAGCTGCCTTCCTAAATAAGAGGCCTGGGAGTGCACACACTGTGAACACCTGAGGGAATCATATTGATTTCCGTTCCTCTTTCTCACTGAGGTCATTACACTGATCAACTCAGGCCTGAAGACTATGCCAACTGGGTCAGACAGAGGAATCCGCAAAGTGCTGCTGCCTCTAAGGTTCTAAAAAATATATTAGGCAGCCACTACTGCAGCTTAAATTGTACAGTATATATCATTGAACCTTTGCAGCACGATGGATGTGCAACACTAAATTGCTTGAGGACACCCTAAGGAGTGAGAATAGCGATGACAGCGCTCACATCCTGACCCTCTTCAACAGGTGTTGAACAGAATCCAAAAACAGGAGATTGTACAATACGAGTTCACACACTGTCTTCTGGTTCCATTAGACGGTATATTAAATTTTTAGCCACCTGGTGTGGGTGTTATTAAATCTGCTCACTGTGTGAGCAGAGTAAAGCAACATGCCTGGATTTTTTTGTCTCTTTTTTCGCTTTGTGATGTTGTTACATTGTGGCGCTGGCAATAATTAACATCTCATTAAAGGCAACGGTTAAATATGCTGAACAGTGCGTGTCATTACATGCTAGCACACTTTGTTTCTCTTCTGTAACAGCACAGACACCTCTTTGAGAGTGGCATGGTAATTTTCAGTGCACGAATTAAAACTGACACTTCCTGTTTGTATTGAGCCATTTGCACAGCTCCTCAGCGTTTCTCCAGCTTTCATGCTTATCACAAATTCTCCAACTCCCCCGTGACTCTTTAGTTTAATTTACACTTATTCCATGATTTTTGTCTCTGTGTTGCACATACACAAACACGCTTCACCCCCACTCCACTTAATGCCGAGTCAATTTCTCATGCCCTTTGGCCATGTGCTGCCAATATGTTTGAAAGGCAAACATGATGAGAATGCTTCACCGGTTGTTCACCGCACCGCTGCCCGATCGAGAGCACTTCACATGACGGGGAGTACTGCTTCGTCCTTTTACTGCTCATTTCTGCACCGGCTCAAATAGAAGATCAAATACAGCACGGCACATCAATAACTCATTCAAGGTAAAGTTTTCCTGCTAGAAATGTGTGTGTGTGGGCGAGACCAAAAAGCTGGATATCAAGAGCAGGTCAAGGCAGAAACCTAAATAAGCGATATAAATAGGAAACTCGATTTTTTTCCTTCTATTTCTGCATGTCTAAAAAGATTAGCAAATTTAATTGTAGTTATAAAAGTAAACAGTATGTGTGCCAGCACCCTGAAAACCTTTATGAATGTGTTAATGTGCCTCATTAGTACACACGATATTCCCTCGGTGTGAATCATCATCGTGTCTTCCTGCAGAGATTTTATAACACTTTCATTGGGACTCGTTCATCTAATTGGCACAACCTGCAAGATAGTGGAAGCGGTTTGTTGCTTGAATCATGAGGAACAGGCTCAGTTTCTATGTTGGCAAACGCCACAGACAAAATATGCATCTATTCAATTCAATTCTTGTCAGTTCAATTTTATTTATGCATTTATGTCTACAACATGAGAGAGAAAACCTCAACAATCAGATGATCCAATATGAGCAAACACTTGGCGGCAGTGGGGAGGAAGAATGAGGGGTATGAGGGGGAAGAGAAAAAATATATTTAATACATATTGCAACCTATTGTGTGGCTTTGATTACAACTATTGTCCTACCATGACGCTGGACCAAAAGGGCCTGTATCCGGAACAATCCGGAACGATCCGCGGCAGATCCATATCTGGGTCCAATCTTGTCCGTTTATGGAGAAATCTCCAAAATGTCAAAGATCCGGTGCGCATTCTTTGGGATATTGTCCCTATCTGTGACAGATACAGAGGTATCATACCTCGGATAGGACCGTATTTTAGGGCTTTTATTCCAGTGTGACGTTTATCATGAAGCTTCAGCAGAACATTTTGATTAAAAAGAGAAAAATCCATTTACTGGATGATTCTATCTTTCATCAGGCACTTTCAGCGTTTGTTAAAAAGCACACCCATGATATACTGCTATGCATCTGGCTGTGCTGCTTGTGCACTCCTCATACTTGTCAAATCATGCAAATGTATACAGTGGCTATAAACATAAAGAAATGTTATACTTGTTATACACTACACGGTGTAAACGCACTTACAGGGTTTCGGTGAGCTAATTTATCTGCCCCATACTCATTTCTTTCTTATTAGGCTCATATTAGCGAAACAGATCTTTATTAAACCTCAGATTTTTTTTAATAGAAAAACCACATTAGATGCAATTTGCTAGTCAAAGTAAAAAAAAAAAAAAAAAATGCTACGGGGCATTTTTTTAAGCTTGCTTTGAACTTGTAGACATTCTTTGTGTTGCTATGCCATGCATGGGTAAAAAACTGTAGGCTACATCAGATAGCTTCAGACAAACCAAGTACAAAAAAGCACCAACTGAGCCCCACTTGATGAAGACAAAAGAATCGCGAGCGGAAGCGCTCGTCTAAATGTTGAATTTGTAATGGGATTAATCAGCTTGTAGATTCTGAGAACTGAAATGGTCAATTAAAAGCTTTTTACTAGACTAATCCACTTTATCCTCTGATGACGGATGAAGGCATAGTTCTGTGGAAACATTTTCTTCATCATTATCACATTAATGCTTCAGACAAAAGGAAAAAGTCATAAATATTTATGCGTCGGCATTTTCAAGCAAGATAAAAGAGGCGTAGCTTCATCTTTAAACTGCCCGACATGTTCTGCTGTGAGGGTTGAGAAAAAAAAACCCAATACAAACATGAATAATTTGCATCTGCCTCTCATCTTATACTTTCATAACCTTTTTTCTTTAACGTTCTACATCTAGTAACGCTCTTATGCCGGGTATCAGTATTTCATTAACTGTTGCAGCCATTTTCACAGGCTCAAATGTACTTGGACAACTGGCTGATGTGGCCTGTTCTCAGGTTATTCCATGACAAATTAAGCAGATAAAATAACTGGAGTTCATTCCAAGTGTTGCAGTTTGATAGGTGTTCACTGGGACTCGATACAAGTGAAGGAGGCGATCATTAGGCCAAACAAAACAAAAGCTCCCAGAGAGAAACCAAAAGCTTTGCCAAATCAACAATCTGGTATATATTTAAATAGAAATGAAACCAAGTTTAACGTACCAGACTGATGGGAAGAGAAAAGCAGGGAGGAGGAGAGGAACAGCTCATGAGCCGACGCATGCCACATCATCTGTCAAATATGGTGGAGGCAACGCTATGGCATGGGCATGTATGGCTGCCAGTGCAACCGGGTCACTGGCGTTTATTGATTATGTGCCTGCTGATACATGTAGCAGGATGAATTGTGAAGTGTGCAGGGCTATACTCTCTGCTCAGATTCAGACAAATGCTGCACAACTGATTGGACAGCGCTTCACAGTGCAAATGGATGATGACCCAAAGCAAGCTGCAAGAGCTTCTCAAGTCAAAGACGCTGATACGCAGTGAAAGTCTGTCAGAGCATTTCAAGGGAGGAAGCGCATCATTTGGTGGTGTCAGTGGAATCTAGACTTCAGCCAAGTAATAAAAACAGTCCTTATATTTAAAAAAAAACAAAAAACTTTTTTATTACTTTTGAGACTCTGAAAATGGTGGATTATGTATAAAAAGTGGCTGTACTTAAAGCTAAAATTTACTGCAATACTTTTGTTAAACTCCTTGAATTCGAGCCTAAAGTCTGCACTTCAATCACATGTTGATCAACCGCAGTGATGCACAGAGGCAACAATGCAAAAACTGTGTTATTGCCTAAATACTTAAAGCCCTGACTGTATAAATAAAGTGCAGCACGGTTTAGATACTATTTAGATTTACAGATGATTATGGATAATGAAAGATAACACTTGCAAAGTGCAATTTTTTTTTGCAAATGCACAATCATAGCAGCATATGGCAATAAAACGTATCTGAACGACTTCACTCTGTGCAGCTGGTATCGCAGCACACGCTCGAGAGCGGAATCCTCATCATTCCTGAGAGAAATATCCATATGGGCTCCAGCCTGGAGAAATCCTCTACAAACAGAAGCACTGAAGCAGTTTTTAAGAAACCAAATGTCAAAAATCATTCTGCTGCTGCTTTCGACAAAATGTGCCAAGCGCTGATGGAATTGACCGTCTGCGCTGGGATATGTCAACTTTTTGCCGGTCGCTTCGGCGGGAAGCCTCATCCATATCCCTCCTCTAACTGTGTCAGCGCAGCGGCCGGGACGCTGTCAGCAGGGTTAATGATGAGCAGGGGGACAGATGGTTTTTGCTGTCATCTGGAGTGATGGCTCCCAGCCTCATCGCTGTCATTGAACCAAAGCGCGAGCGTGCACGCACGCACGCAAACACGAGCAGGATGGCAGGCCTTTGCATAGTTGTAGGCTGATGATGACCTTTGCAAAATGACTTGTTCTTTTTTGGAACATACCAATTTGTTTCCCATGTGTTGCCTGCTGAAGTAGCTGCTGTGACTGTCCCTAGGTTCATTGATAAAAATCAACCTATTCTGGCTCAAACATAAGGGGTACAAGGTCGTGGCTCTGCGCTATTTATAGATTTATTTATTTTTTTTACAGAACAGATTAAAGGTCAAAACAGACTCCTCTCTTCGTGTACATGTACATCACTTCATGAGTATCAGACATGGTGTCCTCTTGTACACTGACAAAATTAACAAAGTGTGTGCTTGTGAGGGAGAAGAGAGAACACTAAGGCTTGATAATTTAACGTGACAGAAGCTTTTCCACACAGAGAAACTTGGCTGGCTTTTAATTGACTTAATCATTTTATTACTCTACAAAGACAAAGGATGAATGCCCTCTTATCTGTGAGGAACAAAATGAACAAGGCCGCCACAGATGAGGGAGAAGACAGAAAGCATTTTGAATCAGAATGGAAGGACGTTTCTGTTCCTACAGTTCGGAGGTCCGCAGGGAAACTTTATCTTCAAACAAATTCGATATCAGTGCGGCTAGTGCTTTTCTTCTCCTTGATGTCAGATAAGGCTTTCATTATTTCAAGGCATCCTTAGCAGAGGGGATGTCAGGAGACCAAGTCAAAGTTTGCTGTCATGTTGAACCACAGGGTCCCATTAGAGGTTCTGGTATTTAACAGTATTAACTGTGTCAGTGCTGCTGAGGCTGCACAGTGCCGCTTTAAGTCAACACAGCATCAAAGGTTACAGTCTGACCAGTTTGAGACAATCTTGGATCACAACATTGTGCAGCTTTACACGTTTATTTTGGAGCTGAGATGGTGAAGATTTTTATTATGTGCTACAGAAGACTTGTTGTTGGCTTCTTAGATTTGTTTAAAATAAAATATACCTCTATTATTTCAAAAGTCGGCTCCATTACTGAGCAGACAATTAAAAAAAACTAGAATGATTCACTAACAAGGCTGAATGAACAGCAGCTCAGTTAGGCGACTCTTAGGCGCAGCAGTGCTTTAAGCTAAATGCTAATAACATGCTAAAAATGAGCACACTGACCTGTTGATGCTGAGCGCATGTATTAAAGTATCAGGTTGAACCCTGTTTTTGCCTTCAGCGCTGCCTTAATTCAGATTCAGGAAGCATTCCTCAGAGATCTTTGTCCTTATTGACAGGTTAGCATCACACAGTTGCTGCAGATTAGAGAGCTGCACATCCATGATGCAAATCTCCTCTTCCACCACGTCCCAAAGGTGCTCTGTTGGATTGAAATCTGCTGAATGTGGAGGCCATCTGAATACAGGGAACTCATTGCCATATTCCAGAAACCAGTTTGAGATGATGTGAGCTTTGTGACGTGGTGCATTATCCTGCTGGAAGCAGGTTCCAGAAGATGGTTACCCTGTTGTCATAAAGCCAGAACACTCAGGTACTCAGGAATGCCGTGGTGTTTACATGATGCTCCACTGGTACTAATGAGTGTGCCAAGAAAATGCACAAGGCAGATTAATGTTTTGATGTTGTTTATGCCAAATTCTGACCCTGCCATCTGAATGTCGCAGTAGAAACTGAGACTCATCGGACCAGGAAAGGATTTTCCAGTGTTCTGTTGTTCCGTTTTGGTGAGTTTCCTGTTCTCAGCTGACAGGAGCAACACATGTTGTGGTCTTCTGCTGCTGTATCCCATTTGCTTTAAAAGGTTCCGTGTGTTGCATGTTCAGAGATGCTTTTGGTAATTACCTTGTTTGTAATGAGTGGTTATCTTGTCTTCCTATCAGTTCAAAGGAGTCTGACCTCTGTGGACCAGTAAACCCTGGAGGTGCTTGCGTGAGAAAATCCCAGTAAATCAGCAGTTTTTAAAATACTCAGACCAGCCCGTCGGGCACCAACAACCGTGCCACGTTTAACCAGTTAAACCACCTTCCTTCCCTATCCTGAAGCTCAGTTTAACTTCAGCAGGCCATCTCGACCACACCTGCACGCCCAGTCGCTCTGAGTTGCTGATTAGACATTTGCTTTAATAAGCCGTTGAACAGGTTTACATAACAAAGCGGCTGGCGCGTGTTTAGTGTTTGCTGTTTTCAGTGTGCTTTACTGACCTGATGATGCTGTGCAAAAGGCTGGAAGAGTAAAGGAAAGGTCAGGGGAGAACAAAGGTCATTAGCATTCACCCACTGGCTCCCACAACTGTCAACACAAATTGTCAAAATAAACAATAAAGACGTTAAGACACTTCAGTGTGGAAGTGATGAAACAATCCACCGACTGACACGGCATCCACAGAGGTAAGAAAGCACATTCAAGCACCCCTCATTTACAATCAAGGTGCCTTTTCTTATGTGCCCCAAGATTTACAGCTGAAAAGCCTGGATAAAAGTTACGCTGATCCTTTGTTTATGAAATGAAAACTCCCTTTTTTGCCACGCGGAATACATAAAATTTCAACGGGACGAATGCCACTCCTCTGTGTGATATATTTCTCAGCAATCGCTTTCGGTTATACGGACTCATTTGTTTAGTGGGTGGATAAAATAGGGGTACTTTTATAATTCCTCACATGTCAGCTGAGGACCCGGTCCCCATCCATCAGATTCAGTCAGACTGACAGACGTCTGCCATTAGAGCTGCAACTCAATCAGCTCATCACTGCAGCTGAACGACGATGCCGCTTGAGATAAACAGGAGTTGGCTGTATACCTGTTTGGAAATTAGAAAAAAAAACTCAAGTCAATGGAAATGAGCGATTTCCCTCACAGCTTTAACGGCCCTTTGCTCTGCGGCCTACTGTCAAAGGCTTTGCCCGGATGCATTATGTGATATCTGGGTTGAACTGGCTCTGGGGGAGAGCAGGAGGGCGTGAGGGGAATGCTGGGATTCAAGGACATCGCCGCTTCGGATTTTCTCGGAGACTGACCTGCTCTGCTCCCTCATTTGATGTCTGCCCGTTTTCCTCAGACAGACTTGACAGTTTTCCCACACAGAAGCTGAGATACAGCATCACACACACACACACACACATACAGAAACACACAAATACTAGTTAACACACATAACCGCACACAGGTAGTGCATAAACAAGTACAACGAAGCATGGCCTGCGGGCAGATTGTGCGAATGAACGATCTGAATGAGTACTTTTGATGTGCAGCTTGCTCACACTCAATGAATACAAAACCTCTTTGTATGGCGTGCAATTGAGTTCAGAGCGCTCCTCTATGATTCAGTGTATTCTGTGTTGCTGGCTGCTATGCATCATCGTAACAAGAGAAATTGATAGAGATAGAAAGATACAGAGGGAAAGGATGAAAGCCATTCCTCCAGAGGGCTTTCTCTATTTTTGTTTCTTTACTCCAATGATCATCAAAGACCTTTAGCCCCTCTGCGCCTACTTTGCTGCCAGTTAGTGCGCAAACATGGCAGCACACCAACTCCTCTAGAGCCAGGCAAGGCCACCCACAATCAGCAAGCAGTTGACATAGCAGGGCACACAGTAGATGTTTGTCTGAGTGGAACATCTTATTTATTCAAAGGCTGGATGAGGGTTCTTCCTTTGTGGTGCAGCAGCACCGCAGATTCCTGAGGGGGTAAAACAAAGCCGCGGCTCTGAGAAAGCCGGCCTTGTATTTTTGGCTCTTCCACTCTGCAGTCCATCAATATTTGTGGGCATTAAAACCAAATCAATCTCTCATGAATGGGAACTAATCCCCGTGGCCTTGTGCTTTGTCTGGGCACCACCACCTTTCATTATTCAACATCAATCCTCCATGAAGAGAATGAAAGGACCACAATCAGATTAGCGGCAGGTACGCTCCCTAAGATAACAGCATTAAGTGCTTAAAGATACAGCCAACTGCTGGCCCTGGACACGCTCTCCACTCTTATCCATCCTCCATCTCTCTTGGCTGTGCCCCCCACCCGCCCACTTCCCTCATGTGACAATTTTCTAATAATATGCTTCAAATTTTCAAATTAATCCATAGCCACCCAGACACAGGAGGTGAATTTCTTCTTCTAATAGTTCAAACTCAGCCAAAAGCCTCTGATGAGCCTGCAGCTCTAATAATCCTCTTGTCCTTCCAGTGTTGGAGAACCGCGAACAGGACTGACCTGTAGATTGGAGCCATCCCTCTCCCAATCCTTCCCATTAGATCTGCACCTCAAGGCATTTCCTCATCAAAGCAGTGGTGGATTTCATCTGGCATTGGGTTGACACCCCAAAGATTAGACCCTCTATCTCTCTCGCTTTCCTGCCTTCGCTGTCTTTCTCGCTGTCTGCTTCTCTCCGGTTTCTCTTCAGAACTCCAATTATTCTTTTCTGGCTAAGTGTCAATAAACCCACCCAACACACGCACACACACACACACACACAGAGACACACACAGGATCTGATAGCAGTCCAGGGTCCTTCAGCACAACAGAGAAAATTACACCGCATAACCCCTTCTATTTCAATTTAATGATACATTAACTTAAACAAGAATTTTATTAGAGACTATTAAAATGCTGTATGCCTTGACTGATATTTGGAAACTAGCAGGGACGATGTTGAGTTTATGAAATAAAAGCTCATATAATTCAAATGGCTTTCCTGTGCCCTCCAAACCCATTAAAAAAAGATATTTCCCTTAAGAGCTATTCTGTCAGCTTCAAGTCTAATAAAATAGTACCACTTTATCAATAAGAAGGTAAGGGAGGTGCAGAGCTGAAATGGATTAGTGTGGACAGGCCATCAGGGCTATAGATAAGTCTCCAAGAAGTGTTTAAAAGCCCTGAGAAATGCTTTCTGTCGTTATCTGGGAGGAGGGGTGAGCTGGAGACCACTGAATGTGATGGGCTGTGGCAGAAAATCAGTGGTCACTGAGCCACTAAAGCAAGCCCAAAACAAAAGCTGCTCTATAAAATCTGAATTGGACCAATTCTGTTCCCCCATCTCGCGCTTTGCCACGCCTGTCTTTAAGTGTGCACCGCACAAGCGAAGGAAATGAACCACTCAGTAGCAATATTGACATTCGGTGCCGCTTATGTTTAGCCAACAAATGAACGCGAGCAAATTGGCTAAAGTGTCCCTGAGACCCATTGTTAGAGTGCCAGCACAACATAATTTGCAGGACATTATGGCCATGTTATAAACCATCAGTTTGATACATGACATTAATAAAGTTGGCCCTTGGAAACCACCGCAACTCCCACTCAGTATTGTACCAGTGCACAGCTTAAGTGTTCAGTGCTCTGCCATCAGGAGCATCACGTGCCTGGTGATACTGGATACTAGTGCATCCACTGAAACAAGCCATCTTATCTCCTTACCCTTTAACCCGACTCATTCTGATTGGCCGCAGCATGTGGAAAGTCAGATATCCCAACTTTTGAGTCACAATTTTCAGCAGGAATGCCCGCCTCAAGTTGGATATCCAACTCGGAAAGTTGGAGAAGCCTCACCAATGCCAACCTCACAATCCAAGATGGCAGCGTTGCACATATACAGTTGTAAAAAGTTTGTAATCTGTAATACTGCTGTTGTGTATTTGCGATTTGCTACACACAGAGCACTGATCGAGCTCTGTGAACAAAATACAGGTATTGCACTGTACTGATGAATGAATGAATGGCTCTACCAGCTGACTTCCACGGTGAACTGAATGCAGCACTTCAATGAATTATAGGTGCACTTTAATGTTTTGCACAAAATAGAACAAAAGCTTCAACAAATGAGGCGTCTCACAACCTACGAACACGGTAAAGTGTCTCCCCCGTGATCCTGCAGCTGATGTGTGTAATTTAGCACTAAGCTGAATCAATATGTGGAAACACCCTGGTCTCTGCACAGCAACAGCAGGGGAAACCCCAAAGAGACTTCAGGTGGAGCAGCAACACCCAGGGGGTGATGCCAGCTGCCTCGCCAGTGAGCATCTCACAGTTTGCACTTCCACCGATCACTCGTTTAAACACAGCACGTCAGAATATGGGTCATAAAAAAAAAACAGTCTCCCTGAAGGCTCTTCCATCATAATGTCTGCATTATCCCAAAGAGAAACTGAATATTTGACACCATATATCATTCAACAGTTTAATAAAGCACTGGATTTACTAGAGTGAAAGCACACAAAACACAGGACAACACGCAACACCAAAGTCACTGATGGTGCATGAAAACATTGGCTTGCTGCTTTATGCTATAAAACCTTAATCCATCTCTGACAAACCTTTGACAAACATAAATTTATGCTATGGATAACTGAATGATAAAAAGACATCTTGACTTCATAATAAGTGTTGGCATTTCTCTCAGTATTGTGTTTGCAGGCATATTACATCAGTGAAAATGAGTTGGTTCCTGGCAGATCTCCATGATCCAAATTAATGAGCTGTGACTTTGGCACCGTTGATGCACAGTGAGCAGGCCTTGCTAGACGATTCCTGATATGGACCAAACATGTCAGCCTGCCTGCTGAACTGTGGCTGTCTCTGACTGCTGCCACTGCAGTGCCAGCAAGGTGTTTGACTTCAAACGCGTTGGAGAGATTTGGTATCGCACAGGATGAAGGGATGGAGAAAAAAACAGAGTCAGAGGAACTGCCTTTGGCAAAAATAGACTATACTATACTATAATACACAAAGTCTCTGTTGGTTTGTTTGTTTCTTTGGCTGATAACGCCTCCCAGACAGTCGGGGGTTGAGCAACCAAACTTAGCACCAGTGGTGGACAAAGTACTCAACTCTAGTACTTAAGTAAAAGTACTGATACTCGTGGTCAAATTTTACTCCACT
>JAVDPK010000312.1:632844-651271 GCA_034780415.1 Cichlasoma orientale | reverse complement strand
ATATATCATTATAAAGACAGCAGAACTGGGGCTGCACAGAGGTTTGGATCAGATGTCGATCTGATGCAGACCCAAAAAGCAGTATTGATATCGGTGACATCATGGCAATCCTGACAGTTCCCGCTCTCTCTCTCTTCCTGTCGTTTACTTTCATTCTCTATCTTCGCTTTGTGGAAAGCTAACGTATTATCATCAACTTGATTAATATTTCACTTCAGCTGTCTTTTTGTCAGCTGCTTTCTGATCTGTGTGACGAGGTAGAAACTAGCGTGACTGTAAAAGACAGTAGCAACCTAATGACTGCCACTTTCAGCTGACAATTGCAAATTCACATATTCTCAGTTGTATTAATTTGTTACATTTTATGTTACAAAGTAAGGAAAACGTCTGATGTTTCCTTAGACATAAAGGAATGACTTCCCACGGCTTCTTCACAGTGAGGATTACAGCTCATTATTTTAGCCCTTGTATGAGATCAGTAGTCGTCCGCCAAGTTATGTGTATCATATCATCGTATCATCGATGCATTAATCCACGTGATACCAAGAAATACTAAACGGTCCTTCAGTGCTTTATGGCATGAACATTAATCTAGAAGATGTCAAATTTCAAGCAATCAAACACAACAATCAAGCGCTGTGATGAAAGCAAAGGCAGACCAAGAGTTTCAGCTGCTGCAGGGAAGTACCATATTTAGAAGCTACAAGATTACAGCCCAAATCATTGGTTCCCAGAGAGGATGCAGCAGACGCATCTCACTATCACCTTTTTAGGGAGGCAACACTTACTCACCATCGCTACTACAACCTCGTACAGAAACATGTTTCTTTCTTTGTGCTTGGAGGGAGCGAGACCTGTTTTTCAACAGGACAATGAGGCAAAACATATGGAGAATCACAAGTGTATCAACAAGGTTATTAAAGCTTTTTATTACCATTGTACAATAAGTAATTGTACAATAAGTAAATGCCTATTTACAAATTTCTCACTCTATAAATAAATAGACAAGAATGCAGTGGACATATTTGTTTGATATGTGAATGGGCAATAGAAGAGGAACTTGCAAAATAATTACAAATTCTATATTAATAAATAAACCAATAAAACCAGCCAAAGCAGACAATTAAGTTCAAATACATTTATCAACTGTAAATAAAAATGCCATCTCAAAACAATTTAAGATGCATTTAAAATAGAAAACTTTGGACTGGATTCATTCATTGAATTAAGAGTATAGATTTGAACCTGTGATTTAAAAGGGCATTTCCATTTCCCCTCTGCATTTCCTCTTCCTATTGGCAATTCGATCTCCTTACTCGTTTAGCCTCCCTTGTTAGCCCATCATTCTGCTCGTTTACTGGCAAAACAATGCAAATCAGCCACGGGATGGAGAAAGCTCTCTGACCGGGAAGAGTGCTGAATCTGCCTCATATTCAGACCTGATACCTTTCCCAGCAGCACTGTTGTTTGTGCCCAAGAGACGCTTTGAGGAACATAAGTATGAGTTTGTGTCAGGGGCCTGGCTTTCACTCTTTCGGTATGGTGAGTGAAACTGAGAGAAAAGGGAGTGCTGCATTGCTGAAGAGACTTCCAACTTCTGCATTCACTTGGCCACTCGCCCCGCCAGCCCTGCCAGCCCTGCCAGCCCTGCCCCAACAGTTATTAGTGTCAGAATGACCTGTCAAGCCAACTTTGCCCCGTTAGGTTTGTGTGCACAATTTCAAAGAAAACGAAAATAGCTCGCATTGATATTTGTTCCAATTACACATACAAGCTCCATTTCCATTTGGGGAAACAAATGTGGACTTCCTCAAAGGACTCAGTAGAATCAGTAGACTGAAGCTTAATCAAAACTCTGCTGCAAGGTTAATAACTAAAATAAATAACAGAGAGCATATCACTCCAGTTTGGTGTCCAGTAGCTTACGGAGCTGATTTTAAAATGCTCTTGCTTATACATATACTCTGTATATGCTCGGTGTGGGGCTGTGTATGTATCTATGCATGTATTTCTGACTTGTTGTAATGTTTTATGCTTTAATACGTTTTATGCCCATGAAGCCCTTTGAACCTCAGTATGTGATATCGGGCTATTTACTGCAAATGAAACTGAACTGAGATGAATAAGGCAAGGCTCTGACAGCAAGCACTGGATCTTATTTATCTTAATGCCAGAGTGCTAAAATGATGGTCTGTCCCGGTTTCTTTTGAAAAGCATCACAGTTGTTAATATTCAAAATACAAAGTCCATTTTAAAAAAATCAAGATGTGAAATTAGTTTCCCACTGACACCATAAGTCCGCCTACCTCATAATGTAGGTCACTGTTTGGACTGCACACTGATGAGCAATATTTTTATGTTTCACTGGAGTTCATCAGAGGCCACGTGCGAGGCCCATGCTGAAGAACACTGTTTAATAAAAGGAGCAACACCTGCTCTGTGCTGAGGTTCCAGTCTCAGCACCCACACGCCTTTTTATCACCGAGCTTTGCAATCTGAAACCAACAACACAGTCTGCTGTGATTTTTACATGTTCAGGTTTCCAACAGAGCAACTAACACCACAAAACCTTTATTAATATCATCCTTCCATTGAGCGTCTCCGTGGTACAGCGGTTTACACATTTACCTAACCAGTGAAATCGATTGTAACTATTTTTATTATTATTATTATTTACTACATCACTTTCCTGCTCAGCATTTAATTGCATTCAGGTCTTAAAGGACAATGTGTTGGGTCTTTAAATTTAAATGGTTAATTTTATTAAATGTTAGCGTATGCTCTAAGTATTAGATACACATATATAGTACTCTGAATGAGTGTTTCCGTGCCAAGTACAGATTTGTGATATAGTGAATGAAGTATTATAAGCATGTGGCAGTAATTAATAAAAGCTAAAGAAGATGAACAAACAAACAGCTGTGATGGGCTCATAAATATTTTCAGGCCTTTTTTTTTTTTTTAGCGCGCTAATTTCCATTGGGATCATATTTCAATTTTATCGCTCCATTTCATTTCCTATCCCCCACCCCCCACACCCCCGGCAGGATGTAGCGCCATTTGTATCGGAGTGTTTCTTTACCTGTGGCAATCTGTTTCACGGTGCTGAGATTACAGGCAGGCCTAATTAAAGCTGTTGTTATATTTTTAGAATTAGCGGGGTATTAATTGGAGCAGAACAAGCTGAAAGAATGTGAGGCAGGCAGACACACGTGGGAGAGTAAACATCTTTTATCAGGCTACACTTTTATCTGTGGACTCAGGAGTGCCAGCAACATTCACGGGGCATGTTAATCCATCACACTTCAAAGTCCCTCTCGGGATGGCTAAACAAACACAGCAAAATGGGAACTAGCAGCTAGCAGTGTCTCATTTCAGGTGATGCCTACTTGCACAAGTGTATTTCAGTGTTGAATAAATAATAATGGGTTAAAAGCTGGCTTAAACCAAAAGCTTCTCCATATGTGGCCACAAACAAAAGGCAGGTGTGTCCCTTAAAAATCGATTCCTCGCCACTCACTTGTCGCTGGGCCGCCAAGGACAAAGGGGCTCAGCTGGATCTTTTCACAAAATCTAAAAGAATCTGCATCTACATGTCTGTTCCTACATGTAGTGACTGAGAAACCCAGGAGGAGCTAATTCCAAGGCTAACCATGACATCATTAGATTCAGTAACTCCATCATTAGTTCTCACTTATTTGTAGTAATTATATTATGACAAACTGTAGCTCATACCTAATAAATTGCTATTATAATGTATTGCTAACATGAGTCTTTGCTGCTACAAGTGCACCTAGTAGGGTTTCTGAAGACCAGACATGGCTAATGATACAGCTTCTAACCTGGTGGAATAGCAGCATGCCTTGTGAAATTATCTTGCTGTCTATTTACAATAAGCCAGCAGAATTATTGTGCACTGAAAGAGAAGGCAACAGCCTCTATAAATTAATGGATCAAACATATTGATATGACTAAAATTAGATCAGCTACAATTCTTTATTGCACAATTTGTGTCCCAAAGGTTTTCATACTCACACACAAACAGTCCAACGCTCAACCATACCTTTCTTCTTGCTCGCTCATGGGACCCTTGCGTTTGCGTTGAATATGCTTTTTCTGTGGTTACAGTGAAGTTACCTCGTGCCACAGGTCATTTGGGAAACTACAGACCCAGGGCTGAAAGACATGGAAGTCAGGCCGCCTGTGTTCAGGTTTAAATTCTGTGGGATGGGGATGCAGGTGGCTCTGCAGACAGCATAGAGCAAACCATTCACCTGATACCAACAAGTTAGCATGGTGGCTGTTTCCTCCAGTGCACAATGAATTGCTTGAAGTATGTAGGTGTATGAACTACATAGCCACCAGTGTGATGTTCGCGCTAACAAAATGAAGCAAAATGTGACAGTATATTTAAAAAAATAGCTAATGAAAAGTATCTTACTTGAAGAATGAAGAGGCTGCAACGATTCTGCTCCGTGGTCACTTCTGCCGCGCTATCAGCCAAAGCATGGCGCAGGATCTGAGGACAATGGACCGATACCAGCCCTGTTTTGTTTACTGACAACAGCCTCTATTGAATTTCTTATCAACATCTGTATCAAGCAAAATCATTGCCCTGCCTCAGTCAAGCACCCGTTCTTTATTAATACTTGCTTTGGTTCAGCACTCCCATCAATAGAAAGGATGGGCGCACTTATTGCATGTGTTATCTGGTCTCTGTCCTCTGAATGAGACTCCAGCGGGGAAGAGTGAGGAGAAATGGAGATTATTGGCTTTAGCAAGGTCAGAGTGGGAGAGCGAGGTGAAAAAGCGCTGGCCCAGCACAATGGGCTTTTATTTTGTTGTGTCAGTCAGCACAGGCGATTAAGCTGTCGGCCAAGGGGGGCACTATTGATTTGGTTATGTACTGGGGGAGGCAACATCCCCTGTTGTTTTAATTTATTAGCTGCTAGCAGTTTGATTCAGTACTGAAGAGGTGTAGCAATTTGAGGTCTACGCAGAGCCGTAATCACTATATTCTATACAAATAAGATTATTGTGGGATTATTATGGCCTTTCGAGGTCTATTGTCCTCCCACCAGCTTCCCTTTTGACTCATTGCCATGCGGCCTTTGGGCACAGTCAGTGTTTTACTGGCATGCTATATGAGCTGTTTCCTTGCAGGTAATTTGATATGACACTAGTTGAAGATAATATATCATTTTGACTGCCACGACGGGGCGATCTGCACAAGATCTAAATTCATATTGACAGATGGGGGAATTGAGAACAATTGAAGCAGGCAACAGGAGTCTGGAGCAGTCTGTAAAAGTGTAATTGGGTGGGCTTCTCCGTGAGCGAGAGGGGGAATTACAGGGTCATGTACTTTAACAACCCTCAATACAGACACTTGGAGGAAATGACTGTGAATTTTACACAGTGGTTTCATACAGCATCAGCGAGCAGAGCTGCCCCTGTGCATCCATGGGAACTGAAGCTTTCAGATAAAGAGCCATGTGAGCTTCAGCTGAAATTCACTTAGGGTACCAAAATAACCACGGCAGGACAAAGGTGCTCATAATGCATTGTTGCACAGTATTAACAGCTTTAGTCCACCATACATGTGACACGTATTGTTTTGGAACGCACGTGTTTTTGAAATAGCTCACGTGATGTTCTGAAACTGTGTTTTCTAATTTAGGAGATTAAACCTTTATTGTGATTGATTCACCCCTGCCCAGGACCCTGTAACAGACTAGCCATGTCTGTAGACCATCCTTTCCTGATGGTCGTTCAACTTGCAATATATTAGAGCTGGCTGTATTTCTGTCTAAGCATGCATAGTGACACATCTCAGAATCCTGCTAAATCCCTGAATTCTCATGGGAAACATCTGCCAGTATCCTGCTGTTGACCTCTAACCCTTCCTCTACGTCAGGGATCCTCAAATCCAGGCCTCTAGGTCCGGTGTCCTGCAGGTTTTAGATGTGTTTCTGCGTCAACACACCGGAGTCAAATATAGAAGTCATTAGCAGGACTCTGGAGAACTTGACTGCATACTGAGGAGGCAATTCAGCCATTTAATTCAGGTGTGTTGGATCAGGAACATCTAAAACCTGCAGGACACCGGCCCTCGAGGCCTGGATTTGAGGATCCCTGTTCTATGTCCATAGACCTAAACTTTGAGTCAGGCATTAAATATATGGGCATTTTAAGTAATAGCCTTAAAAATTAAAGTATTATTATATTTTCACAGCTTTCATCATTCACAGAAGTCTTTTGGCCAAAATTAAAGCGCCCCCATAATCCTAATTTTAGGGTACCTGGCCACCATTTTGGTCCTCCATTATTTTCTCAGTAGCTTTTGAGCTACGAGAACACGATTGTGCAAAAATCATCACCATCACAAAGCACTGCAAACAAGGTTATAACTTAAAGTAAACCTGCTTCATAACAGAAGCTTCACAGTATCAGGTAGCAACAAAAGAAGTTAAAGGATCGCTGATCTCCACCAGCCTGGAGTCTTTATGTTGGTGTAAAATTACTGCTTTCATAATCACCACCCTTGACTTGCTTACTTGGCTGTGGTGGATCTTTTAAGAGATGACATGTGGGCCTTGACGGTCTATAGACAGTGTTATGTCACTGTGGTCATTAAGGCAGTAAATCCTCTCATGGCCCTTGTCCTTTCACTTCAGAGAGGGCCAATTGATCTACATAATTTTACGAGCAAGATCACATAAGAATATGCCATTTAATGTCCGTTTATTGCCTTTTTATGATGCCATTGGAATTACATTTTTAGAGTTTTGAGGGTGAGATATTAAAAAGGACAGAGCCAAGTCAAGTCTTCAGACAGGAGGGCTTTAGCGGGTTAACCATCTGGAATGAATTGTTGCTCTTTGTCTGCCCTGGCTATAATTCTTTAAACCCGCATGAGCATATTTTCTGCCACCATAAAGGCGATGTTTAAATTGCACACCTTACTTAAAATAGAACTGTCAATGTAAATTGGTCTCCTCTGTCGAGCGGGGTCCTTGGCTTATCCGTTCATTAAAAGAGATGTCGGATGTGACCAATTGGCTCAAAGTTGTCTCTCAGCTGTTCGTTTAGCGAGCTCGGTATTTTTCACAAAAAGATGCCCCGTTGGCTTTGTCCTGACGGAGTGGGAGGAGAGGAGCCACCAAAAGGCCACAGTTCCAATTACACGCAGACTCTGCTCCTTAAATGTCAAGCTACTTTGCATTACCCAAAGTGCAATGGCATTCAGCGGGTATTAGCCCCACTCCATCCACATCTGTCACATTATTTCATGTGGCTCCACGAGCAAAAAGAAAATGATCACCGAGTCCTTTCCTTCGATCTATACCTTATCATCTCGGAGCGTTCTGCTTCACATCTCAATGAGGTTTGGGCGCCTACCAAAACAGTCTACCGCAGAGCCAAATTAAATAACAATTAGGTGGCTTGTGTTGCTTTTACGAGGATGAATGGTTTGCGAGTGTCCTTTCAGCTGCTTTTGTAATTGTTTCAGAGTGAAGATTCATGATCCCTCTTTCAGTGCTGTCAGTTCATTGACTACATTGCCACCCAGGGCCCCTCAACTTTTCCCATTAGAGGCTCTACAGGCTTGACAATTTAGCCGCTTTGTCGATCATTAAGAGGGGAGACACGGAGCTTCCCCCCTCTAATTAAACCTTGATTAGAAAAGTGGTCTACTGCAGAGATGACAGAGAAGGCATGAAGCAGGGGACAGAAAGGGTGCTGTAGTTGTGCTGCAGTATGCAGGTGGTGTTTCTATAATAGGGAGAGACCATAAAAACGGCAACTCGGTTCAAATTAAGTACCCCACAGTAATAGCAAGAGTCATAAAATCAAAATAAAGGGAGGATACATCTTGTCGGGCCCCAAGCTATGCTGGACCGCAGACATTTTAGATCAGTCAGCATCTTTTGAGAATCTACTGGCCAATAAGGTCACAGCTAAAGGCATTATTTAGGTGTGTTAATAGCATTGTGGTTGATCCAGTAACCTGCTGAGTATGTTTTGAAAGTGACCGCCTGCAGGTGCCTTTTATTTCCTTACAAAGACGGCAAAGGCTGTCCAACAACATGCTAACTACACAGCTAGCTGCACTGGCTGGGGAGCAGCTCGTTCTTCTTCTTCATTACTCTCCTACTTACTTTTCATTTAACTGATTGGATGAAGTTAGCTTGTGGTACACGGTGTTAGGCAGATGGTTCATCCAGTCTAATCACCTGCCATTTTTTAAGTGGCTGCCCTTTTCTAAACACTTTCAAAGGACATCTTCCCAGATGTCTCTGTGGAACAAACCATCTGCTGCGGCAGGTAGTATAGGTGTTACTAGTACAGGCACTGGTGTCAGTCTCATTCAGGGAAAAAAAAGTCTGTCTTCTTAATGAAGGCAGTAACATGACTGTGAGACAATCTCATTATAGTGTTCTCCCGCTGAAGTTACCGAATGCACATTCGCATGCTTCTCTGTTAAAAGGAATCATCTGTTGCAGATTATTCAGATTGTTTACGAAACCATCTTGTGGGTTAATGTGTTTATGATCACCAGGGCTCGGCTCAAACTCTTCGTTGTAAAAAAAAAAAATTAAATAAAAAATCATTCAGTTAAAGAAGATACATTTTTTAGGCCAGTCATTGGCTTTTGATTGGTTTTCCTGACTGTGAAGTCTGAGGCAATGTCTTCTATTCACAGCAATGAAAAAGGATGGTAGCTGGACACTGAGTTAATATTTGACAGTAAACTGTATGTTTACCTGCCTCCCACATATCTTGATTCTCTTCCCTTCAGTCTGGGTGCAGTCTATGACCTTCAAGGACGATGCACATCTGAAGCAGTGCTATGAGGATTCACACTATATACTGGGCAGTCAAAGGATTTTGTGAAACGTCTGGCGGTGTTTCCAAAATAGCTTGAAAACCCTGGATTAAGAGGAGAGATCTACATCTATTATACCTGTCAGAGCCGGCCTAAGGTGTTATGAGGCCCTTAGCAGAATTTGATTTGGGGCCCCCACCCCCAGCTAAACCCATCGCCAACCACCCATCTCAGCACCACCAGTATTATCTATATACAGTCCATGCTTTATTGTTTGTGCATTGTACATCTAAGACACCTATTACTATTGCTACAGCAGACAATGCCTTTACAAAACAAGGTAACTATTTTAACTACTAAATAAATTAAATACAAGCTTACATAGTAAAACCCAATAAATAAAATACAAACTATTAATTAGGAAAACCATCATATTAAATGTTGCTGTATCTGTGATTAATAAAAATATCTCACAGGTTAGTCCATATTGACCTGGGGGGGAAACTCACCTGTAATCAGCTGAGAAAGCACTGTGGGAAGCATCGCGGGCAGATGTTGTTCCAAAATAATTCAACAGCGCTCTTGGGAAATAGTTGAGTTTATTTTACAAACTTATAGCAAACTCTAATACCTCAGAGGAAATAAGCAACAACAACAACAACACCCAAAGCAGGACTTACTAAATAAAACAAGGAGCTAACTGAGATGTAACAGTGTTGGAATATAACTGCAAATACCCCAACATGATAATCTGCATTATGATAGACCCAGGTCTATCATACAGAAATTCAGTTGGCACAGCGACGGTCACATGGGATGTATCTCAGCCTGGCACTAGGATAAATCCTGTTAGCATGTGACTAATCCCTTAGCTCAGAAAACTATGCTTACGTTTCAGTGCAGAAAATGTAGCCTAATCAGTAACAATTCTAGCTAATGCAATATTTTACATTATAATGTGTAAATGATCAAGGCTACATATGTTCACTAGGCTGCTAACTGACTAGTGATGAAGCTCACCACACCTCTGACCAATATGAAGGCTGCGTTGATGCCTCTGTTTGACTAACGTCATTGTCAGTGAATGTTTATGATAAAATACTGTACTCATGTACTCATGGAAGCCTGTATCCTGCTGATTTTATTTCTTCCTGATTTTCTCATGAATGAAAAAAGTGATGAAAGCATGGTTAAAATTGTATTCCAACATGTAATAAATATATGGATACAGGGCACCAGATAGCACTACTGCCTAACAGCATGAAGGTTCTGGGTTGAGATTGGCTCCCTCTGCCTGCGTGGTTTCTCTCTTTGTACTCTGGTTTCCTCCCACAGTCCAAAAACATGCATATTGGGTTAACTGGTAATTCTAAATTGGCCGTAGTTATGAATGTGTGAATGACTCCTGGTGACCTGTGCAGGGTGTAGCCCCCCACCCTCCCTGCAAACCCCTGCAACCATGAATTAAATAGGCTGCTAAGATAATATATGGATGTATGGATGCATGTATGTGTCACAGGGAAAAAAAGATGCATGTTGTGAAACAGTCCACCCTTCACTCTCAGCCCCCAGCAAGATACTGAATGAAAAGGACACTCGAGCTCAGAATAGATCCTCTGAATCTGTACTCTGCTGTGAAGAAAGGCAACTTTTCTCATTGTCATTCCTGCAACACATTACACTCAGTTTCAATCAGCTACAAACACAAAGTTTTCCAAAATGTGCAGCAGGGTGGAGACATCGTTCTTATAGAGAGGGTTCCCGCCTCTGTGACAGCAAGCTTGCCCCCTGCTGTAGTATCCTTGAGAAGGGCATTCAAAACACAGTAAAAACAGTCATGCATTTATTCTCTTCTTCTACTACAGCTGATCAGAATTCAGCATGGATTCCCTCCGGAGTCTCATCATCTACATCACTGCCAGCAGCTGACCTCTTCAAAACTCTTTTCATCATATACAGACAACCTGATATGATGTCTGACTTTGTCTCTACTCTAAACATCTGTTCCTACAGATGTCCTGCCTTCCTTCTTTGTGAAGTGCTGCATCTTTCACAATAACCCTCTCAAACAATATGAATATAATTAATACATCGCTACTGCATTTAATCATTAGCAATTATTAAATTCTCGCTTCGCTATTTCTCCCATGCGGTGTGTTTTGTCCTGTCTCTCTCCCCTCACCACCAGCTGTTCGCAGGAGATGGCTGCCCCTCCCTGAACCTGGTTCTGCCGGAGGTGTCTTCCTGTTAAAAGGGAGTTTTTCTTTCCCACTGTCGCCAAGTGCTCGCTCATTCTGGGTCGTGCATTTGTTGGGGTTTATTTCTAATATTGTAGGCCCTTCATCTTAAAATATAAAGCACCTTCATTGTAGACCTCTGAATGATTTCTGGACAGTACAAGAGAATACAAAATTGAACATGTTCCAACAAGCAATTATTTCCATGTAGAAAAACCTAATTGGCAAATCAAATTAGTAGCATATGATGTCACACATTTGTCAGTATCTTTCTAATCAGGGAAAGGTTTGTATACATAAAATCTGAGAAGTGAAGCACAAATCCCCTCAGAGGAAACAAAAGACGCGAAAACACTATCAAGTCACACCATGAAATGCACACGTTAGCATTTGCTTTCACACAGGCCGGGGTTAACTGACAGTCAGTGGACCATGTGGCTGAGCCATTATCATAGTTCTGCATTCTCTAATGTCATTTTCTACAAGGTTAGGCTTCATGTAATCATTGCCCCGGGACAGCAGTAAGCTATGAGAGACAGAGAGCGTGCATTGAGTGGAGGAGCACTGGGCCGCTTGTTCGACTTAATGAGACTAATCTGAACAGATGGAGGAGAGACTCCCTGGTTGCTCTGACACCACGTCCCCAAGACTGCTTTAGTCGGCCACTCATCATTCTGACTCTCTCCAGCTTGGACCTCAAAAATCTTTTAATGTATATTCTTATTTGAAACTCATACAGGTGGTCTCAGTTTTGTTTGAAGGTTCTTCCTTGCGCATGACAACAAATACTTTGTCACATGCATATGTTTTCTAGATTGCATGCCTTTAGTTTCATCTCATTTTTATACATGTAGTTTCGTATGTTGTGTAATTGCAAGTAATTTTTTTTTCAAGTTTGTATTGTTTCCTCTTCTGTATTTCATTATTTTACAGTTTGAGCATACAATAACACTGTAACACAGGGATGGCTGTGGCTCAGGAGGTAGAGCAGGCCATCTATTTAATCGGAAGGTTGGTGGTCCAGTCCGAGGCTGCTTTAGTCTGCATGCCAAAGTGCCCTTGGGCAAGATGTGGAGTGTGAATGTTGGATAGAAAGCATTTAGATTTAGCAAAAAGTGCCGGTGTAAGGATGGGTGAATGAAGGCATGCTGTATAGAGTGTTTTGAGTGCTTGAGTGGAAAAGTGCTATATAAGAACATACATATCTCTTATTTGTCCTTTCTCTGTAAAAGCAGGTTTGTTTGTACTCTAAATAATAAGGATGAAGCATCTTCTTATCAGGTGGGTGTTTTAGGCCCTTTGGGATTGGAACTTCCTCTCATACCCAGGAGAGGACCGGACGCTTCTTTCTTCCACTATCTGCAAGATTCCCAGTATGTATTAAACCCATTTGTTATCATGACTATGCTGTTGTCTGGTTCAATGTGTTCTTGCTGTAGGTCATCTTTCACTACTGCTGCTGCAAACTCGGGGGCTATTCTTTCTCCCTGTGTATCAGTGAGGGTGCAGCAAATCTGCTAGATACCAGTGCCATGAGTTGTCAGCCTGTTACGTCCCAATGGGGTCAATTTCCCCTGTTTGCCCTTTTTCCACACTATCAGATGGTCTCTCCTTAGCTGTCGGCTAAACTTTAAAATACATCCCCAAACAAATAAGGAAGAGGCATTTGCCAGTAGATCTGATAATCTGACGCAGGTCTCCACTGAGCTGTTGCATAAGGTGGGAAAAACATAAAACAAGTGGAAAAAATGGAACATGGCATGCTAGCATGGTGCTGCTGTGTGATCAGCAGGCCTGTCAGTGCACCAAATGCTGGAAGTAGCACAGTGTAGGAGCGAGATCAGTAATGCCTGCTGTAAAACACAGCAACACTCTAACACATGCTCAGCAAACGCCCCCAGCCATTCAGCGCTAATGGAAACTACTGAAGCTGTTTTTCATTGCATGACTATCAATGAACCCTGATCGCTGGACACCACCATCATTGAGCATTTCAATCAATCAATCAGATCTTTATTTTGAACCGATCCTCTTCCAAATTATCCCACAAATTCACTCCACAGACCACTCTGCACATGCTCCTCATTGTTGTCATATTTTTTTTTTAATTTAGCTCTTTCCTCAGTTCATAACACCCCACCCTTTTTTTTTGTTGTTGTTTTCCATCCACTCTTTGAATACACTGGATCCAGGGTCCCTATGAACACAGCTCACAGTAATAATTTTTATCTTTTCCATCCAGATCTCTGTGGTAATGCATTCCAGCAGATCATCAATAGTTGCTGTCATGCTCTCCACTACCTTATATCTTAATTTTTTTTATCAACATATATCACCACACCTCCTCCACTCTTGTTCCTTCTTTTTGTGTAATTTAATTCATATCCATCAGTTTCCATCCAATCAAAATCGACACCATTTCTCAGGGTCGATGCATGTTTCTGATATTGCTATGATATTGAATGGTTTACTAAATAGCTTTATATATTCTTTAATGTTATGGAAGTTGGCATAAAGGCTTCTGCTGTTAAAGTGAATAATGGATATGATTTGCTTTGGAGAAAAACTTCCATTGAGCTGTTTGTCTGTGTGATGGTTGCAGTTATTGTTGATGTTGATTATAAATGTAATTTTCCAGATCGTCTCCGGCGATGTCTGTTTGTCTTGGTCAAATGTTAATTTGCATAAACACCTGTTCCTTTCAGCAGCTTGCCTTCAGTTTCAGGTTTTCTGTTTGCAAAACGCAACATTGTGGCCGGTTTGCCGGTCTTCTGTCCACCACAATCCCCTTAATATTAAAAAAGGATGTCACTTGGTGTTCTACAGATTCGGCACCCTGTTCATTTGGTTCTTCTCCGGTCATCATCATCATCACTGCCCGGGCACGTGTGCGTGGTTTCAAAAGTATATTGTGAAGGAATACACACTCAATCCCCACAATCTCAATTGTTAACAACTATCCTCGGTACTACTGAGATTTCCTTCCATCATAGGCCCCTGGGAGGATAGGAAGTGGAGTGAGACACAGAGAGGGAAAAATAGAACAAAAATGAAAGCGAAAGAGGGAGAAAGCAGGTTAGAAAGTGCAGAAAGGAACGGAAATCCCTTCCCCCTGGAGCAGACTCTCTGGTGCTTTTACCCACTTCTTATCTGATGAGCCTTTGGAGAACAAGAGCGAGACTCTTTCCATGAAGCTTGGAGGAGGGAGACATCCTCTCGGCTCGGTGGTCAGAGTCGACCCCGTATGACAGGCGCGCAGGGTGCTGACAGGCATTACTGTCAAAATGAGGTAAGGACAAGGTGGGATGACTCTCTTCGCGGGAGCTGATGGCAGGGCTTAAAGGCTGCAAGAAACCAAGCTTCCAAAACCTTGTGGGATACAGTTGCACACTGCCCATAATTGAGTTGAAAGCTTTATTGAATATTTCATTTGTGCTGTGGGAATTGGATTCTTCAGAGCACAGCAAAAGCTAAGTGGGAATGGGATATTTTTATTATAGCTAATGATACTTGCTTCATACTTACCCTTCATCTGGTCCTATTTCATAAATATATTTGTACTGAAAACAAGAAAACAGTCATTAGGCTTAATTTGTGCAATTCTGTAAACAAACTTCAAGCAAAGTCAGTTTTAAAAGGCTAATTTATGAATCAAATTCTATTTTGCATGCAAGCACTCCGGAGTCAGCCAATTACCATCAACTTCGTACTTGGGTCAGAGCATTACTGGGGGCAACAGGACCGCTCATTAACTACCACAGTTAAAGGGAGTTCCTGGACCCGGCAGTGAGCTCAGGGCCAGCCATCTGTAAGCATGAGTTCAGTGGGCTGACAGCCTCGCCTGCATACTGAGCACACACTGCAACCCAGAGAGAGTGAGCTCTACTCCACGCTAATCAGAAACATTTCTCCAAACCCCAAGATGAGAGGAGGTCTGGTCTACAGTGACTCTCAAAGTGACTCTTTATTCTTCATTCCCTTGCTCACATTCACTCTCCCTCCCAGTCTCTCCCACTGGAGTAAACCCAGTGGGACTGGAGGATCCAGCCAGGGAAGACAGCTAACTGGCTTTGCTATTACAGCTCCTGTCACAGGGGAGCTGGTGGGCTGCTAAGCCCAGCTGGAGCTCTCTGATTCCCTGCCTTTCACAGGATGGATTCCTACCAATGGTCCTTGGGGGCTGCAGTCAGCGGAGGAATAAAACCCAGTGATACCATCGCCCAGTCTTGCGATGTTGCAGTGCTTTATTTTGCCATTAAGAAAAAAGGATCAACACAGCAGGTGGTATTTTATAAGTGATACTCATTAGGAAGAATTAATGAATCTGGAGAATTCCGCGGATTAATTAATTTGTTTTGAAATGATAATTGAGACAGTAAATTATGTGTCCCAACCAAGAAGAAAGAAGCTACAGGGACGAACGCGGCGCGCTTTAAGCAAGTTGCGAATGAAAGTTTGATCTCGTGCTGGTACAGAAGCAGATGCCCGCTTCTCAAACGAAACCGTCTTTGGCCCATTAATTCTCACCAGTCCACCCAATTTACGGTTTCTGGTGTACCTATAATGAGGAATACATTAATGAGATCTCTGTGCTGATCTTGGCTATGAAGAGCAAACATGAAACAGACTAAGGTTTAATAAGTTTTAGCAAAGCTGCTTTTTACAGCGAGCAGTTTGCAGTGTTTCACTCAAATTTCCACACACAGGAAACTACAGAACACAAAAGCCTCTGTCTTCACTGAGCAGTGTGTGTTTTTCAGCACTCAGCATGTCATGCGGCAGTCTGCCACACCTATGAAGGAACCTTTGACAGAGACCACAGCCTGACCTCAACCCTGGAGTGAAAATTTGAGTAAAAATGAAATTCAATGTTTTCAGTTTTTTCATTGTATTGTTATTGTTCAATTTGTTCCTGGGAACTCTGTTTATTTGGCTCTTCCGCCGAGCCGCTATACAACACTCGGTGCCTTAATTAGCCACGCTAATTTGGTGATTAATATAATAATATCTTTCCATGGAGCGCTTTCATTATTTTGGATTGTTCTTTCATCAGTCTCACTAATTATGTAAGAAAACTCCAAGGATTATAGCACTAAATAAAAATAGCTTATCTCAAATGTCCCAGGGAGGTCTTAATCTGTAACATGTTTGAAGTATATTGTAACTACTGTACGACTGCTGATGATGGTGGCTGATGACAACTGATTCACAAACAAGCCTGTTAAGACATAGCATTCACATAGCCTCTGTATAGGCTGCATAGGCAGACAGACTCCAACTGCACTGTCTGGGACTGCAGTGAGTGGTGGTGGTGTTCTGCAAGCTCAGCATAGATTCTGCTCTCTCCCTGCTTCAGGTTCAGGGTTAGGTTTGGCCCTCCAGCCCCCAGAGCACTGAGGAGGGCCTTGACGAGCTGTCAGTCCAGGGCGGCAGAGCTGGAATTTATCTAACCCAAAATGCAGCACAGAGACTATATGGAGATGCAACAGCAGCAACCTGGTCAGCCTGAAAGGAGGGAAAACTATGAAAAATTAAGGACCAGAGCCTTCTAGTCAGCGTCTAAAATTCAATAGCAACAGTCAGTTTACTGTCAACTAGGGATGCCCCAGTCCAACTTTTTCCATGACCAATTTGATAGCGATACCTTGTCTTCAGATATCTGCCTATACTGATTCGAGACCAGTGCTAATAAGCTATAATCCTCACTGTGACAAAGAGATATGGAATCATTCTTTCATGTGTAGGACAACACCAGGCTCAACTGGTCTTTATTAGTGAAATGATAAACAGCCCATGATACAGGACACGATACTGCATTCCTGTCGCTTACGGTCTGTGGTGGTGTTCTCTTAGACTAATGACAGAATATAAATGCTAAAATGAGTCAGCAAACATGATCTGGGAGCCCAAGTACACACTATTTGAGGGAAAGACTGATTATACAATATAAACTGATTACATTATGATATTAATATCCCACTGTTTGTGGATAGCTGTTTAAAACAAGCCGGTTTAATTGTCTGGAACACTGACTGTAGAAAAAGCTTCAGCACAAGACATCTCGAGTGCCTTCATTTTCAATTTCATCTCTCTGCAATTCTTTATACAGTTCAGTACATATAGGATAAGCCCACACATTACGTAACATGTAACATTTTGTGTAGTACATAAATTACACGGTCACACGTCTGGTTCTATAATGAGGAACATGAATAAGAACACTGAAGACAAAAAAAAAAAAAAAAAAAACACCCCTGCAGGCTACCATTAATGTGTTGGTGATATAGAGGATTCAGTGATGCCATATGGTGCCTGTGACTGCTGCCAGTGGGCCCAGATGAAGTATGGGAGGCAGAGTAATTGTCTTTGTAATGCCACAAGACAGGGAAGGAATGCTCAACATGCTGTTGAGGAGGAAATGTAGAAGGACCACAGCCTCTGAGCTTAGGTGCTGCACAGTAAGAATCAGACTTGATTTTCTGGTTGGGTGCCAGTGTAACTAGGAGCAAACTACATTTACACCTGTGCTCCCTCAGCATATAAAGATATTTTATTTTGTGACAATGCGAGCTACTGCAGAGAAATATTTACTAATCCACTGATGTGTAACCTCTGCATCAGGATATAATATTATATTATTCACATGCAGTTAATGACTTATTTTTCCTAACCACAATTCTGCACATCATTATCTTTATACAGTACAGCTTTTTTTATGTTTCAGCTTGGTTATGATGAAAACAAGGTAATAAATTAATTTTCTCCCATAAAGAACAGATCACGTCAAGCCGTGGTCATTTGACCTGACGGATGACCACCCCTTTTAGTTTATGGCAAGAGAGATCCGTCTCGAGCATTCGCCCAGCCAGACACAAACCTCGGAGAGTGATGTCAGTGACCAGACTATCAGCATCTATCTGCTCCACAATGAGTCAGCCCAGATAACCAGATGACCATCACACTGAGGCCCCAGACCCCCCTGACCTGGCTTCCATTAACCCGGGCTCACCGAGACTGAGAGAAAGTGAGATCACAATCATTACCCTCCATCAGTGCTATCTTCATTCCCTATCACTCATGTCTGGCCAGGCTGGGAAATATCGCTTGCTCGCTCTCTCTCTCTCTCTCTCTGGCTGTCTCTCTCACCTCTGCAGAAATCAGACCAGGTGGTTGGGTGAAGGCCGCTACACCAGGCACGTTCGCCATCACCGCCCTCCACCCTTCCACCGGCACTGCCTTTCTTTGTATCAGCAGTGAGTTGTGCTTAGCCAAATCTCCATTTCTTCTAGGTTTCAATTATTCAGTGTGTTATTATTGATGGTCTGTGTGTGTGTGTGTGTGTGTGGGGGGGGGGGGGGGT
>JAVDPK010000312.1:614951-627060 GCA_034780415.1 Cichlasoma orientale | reverse complement strand
AGTGCAGCTACGAGAGCCAAATGTGGACAGAGAGAAGGAGTGATGAAGAGTGCACGATCATTATTATGACAGCAAAAAGTCTGCGACATTCAGGAGAGTTCTTCAGAATGCAGAGCCTCATTTGTCTGCAGCCTCCACCTGATGTTAATATGACTGTTGGTATACAGTGCACACACACACACACACACACACGCACACACACAGGCACACACATCTACAGCAGAATGCACTGATTGTAGTACCACATCATTACTGCTGCAGCAGTGACTTGACAGTAGTTACTGCCTGATGAAGACATTTTTCACCCACTAATTCATAGTTGGTTTGATTTGAAATCGCACAAATTAAAGAATGAAACGTTTCCTTGTCCAACTGGCTAATTGGAGCAACTGTTAATGGCTGCTGGAAGAAACGTCAAGTTTAATTTCACACTTATTGACATGCAGTTGATGTAGATGACATTAATCTAATGATTATTCATAAGACTTTCCTATTATCATCTCTCTCTCACACACACACACGCGCTTCTATCACCAGGCATATCATTAAGCTGAAGCACAACCATTAACCAGCATGGTTGCCATGGAAAATTCTCCTGATGATTTACTACCTACTGTTCAAATGGAAGGGCACTTGTGCTACACTGGCTGCCAACTATATTTGCAAATAAAATGCGTGTTGTGTTTAGAGGATTGCTGCATTAAAAATCAGTTAATGTGTGTCGCACCAATTTCTGCAATTTTCACTCTGTGAGATCAAATGAATCATCTGAAATGAGTAAAAAGCTTTATTGTGCTCAAAAATTAACTACAAATAAGATTGTTCAAATAGCCCTTAAATAAAGTCAAGGCAGCAATCAAACTGTTAATACGCAATATGGATATAATGTATCTCATTGCGAGCTACAAAACAATTCGGAAGGAAGTGGGTAGCAAACATTAACTTCAGCTATCTCTAAATTTATAATTAAAGTGCTGCCAGATTATATTTGCTTACTTTCAGCATTAACTGAGCTGCGAGGAGAAGATGTTAAATTAAACAGTTTATTCTTATAGGCTTTTATTTTCTTTGGCAAAAACTGCACTGAACGTGTGCAGAGGTCTACTTATAGTTTCAGTTTATTAGCGTAACAGAGTAAAGCAATATTGCAAAATGAAAATGTAAATTATGGGCGCTGAGAGGTTTCAGTAGTAAAGCCGCATGCTGGTGTGGCACCAGTGCCCCAGTGGTCACGGGGCCATGAGAAAAGCTGGACTTACCGGTCCTTTATGATCTCTCTCTCTCTGTTCAAACATTTTAACTCTGTAAATGAACAGCTGTTCCACTTCTTGTGAGGAGTTCTGTTTTTCCCAGAAACCTCTTTATCTATTCTAACATCACCAGCAAACTTGGTTTGCAAATACCACAAAGGTGGCTTTGCAGGTGAGTACGGGTGGGTGCCAGGGCTGTGACGTGGCGAGAAGCTGCAGGCCGCTTCTCAGATTACAGTATTTCACCATAAGCATAAACTCTGGGCCCCTGAAGGTGTGAGGGATTAGGTATAGAAAAAAAAAAGGTTTGGTCCCGTGATGTCACTATGTCACATAATGAAAGGTGACTTGCTGGGCAAAACACTGAAATACACGATAAAACGTGAAGAGTAGAGGAAACATCCAGAAATTGGAGCAGAAATAGAGGCCGTCTATTATGTGTGTACAATTTAGAGTTATTTTCTCTTGGGTATTCAAGTCAATATCTTTCATGAAACGAGCAGAATAAAAGCAATCAGATGAGATTCATTTTTTTTCAAGAAAGTTCTCGGGTTAAATGACAGAAAGCTAGATTTGACATTCACTCATTTTGAGAAAAAAAAAATGAAATTAGGAGCGGCGGTAAGCGAGTAAGAAGCAGGGGTGGATGTGTTGTCTCATGATTCCTCCCTTATGATGTTTTGCCACTGAAAAAGAGCTGAGGGTTCTGAGGATATTGGAGACATACGCAGTGAAATCAGCTGCATAGTTTTGCCTTTTTGTTCCTCTCTCCTCCACAACCTCCAACCTTTTTGCAAGCACACAGACCTGCAGTCTGTGTATCAGATCTGTACAAATGCACACTCTCAGACAACTGATTGTGTGGACAAAAGCACAGCTGAGCATAATATGATTTTATTTGACTAACATCTGTTTTATTTTACAAGGGGCGAGGGAACAGATAATAATGGGTTTTGTGCTGCACCGGTGCAGACGCAGTAAAGACCTGTTGTGTTTTTACACAGGGTGACATTCATGGAGCAGACGGACTTCTCTCGACCTGAAGGAGTGATAGGTCTGTTGGTTTTCATGCCACCTTTTAATACTTTAATTAGAGAGGATTAAGTGGGCAGTAAGTGACCCGAGCAGGTGATCAAACTCTGAACAGGGTAATAATCACACACATCAGGCAGAGGCACTAGCCTGGAGTTGCACATACTTCTTTAGCTTGAAATCAGACTTCAACAAGATAGAACGCCTCTGCTTTCGATCAGATACCCTGCTGGGACAATAAGCTGGCCAAAGGAGGAGATTGAAGCCACTGACATCAAGACAAGAAAGCTCCTTACCATGCATGGAGGGTTTCACCCCCAAATCCAGCCAAAAAAGGGGAGGGGAGGAGTCATTGCATCAAGTGGAGGAAGTCAGATATCTTTGGGTTTTGGTTATGAGTAAATTAAGAGTGGGGCAGGATACTGACAGATGCATTGGTGTAGTTTCCCCTGCGCAAACGTGAAGCTGTTGATTTACTGGTTGATGCAGGTTCTCAACTTCACCTATGGAAGCAGAAATGAGCTTCCTGCAAAGAGGAACATAGATATAGGGTGAGGAGCTTTGTCATCCCCAAGGGGCTCACAGAAGAGCCCCCACATTGACAGGAGCCCCCACATTGACAGGAGCCGGCTGAGGCGACTGAGGTGTCTGTCTAGGATGCCTCCTTAACACCTCCTAGATGAGGTGTTCTGAGCAGGTCCTTTTAGACAGAGATTATGTCTCAGACGGTTTGGGAACGCCGCAGAATCCTCCAGGATGAGCTGGAGGGCGTGGCTGGGGGGATCTGGCCACGTCCGCTTTGGCTGCTGGCCCTGCAACCCAAACCTGGATAGGTGGTGAAAAGAAATAATAATAAAAAAATTAAAAAGGATGGCTTTTGAGACAATAATAATAACTTTTTACAGGCCATAATGCAAGTCTTATACTCAGCCTATCCTCTTATCCATTCAGATTATTCACAGCTTAAAGGTTCGATGTTTTCGATCAGCTGCAAAGTTCAGAACATAGCTTGACTGAAATGCCTTAAAACAGGAAGAGGAAACCGAAGGGATCACAGCGACTTTTAAACAGTAACAGTCTCCATGTGTCTTTGTTCCTTTGTGCTCTCAGCAGAGAAGGGTATGAAACCAGATCCAGCGGTGACTTTTTACTGCAGGAATGTAGGGGCTCCCAGAAAGAAGAATTAAGAACTGATGGCTGGTAGGCAGAGATGAGAGAAGGGAGAAATGAGACTACGGTTATCAGCAGGAATATAGTGTCTGTAAACCACGCTCTCACTTTAACCCTGGTTTCCAGCTTGTGTCCTTTTGTATCAGTCTATCTTTAAATCCCTCCATCCATCCTTGAGATCCAGCAGGCTGAGCCAGCCTGTTGAGTCAGGGGGAGACTGTTTCAATCAGCGGGAGGAAAACGCACAGCTCAGCAAAACTCTGTCCAAATGTGAATATATAAGATTCTGGCATATGAGAGAGCCACAAGTCCTATAATTTATTTTTATGGGTTTTTTTTTTCTTCCTCACTACAATATGACCTCAGAAAGAGGTCAAAGGTCACATTATACTCCATCCAGACAGACATACAGGTTACCTACAGAGCTTCAGTTTACATCCAACACATAGAAAATATTATAGCTCAGCTTGTAGAAAGAAATCATGAGTTAAATAAGAATTATGTCTATGTGATACAGAGGAAATTCATCACAGGATACAGCGCACTTACAAGGAATATTTAATAAGAAATATTTCCTGCTGAGCTCATTTAGCAAACATCCCATTTCTCATTAGGATCCAGATGCTCAGCTGTTAAAGGCTTCTTCAGAATCAATTTGTTTTCCTCTCTTTCCCTCCAGCACTATCAAAATAAATGTCCGTATGAAGTGCCTCATCTACAGTGCGCCGGGGTCATGTTTAATGAAACAAACAACAACACGCCCGCCCGCGATGGGTTGCCGTCTTCTCGCGCAGCAGTTGTCCCGAGATGACTGCTGCCAAACTGGGGCAAGTAAGTAAGTAAAGAAAGAAAGAAAGAGAGGAGCGATGCCACTGAGTGCCAAGGCAACAGCGCAGCACCGGCTCACAAATGAATAGGTGCTGTGAGAAAAATATCCTGCTGTGATACAATAAACCAGACACTCACTCTCTTTGGAGCCCGTGTAAGGGGAGGCATCCGCTTATTACTGGGGTCAGTTGATGCTTTCTGAAAGATCCCTGCTCTCAATTAATTCAGGCTGGCATGCCGTTGTCAGCAGTGCTCTCCATTTTCATCCGGTTTAATCGACAGAAGCGTGTAAAACCTTAAAAGTTATAATAAACTCCCCTGGTTTTGATTCGTCTTAGCCGATGCTCATACACTGAGCGGTCCTGAATAGACCACGTGGGGCTCCAGGGCCCCACATTCATTTATTCATTTGACTGTGAAACCATTCTAAAATAGTTCAAAAGCAGCTGGAATTAAACTATTTTACATTTGTTTTGCACTTAATTATCTGGAACAAACAAAGGTAAAAGTGTTACAGCTGTATGTTATTCTTGATTTTGAACAGGAAGCTGTGAGAATTGCATCAGCATACGATTATTTCAGTGTTTTTTAATCTAAAATCATCAAATTAGTTTATGAATGGGAATCAATTAGCTTTTAATAATCCTGCATTTCTGATTAGTTTTTTTTTAATGAATTTTAAGACACATAATGACCAAAAAAAAAACAAAAAAACATCACAACTACAGAGTCTGGATAGTTTGCTTACTCTGGGATTTGATTGTCTCTGCTGTGGTTGTCTTTTATCACAGACAACATCAGAGGGGGAAATGGGAGACCCGGAGCAGAGGACGCCTGCTACATGCCTCCACAGAAAACAGACGATTAAGAACACACCACCCAGAGGAACTGGAGGGCTGTGGCGTGAGTGGGGGGAGGTGTACAACAAACGGTGCAACACTGCCCCCGTGTGAGAAAACTTAGAGGCCTGAGATTCAGAGGTATCACAGTAGCTCATCCTGTCTTATTTTTCCCCGAGCAATGCTGAGTTTGTCTCTTAGCAAAGAGCCATTACATGTATCTTCCCTGCCTGACACCTGCTGCGAGGAGTCGCGCCGTTTTATGAGCAAGGTTTTATGTGGCTTTCAGCCTAGATCCTCCTCGAGCTTAAATTCCCGTCTCTCCAACCTTTGACACTTCCCCTTCTTGTTTATGGTGAGGAACGCGCCGGCAGTGATTTTCCTGTCAGTCAGCAAAATAAAAGCAATAGAGATGCCAGAGGTCTGTCAGGGCGAGAGTCGGGGAGTCGAGACAGCATTCGCAGATTATTCTACAAGGTCTATAGACAGTTTTTCCACCTTCAGAGTTACCTGCGGAGGAGAGGCTGAGATGGATGTCTTTTTTGGATGGCAGAGACGGGCAGAAAAGTGGCTGTGAAGATTGTTACTGTTATTCAGATCCCGCTGACCTTTCCTGTGGCATGTTTGCTGGCTTCTTTGAAAAGGGCAGCCATAAAAAATAAGAGCAAGACTTTTCACACGGGCTGAACTCGGAGGGAAAAAGCCTCTGAAATGCTGACAGTGTGTGTAATGTATGTGGACTGATTTGTACACGGATACAGACTGCTCTGTGGCGCAGAGTCACAGTGAGAGCAAACCACGAAGGGATGTAATATTTCAGTGATCAGTACCAAGGATATGCAAACCAAATATATACAGAAAGGCTACATGAGAGACGTAAGGATAAGAATTACCGCAAGATGTCTATAACCGAGGAGCCTGCTGAGCACAGGCTCACAGCTCTGACTGCTAGGCTGAAGAGATAAACGTCCTGTGACTCCTTAAATGATCACATCTCTGCATCCAGGTTTTTTTTTTGCACTTCGCAACAAACACAAAACAAAATTTAGTGAAAAGCTTTTTGTCACAGACTGACATCGCACGCATCCATAAAGGTCATTTTTCCTACAGCTATGCAACGGATTCAAATGACACACACTAATAAGCGCAGCTTCCCATACTGCCTAGCAAATTTCATTCTGACAGGATAGTGGGAGAAAGAAAAGCGAGCTCCTCTTTTCCCTTGTTCAGCACAACGGCAGCTTTGTTCTTAAAATAGTCGGCCTTGTGATTTAAATTCAGTCTGGAGTATTGAGAGCAATGAGACAAGATCAAAGAGGTCTCTTTAGACTCACTTACTGCAGAAAAGAGAGGAGGCAAGAGAAGCGAGCAGAGAAAATACAAGTCTCGCTGGATCACACAGGGAAATTGTTCTCTGCACACTTCCAGCAAATCATATTAGATAGAGTCACTGTGGCAACTAGAGAAGATAATCTTTAATGTGCTCTTTAATGAGAGGGAAAATGTTTGTCTCTTGTGATTGAAGCCCTCGCTGTGCAAATTATATCCAAATCAGTTCACCAGCATGGGCCCGTCAATGATGAAAAGTAGCTGAGGGATAGCATTCAATTAGTGCATTAGATTGAGACAATCAGAACATGTAATGGGCTTTAAGGCACCGGATACAAGCTCATCACTCAATGAATGTGAATGGTTCCAAAAAAGGTCATTACAAGCTAACTAAAAGAGGATATTCCTTTGGACTCCCTCTGCTGGACTCACTCCGAGAGCCTCCGGCTGCTTCCGTGCCTCCGCCTACAGCCACGCATCCGCTGTGGGGTCTGGACAGATTCGTCCGGTTCACTGTGGAGGAGGAGCCCACTGGTGCGCTGGCTGGTCTGGAAACATTTGGAGGAACCTGGCAACATGAAAAACTGACGTGAAGCTTTTCCTGGCAACAATAACACAATATTAGCGATTGTACTTCATGTGAGGTAGAAATGGAGGGGTAAAATTTCAGTCAAAAAAAAGTTTTTACTACTTGAGTTGAAGGAATCGGGCACAAAGGCGGCGGTTGCTAGCACTGCCGACGCTAACCACAGTCTGCGAACCAATCTGACATTGAGTGTGTGATTTTTTTTTTCACAACACACACATTTCAGTGACATTTAAAACACAACTTGATTATAATAACAGTTTCATAGGGCTCAATTGTGACTGGTTTCTAAGTGTTTTCCTAGAATTAGTCTGATTTCTTTTTTCTATCCTGCTTAAACTACAAGTAAATTACCTCCCATGAAAAGCCCTGATTTAATTAACTTCTTATTCACAACCCGACTCCCACGGCGAATAAGAGGACAGCAGATTGACACTGGCCTCTGGGTCTGTGTTGGCTAAAAATAAGCCCTAATTCAGCTATTCCAAGATCTGGCTGAAAGTGTGAACACGTGTGTGCGCACAGAAACACGCTCAGGTTCACAGTGCTCGCAAAGCTACGGCAATTACGGAGAACATTCATGCACCTAATTAAGGCTCTTGTGTCTGTTGTTTCTGTTTTCATCTCTAACGTGCAAATTATACTAATCTGGCAAATTAGAATTCTCACGAAACAAACATATACACATAAAAGACATTTTCAGATTATTAGAATCTAAATTGATTTTGCTGAGACGTTTCAGCGGTTCACTCATTGTGCTTTATTACCATCCATTTTTCAGCTAAACCATGATGAACAAATAGTGTAAAGAGGCTCAACGAAAGAGGAAAAACAAACAAGCAAACAGCAGCCTGTTTTGTTAGCGTCGGCTTTCTGCGTCACATAATATCACTGCTGCTCCCATTAGGAGGCTTCACATCCTTCGAGCCCAGAACAGCAGAGGCCCGTCAGCTTCATTATGCGAGTCCCACTGGCCACAAGAGTCAAAGCCAGCGGTCTGATCAGATCATCAATCAGACGGATGTCAGTGAATTTGATTTTCTTGATGACAGGTGAGAGCACTGCAAATGCCCCTTGATATCAGTTCCTCCCCCTGTGACATCTGAGATCATTAAATGCAAAACTGTCATCCAAGTGCGGAAAATGGATAGCTTGCACCTCACCCCCTTCCCTCTTTGCCAGTCTGTGTGAATAGTAAACCCAAGTGCATAACTTTAGATGAAAGGGGGGGAGGTGTTCATAGGCTCAAGACCAAGAACTCTACAGATGTGAGATGCAGATTAAATCGCTTTTTATAATAAGTGCATACAGTGTTATATACCCAAGTAACTGCATTGTAAGCCAACCCGTAGTGCATAATTGTGCACTGCGGGATAGTCATAATTCAAAATGACAGAAATGTAGCATACAGACGTTGAGGTGTGATCAAAAAGTAAAAATCAAAAATAGTATCTGATTCAAATTTGGCCTGTTTTCCCTTAAAGCTTCTCTTCTCGTGCAGTTCTGTTCTGTTGATCGTGTTCGTGCCTCTGCGCCGCGCACTGGATATCCTCCAGCATGTCAAAATAAAGACCCTTAAGCCAATTTTCATATTTGGGAAATGGACTAACTGGCAAGGAGCCAAATCTATTGACTCATCTGGGTTGTGTTGGTATTGCCTAAAGGACTCCTGCATTATCGCTGCACTTTGTGCCAACATACCAAGGCACGCAACACAGCTCAGGTCATTTGTGATGAATGTTCCCCCCTTAGATGTCTCAGCACAGCCCCATTAATGTAAAAAAAAAACAAAACAAAACAAGCATGTGTCTGATTTGATGCACAGCCTTTGGGCCGTGGACTCCTCAGCTGAAAACTGCTGTCTGGTATGTGTGAAATCCAGAGATGCCCAAGAAGATGACTTTAAGGGGAATTCAGCTAAATTGAAATCACACGTGGTTTTTAGTTCCTGCACTTTTTGATGTATCGCGCAGTATCTGCATCGTTCTGGGGTTTGGCCTGATCATGACACCAAGTCCTTTGCAATTTCAGCTTAATTTTCTGAATGTGACTTTAACACACTTCAGTTTTGTAAAAAATTGCGAGTATTTAAGTGCTAACTCCAGGCAAACACAGTGTGGGAGTCGAGTTGGAAAGCTTTCAGATAATCAGCTTAGGTTATTCATGTCAAGTGCAAACAATCTTTAGATTATTTTTCGAACTTGTCATGAGAGCACTTCACACTGTGTGCTATTATGTAGCAACCCAAAATAATGTATTAAAAATTCATAGTGTCCATTTAACCCCTGCTGTGACGGTGGTGCCTGCGGCGGCCTTGAAAAGCTCATTTGCAGTCCGACCTGAGAAAAAAAAACACCACAATTTATCCCACAAAGGCCGAGCGTATCAGTGCTTAAATGAATCTCATCATGCCAGCAGCTTTAGCCATCACTATTAATAATATCCACTTTTCATAATGCTGCTGATTTCTTTTATTTACGCTCAGTCGTCTCTGCTGGCTGCCAGTGGAAAGCGGGCCTACATAATCACTGCTAATAAATTAAGCCCAATAGAACTGTCACATCTCATTTGGACTCATTTGCACATGATTGTGTTTGTTTATGTTCAGTCTGGTTGGAAAAAAAAGAAAAAAGAAAAAGCAGAAGCTTTGACTGGCAAATCGGTGGAATTAATGAATTTCACTGCCATTCCTCTCCGCTCTCCCCTTCCTCGCCACGCCGCCGCAGAAAAAAAAATCAAAACTGAGGCACTTTCTTTCTGTTTCCTCTGGCAGAAACTCAACGTGGTGGAGGGATCCAGAGTTGAGCACAGCTGTCAGACATCACCACACATTCTTCCTTGATATGCCGTATGCGTGTGTGCTGTTGGGTCTATCTTTCCTGGATTATTAGTGAGGTAAAAAGCAATCAGCTGCCAGGGGAAAATGATTAGGCTAAAGATGATGACAGGCGCTGAGCTGAACTGTGAATGACAGTCTGATCAGCAGTCTCCATCCATTCCCTCTTCACTCTCAGGCTTCTAATCACACACTCGGTGTCTTAATGTGGAAAGGCAGTTACAGAAACGTGGCTGTGTTATACATTAATTGTTCGGGAATTATATGGCTTGACTTCAATCCAGAGAATTATGTTTGTGGAAGTTACATTAGAGATGGCAAACTCAATTCTTGATCAAGCTGACAGAAACATAAAGCATCAAAATAGCTGATGTCGGTTAGCTCGCAATGATAACGCGGGTCACTGGATGGTTTGTCGAGAATGAGAATGATGTTGATATTATGCTAAAGCCTTTCCCCAAACCATTAAAGTCTGTATATTTCATTTCCATTCATATATTAATCATTAAAGGTCAACGCAGTGGGTTATATTCTAATCTACTGCCACACATATTATCCTCTATTTGTATATTATAGAAAAGACTAAGTAGGATAAATATATCTGCACAATTTTTTTGAGAACCCTTTTGAAGTTGGTCTGGCTCTATAGTATCAGCCAGCGTCCGTCTGTCTGCTATCTGGTACTGAATGAAAAACAAGCAGGCTGACGTGGGGTGGCTGTAACTCAGGAGGTAGAGCAGGTCTTCTACTAATCGGCAGGTCGGTGGTTTGATTTGCGTGCCAAAGCATCCATGGGCAAAATACTGAGCCCGAGTGTGTGTGTGTGTGTGTGTGTGTGTGTGTGCTGTTGGTGCATTTTGGAGCACTTTAATGGATCATCTGACTAATAAGGCCTGCTGTGTGATACAGACCATCCCAGGAGTTAGTGCTTCAGTTTTAGGCAGTGAATTTTCCCACCTTTCTTCCATATAAAGGTAACTTCTGGCTCTAGAAAAAAACACCATGACATTAATGCTGAAGCCTCAGTGAGCCCATCCCCGGACTGCTGTATTGTTACTGGGATTAGTGGCTGTAATGTATACTGAATTCCAAACTATTCATTCCCTTCCATTATGAGTAAAAAGGTAACTACACTACTCTATTGAAAGGGTTAGTACTAATGTATTTCAACAGTGATACTGATGAAAACATTATTTGTTTACTCCAAACTCAAATTCCTCACACATCATATAAACCTTTTATCTTATTTTATATTTTGGGCTTAACAGGTGTGTGAAGCACCTGGTGAAAACGGTGAATACCTGGAACATAAGCGGTGACTGACTGCACCACTTATCAGCATTTAACACCAAACCTGATACAACACATTTCTATGCTGCCTAGAGAGAGGCTTCACCCGTACAATAATCTAATGCAGTACAAGGTGAAGTGTGTTACCTACCTAATCAACACGACTTCCTTTGATAGCTGATACTGGCATCCTTACCCTTTGCTATATGTCTTGCTCCGTTGCTACATCTTCCTACGCAACACCTTGTGACACAGCTCAGCAGAGACTGCGAGGATGAGATTAAAGAGTCCAGAAGAGAGAGGGAGCTGAATTTTCCTTTAAAGGAAGGGAGGCGGCATTAATGAGCACAGGGCCTACAACACAGTTTAATTAGGATGTTGAAACCTCTCTAACTAGTAAAGCCCTCCAAACATTGTTTTCTTCGTCACTGACTTGCTTCTCTGCCCCGCCTTGCTTCCTGCCACTCTGCTATGCCAAAGCGCAACATTTAAGATCATTAATAAATCATACGAAGACGACACGGCAGTTACAGTAAGCAAACTGGATACCGTGTGCCGCTGGGCTGGTTCTCAGAGGGATCTAATCATAATCAGAATTGTCAAATCAAAAGCAGATGGGAAACAAGGAACCCTCCAATAATTACTGCCTGATCATGGCAGAGTAGTGTTGTGTCCCTGTTATCCCAGAAGCTGTTCAGTACTCTGTCAGCAAATATCACATGGGGGCAGAGCCTGAAGGAATGACAAGGAGCCGCTGTCCTCTGATACCAACACACAGTGAATATACACTATGTGTCGTGTCTATCGTGAGATTATAGAAGCCACGCATCACACCTAGGGGTGTCTAACATCACCTCTTTGGTAGGAGAGAGCAGGCCCGGTTCTAGCCCACTGTAGTTGGGTGGGCAGACTGAAAATGTAGGTGGGCAAATATAAACATAGACACAAA
>JAVDPK010000312.1:599411-614851 GCA_034780415.1 Cichlasoma orientale | reverse complement strand
ATGCAGAGCGTGAGATAGTGTCCAAGCGTGGAAAATAAAAACTATTGTGGGCGTAGCTTGATGGGCGGACCTTTCGCCGCCCACAGGTGGTATGAGAGATTTTGATTGGGTGGGCAAGAATCAAATTTGGGTGGGCTGAGCCCACCCTTGTCCTACGCTACCGCCGGCCCCGGGAGAGAGTGTGGAAGGTGGAGCAGTACCAACTACAGATAGCTGGGCTCACCGCTACACATAGCACTGGGTCTGGAAGTCCTGGAAAGGAGCTGGATACCTTCTCTTTCTGGCGTTGCCCTTGTAGAGAACACTAAGCAGGTGCAAGGATGGAAAGGGTCACCCCTACTACAACCTACCGAGAAGAAAACCATGTGGAGATCAGAGACACATTGGGTGGGAACCATCACCCTGGAGTTACAGTTCCCATTTTTAAAAACTAACTGAAGCATGTGCTGAAATTTATCCGGTTGAACTACTTTAAGGGGGAAGCCCCCTTGGGAATTTTATTTTATCTTATTTTTATACTAAAAAGGAAGCTCAGCATCCAACCTCTCATCCATGTGAAACAACATGCAGATCATGCAACAAGTAATTTGTTACAGTGATTTCTCTACTTGTAAAAATATTGATGCTCCTTTATGTTTAAAGAAGCCAAGTGAGGAGATTCAGACACCTTTACTAGTTTCTGGATTTTATCCACTAAATACTCTACTGTGATCACATTATTTCATTTTTCAATGAGAACAGCTGTTTACTGAATCTGAAGACCAGGGTTGGAGCAATAGACGATGATCTCGATGGTCTCGATGATGATCAGTGAGCGTGCCAAAAGCTTGTTAACACGGAATATACTTAGTTTGTTTTTCTCATTCATGTATTAAACATTATTATTGTTATTATTATTAATATTTAATTGAATTTGCCTTGCTACAGTTTCACGTCTACCTCCCCACATATTATATATATATTAGTGATACTGACACTGTCATGTTCATACCTCTCCACTATGAGAAAGATTAAATGAAATATGTGCGTAGGCAGCAGCCACATTGATTTTTCACGATCTCAAAACCACGAGGGAACAGACGCAGTGTTTGTCTGTTAGTCTGGTTTTAAATTAGAGCTCCATGTAGCCGAAAGAGTTGAAAGAATAAGTAGAAAACAAAGTTTAAAAAAAAAAAAAAAAAAAAAGAACCAGGCAAATGTTGTGACCTAATATTTGATGTGTTCAGCTGATATTTGTCTACTTAAGTTTCCTAATTACAGAAGCCTAGATAATTCATCCCTGCACGTGAAGGAGGATCCCATGCTGCTAACTCTTCATGAAATATGGACCTCTCTTTCTCCTCTCACCAGCAGTAGTTGTTGTGGGTGGACACTGCTATATGATACCCTTGATATCCGCTACTGGCGATCTCACGGGGCAACCGTAGGATGACTGGACTAAAGATCAGCCAACCGCGCAGAGTCTACACTAATAAAAGCAGTGAAAGTAAGTTTGAAATAGAAGGTATTTCCATAGATCCAATGACTGTTAAAAACCTTCTTTATGCAGCTTTAGTGAGATAAATACATAGACTAAGACAAGGCAGATATTATGAACGCTTTACTACACCAATCATGCAGAATGACGAGGCTCACACAGGGAGCTGTTTACACCATCTGTTTGATGATGTAGATGTAAAGAACCTAACATCTTGGCTCACTAAGCACGTGTGGTTTATAAACACACATTACCCCCAGTGACAATGAAGCAGATTTACAACAAATCTCCACAATTCCAGCAGATACGCAGGCTGTAAAATCGTGAGATACATCATGTCGGAGCGCAACGAACTAAACCGAGAGAACAGGAAATACCGATGCCATTAAAATGCAAGGAAACAGGATATTGGGTTTTAATTCGTTCGTGACGACTGCTGCTGCACACATTTAATCATTTCACCGTACAGCCACTAATCTGAAGAAGTCAGTGCGCGCTGAATCTTCACCTTAACTCAGCTTAACTAGTCACCGGGTCAAATCACTCTAAGCTCACGGGCAGAAGGCGACCTGTTGCTACAAAAGAAAAGAGCCAATTAAGGCATGTTCTCGAGAGCGATGGGGCTGGAAGAAGCAGGGTGCAGTCGAGCCCTTTGGCAAAGGAAACGCTGACTGAGGAGGGACTGAATGGGGGAGAAGGGGATAAAATGAGCTGCAGCCTGGTGAATCCCTATTGAAAAAAGAGGCTTTCCTACAACTCTGCACAATATGTGTTAGACCAACACTGAACCGCTTCACGAGATAGCTGCCACTCTGCTGTTCACTACAACAGAGACTCAGCACTGCAATAAAGTACCATACACTGAATTACACTGAGCACCTTCCAGAAGACGTGCTTAGCAATCTGAAATGTTGCAGAGATTTCGTGGGAATTCAGTGTTGGAAAACACTGAGATGGTTAAAATGTATTAACCGAGCAGGCCAGAGACATGGCGAAGGCGATGATGACTATAACACTTCACAGGAACACGTGCTAAGTTTGAACATACCTACACAAAATTATTGCTGCAGCTGAGCACGCTGTGCGCTTGTGTAATTGCAGGAATTATTTAAAGTCAAACATCACCACCCTGTGGCCAAGGACAGATTCCGCTCAGTAAAAGACAGACAAGCGATCTTGGAAAGACTCCAAGCGTGTGCTGCCCGTGAGCTACATGCGGCTCTTCTGCGTGTATGTACTCCTAATTCTGACGTATTCCAGACAACAGCGATTGTGTGCGAGAGAGACGCTGAAGTTAATGGTCAGCGCAACTTTAAATTGATGAGATCCTTTTGGTGCTTTCCTATCAGCTGAGAGCCTCTGAGATGCTATGAATCAGAGCCACTGACACAACCATTTGATAAGAAATGAGACAGAGCTTAATGACGGTCTGGCAGCATTTAATAGCTGGTGGAGACACACTACTAAAAGATAGTTTAAACGATGACTCATTTTATGTGTCTGAAAAGCTCTCATCTGCTGCCTTAAGTGGAATGTGTTTAACAACGCTAATACATTCCTGTGATCTGGGAGATGAATCCAGCTATTGATTTTCCCCTTGCCTCTCTTACTTTAATCACAGGCTGGGCTACCACAAAGCAGCCTGACACTGTGAGCGGCAGTTCTCATTCATCCCGACTCTGGTTTATATATTGATTTGCTGCATGCTTCAGATTAGCCAGCTCATTAGTCAACGGTATTAGAGATTTCCAGCCATTTTTAATATTACATGGATGAGTGGGGACTTAATGGAGAGCCCACAGTCTCTCCAAACCACACGCTGAAAATCGAGTCAATCTGATCTTTCATTAGATTACGTCCTGTTCCTCTTTTAAACCCTCCAGCCTTCATACATCGGTAAAGTGATCTTTCACCGAGTTGTGACTCTGACCTTGGGTTTATAGGTAACGCTTTTGTGGTGAAAGCCACTGTGTTACTTCAGACCCGAACACCTTCCTGAAAGACAAAAAAACTTGAGCTTTTAAAGAATCTTTGAGAACTGCTAAACTGCTAAAGCTATCTTGGGATTGATTTAATTATATCTCATTCTCTTTGTGATCCATCGAGCGGGGGGGGAGGGGGGGTGAACTAAATCTCTCTCATCTCATTATAATTCCATTTGAAGCTTTTAAATATATATAAAAAAAGGGGGAAAAAAAGCACTGATCTGTTGCAATGATCCCTTTAGGAGAACAAACGATTTGAGTAGACGGGGAGAACAATCCCCCCGTCATGCGCAAGGCAGAACTGAAAAAAGCGCGTGGCTAAAAACTTTCTAACAGTTATGATGTTCGTGTGCTTCCCTGAAATGATGACACACTGCAGAACTTTCTCACGTCCTCATTTTAAAAAAACAGCCCACACGGGCAGTGTATACTGCACCTGTAGTTCCATGTCACCACTTTGCACAACTACAAAGTGCTTTGGTGCTGAACACCCCTCCACCACCCCATTCATCAAAAGGACAAAGTGCTCTTTGATTAAAACTGCTGTGAGTGAAGCAATGCAGCTGACAAATGGCCTCTCACTTACCCCTCACTCACCACAATGAAACTCCAGCCTCACACTGTGTCTAATAGGAGCTACTGTCACCTCATAGAGGCCAGATTTAAAACCCAGAGTTTTGTGTAACGGCGTGATCCGCGTGTTTGCCGTTTCGTCATTTACGGAAAAAGGTTTGGAATTGACAAACAGGAAGTCGGTGTAGACGAGGGTTTCATCCATGTGCCACTGATACAAAAATGCAAAAAGTAGCCCGGTTAGTGTTTTTGCGGGTTCTCTCTATTGACTGAGCATCCTGCCCTCACAGTTTGACATTTGCAGAATTGCTGGTATAAGTGGAGGAAGCTGGTGGAAAGCTGACAGCTGGAGGCTGATTGTTGATGAGTGGTTGATCACTCCACTTCTCCATCACTACAAGCTTCAAATATATACACGCATACACACACACACACACACACGTACATACACAGCTCCAGCCACAGGACTCATCACTCTATCACAGCGCTGCATGAAGCACTCTTAGAAACTCACTGATTCATTACCAATCAAATCCTCTAAACACAACAAAGTCTCCACTCTCATTTGAAGCATCATCACACACAGCAGGAACAATAAACAACACGCTGGTTCCGAATTTCAACCTTATTATATTTGAACTGCATGAACTGGTGGGAAGAGCAGTGAAAAGCAGTTTACCTTTGGCTCTGCAACGAGAGCAGGTCAACTGCTACTCTGGGACCAGTGTGCTTAAAACCTTGACCAGACTTTAGCTGATCTAATTCTGGGAGGCAGTGAGGAGGTGATGCTAACTGTAAATATGACTGAGGCACTATTCCTGCTTGTGGGGGATGGACGGGTTTTAAAAGGAAAGTAGATCAATACATGTCATAATTGAGTTAATGATAACAAGTGGTGCCGGGCACAACAAACCCCGCCCCCGGCAGACGTTTTAGCTGATTTGAACGTTGTCCCTCTCACAAACATGTCACTCTCCAGTCACCGAGATAACACATATGTCCTATTGTCCATGCCCATAGTTTTCCAAGATTTAAAAAGTTGAAGTAAAATAACTTTTTTGTAAAAGCTTTATCTCTTATAATGAGAAAATATGCGATTTGTCGGGTGGGCGATAACAGGCGAATTGAGTGATCGGATTGATAGAGTCAAAAGTTGTGTCATATGTTTGCGTATCTGGATCATATCCATGGACCATAGTGGTATGCTTCTTATAGCAACAAATGAGGATGATGTGTCTTTTTTCATCTGAGTTTTGGCCAAAAATATGCATTCAATAAAGTTTCCCATGTTAATTTCAAGTAGCCTGTAGATGGCATTCAATTTGGGACTAGTTCTTGGCCCTCCACAACTGTGTACCTAATATCAGATGAATCCGATATACTTTGAGGGAGATATGTTTTTTTTTTTTTAATTGGACTTTGCTAAAGATAGGGATTTTTCCAAATTTTTTTTATTTTATTTTTACCTTGACCTCGACCCAATTATGGCAAAAAAAAAAAAGAATGTAGGGGTGACTGGCCACCAGTCAGCTTTCAGAGCTTTCGAGGACACTAAGGACAATGACTTTACTGTGATTCTGATATAAATCTGATCTAAATAGGCGTCTGACTGGAGCAGTAAATATTGGTGTCTCTGAAGAGATTATTTATTGACACCACAGGGGCTGGGTTCATGAATCAGGATGTTGCTCAGGCTTAAAGTGAGGGGTGCTGACATTTTGACAGCTATGCTGACACAGACAGCTGTAGCTAGCAGCGGATGCTAGTCCTCGCTCCGCTAATTCGAGTCACCGAAACTCTCTGTGTTTGTGAGGCTGCTGCCTTTTGGGGCATTATAATAGAATTATCTGATAAAATATTATGTGTGCTACAAACTGTGTGTAGAAATCTAGTATTTTATTTGCCTACTAATTAGTTACTTAGCCCTAATTAGCAAATGTGTCTGTGTGCTAACCAACCTTGGTAACTTGGAATGCCACTTTTGGCTCCAAAAAAAACCCCCGAACAAGGCACTGAGGCCTCTTCAAATGTTACAATAATCATCAGGCTAGTAATGTAAACAGATTGTAAATGATTTCATCATTGCATGAGTTCCAAACAAAAAAAACAAGATGCTTCACGTCTTTACGCCATATACACTTTTACTGCATTTGCTTTTGTATGATTGCGCGTGGCCCATGAAGGAGATAAAACTCTTTCCTCTGGAATCAAGTATGATCGAAGCATTGCTAATCCACACTCGACCATGTTTCCCAGTAAGGTATGCAGAAACAGTGTGGTTCAGCAGTGTTTATTCCATCGGCAGACCTCGCCAGACTTATTCTTCTTATTGTTTTGGTTTTTTGGTAAGCCTTTTAAATAAATACTGCTGGCAGACACTGTCAAACATCAAATAAATATCAAACGAAAAAAATATACCATCAGAATCTGTGCCAAAAGTGTATTTAAAAAAAGCAAAAATAAACACATAAAAGCTAAAACACACACAAAGATCTGTGTATTCGGCGAGTCTATACTATAAAAATGCAAAAGCACATTTGCTTCAGTTCATGAAAAAGGTGCAAATCATGGACTCTCTAAAGGATATCACCAGTATGACAGAGGCACCATCAGTGGAAAGACTGAGAGTCAATCTCTCTCTCTCTGATCTCAGTGAGCGGGGCCTCAGGTGAAGACAGCTGTCACCCTGATCTACAGCCCCTGGCAGCCTCAGTAATGTAGGCCAAATTGCCTGAGTCGCTGGAAATGATGCAGTCATTGTGGAGGAAATTGGAAATCAATTCTTGTCATCACTGAACATAACTCCTTTTTTTAGTAGAGCCAGGGCTCAAATATAGTTGTGTAGGCTTTGGCAGCCCTGACAAAGATACCACTGCGTAGGCAAATGGAAGCGGACAGGAGCAAGATAAAGGAATGACGGGAGGATACGGCTGAAGGGGAAAGCCCGTGTAACCGCTTAAACATAATGCTTGTGTCAGATTTTAACAGGGATCCTGGGTGAGCGCAGAGATCATATACACTATTAACCAAAAAGAAACAATGAAAGGTACATTGAAGACAAGTTTTAATATCTGCGAGGCTGTACATCCCGAAAGCCTCCAGGCAACATGTGACCGCCTAGAATATTAATTGATAAATATAGAAACACTAAATAAGGATTCCTTTGTCGTCCTGCCATTCTGTCCTCAGGGTAATGAGTGCTCATTAAAGAGGTTTCTCACCAGTAATTCTCAGTAGTTCTCAGTAATGAGTTTTCTGAACAGATTTGCTCAACGCTCTTGGCGAGAAAAGGTTTGGTTTCCTGGAGCTCATCTCGACATTGTTTACAACTTAGTTTATTTCTTCAAGGAGACTTTCACTGTCCCAGGCAGCGTGTGAAGCTAAAAACAATGATGGTGCATTAATGAATTATAAACCAGGGGGAGAAGCTTTCCCGTGGACGCGGTGAGCGCTGATATACTCGTGTAGGTCATAACACGAGGCATGACACAGTACAGTGCTTCTGCATGCTGAGTACCTCATAACGATGATCCCAAGGGCGCTCGGGCTCAATAAGAAGCAATCAGCAATGGCGGCACACCCTCTCTGGCTCAACTCCATTTTCCCACAAGGCATTGCTCTGAGTCAGACCCCATCCATTATGCATCAAAACCTGCACTACAAATCTCCTCAAATAGAACAGAGTGACAGGCTTGATAAAGAACAATCGACCAAGGGGAGGGAATCAAAGCGCAAAAATTCCCAGGATGAAAAATATCCTGTTTTTCTCTCTGATGCCGCTCTTTGTTTTTCTCTGTTTGTCTTGTTATTTGAGTTGTATGTTCATGTCCCTCGTGGGACGTTTGCCAAGGCACAAGTCATTCGTCATCCTAATTGGTTGTGTTTAGAGAGCAACTGTTGTGTTTGATAGAGAAGCGTTTCCACTCCTTCTGGTCAAAACAAAGCTGTGGTTCTGCTATCAAAGATGGATAGCTATGTAGATAGAAGTAGCCACAGATGTGATTATCCCAGGCTTGTCTGTTCATCTGAAAGTTTTTTGCCTCGGTGTATTCCGCTGTTGTAATCCAGCATCCATCCAATATCTTTATGTGCCTGGAGCACAGTCAGACGCGGCTGGGTGGAAGCTAGCAGTGTGCCCTTAATGACATCACATTAGTTAAGAAGTTGCTGGGTACGCTACTTTATAAAGAAAACTCACAAGGTGTTTGCGTCTCCAAGAGAAAATTGTTCCAGGTGCTTTTTAAAAATCTAGATAAAATCAGAATAATAATGACCTTAAATGCCTTTGTGAGGAAAAAAATTAATTTAAGGATAAAAAAAATCATCTCTTAAAGTATAAATCCTACGATTAAATCCACTTATCTGAAAAAGAAAAGTCTAAACACAGGAAATTGTGTTTCAAGTAGATACCAGGAAGTAGAGAAAGCCAACAGATCGGTAATAAACAGATTAAAAGAACACGGTTTATCCAGCTGTTTACTTGTGCCTGTGAGGGGAAAAAACTGTACTCAATCAAATAATTTGCTCAGAAAAAGAAAGAAAGAAGCTTTTCCTGGAACTAATCTGTCTAAATATGGGGTTCGGGAGGTAAATGGCAACCAGACTTTCCTCGTAGATGAGACTGTGATTCATCTGCGTTTATGGGAATCAAACAAAGTTTTTGGTTGTTGTTTTTAAATTAAAACCAGAACTTGCCAAACACAATAAAGCATATTTAAGAATAACTGTTTAAACTAACTCAGTGAGTATTTTCGGGGCGCACATAAAAACACTGACATTTTTAAGTTGTTTTCAACTCTCTGAGGCAGGCCGCGCTCACCAGGGTTAGCAGCGAAGGACGAAGCCGGCCCCCGGGTGATATATTGGACAGGAGGGAACCATGGGAAATCCATCTATGTCAATCTGCTGCTTTACATGGCAACAGTATTTCTCATAACGGCCCATTTTTCACTCCATCTAATCTCCTCACATCTTCCATTTCCTCCCACCCTCTCCTGTCAGATGGACATCTAATGGCGCTGACCAACCATCATTCATATTAATGTGTGTTATCCATGAAATCACATCACATTTCATAACCCGACTGACTCTCATTTGGTCGTAAAGATTTTTAATTCACGCAGGTTTTGTAAAAGTTTTACAGGAAGTCTCTCTTTAACCTACAGCGCAGCAAGGACGACGTGGGAGTGTTCGATTTAACTGGCCTCGCGTCGGTGAGGAGTAACCGGCGAGGACAGTCTGTGTGTAAATTTGACACCGTCCTCCTCACAATATAGTGAGCCCTCCATCACAATTTTTGTAGTTTACTGCACTTTTTTACAGTGTGTGTCACTTTCAGAGATGCAGATACAGAGGAGGAAACTGTAACAATCTTCATTACAATGTTACACACATCGAGAGCAGAACATCTGGAAACCCAGAGCAGCTCAGTGCGGCAGGTGTGTATGAAAATGCACATATAAAACAGAAGAGAGGTTTAAGTCACACGCTCATCACTGCTGATCCTACCTTTCCAGGCCATCCTCCATCTGCTCAGCCTTCACCGCAGCTTCAAGCAGGACGCACAGCAGCATATGTCTGTGTTCGGACCGGAGAGCTGAGCTGAGATCATTAGGTCCACCTTTCATCTGGTCCTTTGATGAGCCTTGCTATCTTTGCAGCTGTGGATTAAAAGGTGGATAGCACTCACACTTGTTCATGCAAGAACTTTCCATGCAAAAAAAAAAAAAATCATTAGGATATATCAACAGTCCTCAAACTCCCCTCATTAAAGTAAGTTAGACTCATGATCCCGCTACCCTCTTTTGTAAGAATTCTTTAGTTGGCAGTGATCATGAGTCCCTGACCTGTGAATCATTCAAGCATAAAAAAGGCGTCTAATTCGAGGGATGTGTCTGCACATAGCAGAAACCTTAGCAAAGAACCAATTTTAAATTGTATCTTTAGGCACTTTGTCACTAGCAGCCTGTCACAAAACCACATTTGTTCCCATTTCTTTTGTTGAATCTACAAAAACTGTCAATGATCGCACAGTTTGACAGGCATAAAATTGTATTTTTGCCAAAGAGCTGTTAGCCCAAAAACTTGGCATATTTCCGCAGGGTGTGATGTGTGTTCCTAAAAATTTAAACTGGATAAGTGGAGGAAAAAAGAAGTGGCGGGCCATATTTGAAAGTCATGTCCTTAAGAAATAGGATAAAATCCAGCAAAGACCTGACACAGGACCTGAGGGATGCATCTGGCCCTTCAGCTGATCCATCTGAAGCCTGAACTGACTGAAGCCTCATCAGAGATTACACAAGAACTGGGCTGAAAATCAGTGGCAGCAGGTCTGATGGAGTGATGGATCCAAATTTGAAATTTTTGGTTCATACTGTTGTCAGTATAAGCAGAGGAGGTCAGGAGAGAGGTACAGCAGTCAGCCATCTGTAAAACACAGTGGAGGCTGTGTGATGGTTTGACGCTGAATTTCAGGCAGTGGTGTTGGGATCTTGAAAAGCCCAGTCGGGTTTGATCGATCATGCAGTACCACCTGGAAAGCATCTGATTGGCAACAGCTTCATTTTTCAGCATGATAATGATCCCAAACACACTGTCAGTGCAGTGAAAGCATATCTGGATAGAAAAACACACAGTGGAACTCTGTCATCTTGGGAGGGGCGGGAAAAAAAGGCAGCCAACATCCAAAGAAGAGCTTTAAATGTCCTTCAAGAAGCCCAGAGACCTATTCCTGAAGACCGCTTAAAGAAATGACAAGAAAGCTGCCTCAGAGAGTTCAGGCTGCATTAAAAAATAAAGGTGGTCACACCAAATATTGACTTTCAAACTTATCATAACCGTACAAACTCTGTTTCTAGCTTATATACTGTATTTCTGTGTTCCCATGGATTCTCATGTTTGCATGTTTCAATAAAGCGCTGCACCTATTTCCCATTTTCCTGGCAAAATATAAAGAAATGGGGCTGGCGTGAGACTTTTGCACAGTGCTCAGTGCTGTAACATATTGCAACGTGGTGTGAGAGCGGTATGGAAGCTCTGCTCGACAAACAATATTTTTAATACAATTTTTAATAGAAATGGTTTATAAAATGTTTAAATGAACTACCAGCGCACAGAAAATGGCTTTAGCGTTGGTATTTATTTTTGCAGTACCAGCTGGCAGCTGCTTAGTAACTTTCCATAGTCTACTGCAGCGTGCAGATGTTTACTTACCCAAGATAAGCAGACTCTGTCTCACGCCACTGCGCTGAGGGGACAGCTTAGATGGAAGTGGTCGCGATAAAGGTCAGCTCACCCAAGTCTGAGCCGGTATTACTGTGTAGTGTCTGTGCTCATTATCCAACAGGTGTGTTGAGAGTCATGCCATGAAAATGTGTAAATCCTGGAGTGTAATATGTTAGCTACTCCCAGTTTATAGTTACGATTAGGACACCACCACCACCACTGTGTGATGTCATGTACCAGAATTTTATTATGTTTTGGGAAATAATGAGTTTTTATTATAAAAAAAAACCTTAAGAAGTATAGTACTAACAGTAGTGGCAGTACTAATCAGTAGTAATAAGTAACTTATTTTGTGAATGTGAGAAAATATGGGGCTGTACTTTGTTTCTTCATATCTTTACCATCAGTCTGGAGAATATACAGTTTGTACTGTGGTCACAGCTTAGTGTTCTTGCTGTAGGTCACAGAGAAAGACCCAGATCCAGAAGTGGCTTGAAGTAGTAAAGTCTGCTTATAATCTCTGTATAATCCTCCACTCAAGGCTGACTGTGATCCAGTCTTCCCTCGGGGAGGCAGAGAATACAGTCCTACTGGGCCTATCAGCTCGATGCTATGATGAAAAGCTCCGTCTGATTTACAACTGCAGCTAATTGGAGCTCCACTGTGCTAATTAAATCAAGGAGCCACCTGGCGTGTGAAGAGCAGTGTGTATGTTTGTGTACGTCCTAGCGGAGATGAAAACTCCCCGCTCCTGTTTATGCAGACGTGCCAGATGATATCCCACTATATTTTTTTACACCCTCCATAAGCGGCATCAGGCTGTCCGCTGTCTCGTTTAAAGGTAACTGGTGGCATGAGAGCCTCGACTGCTTAGATGTCTTAAAGTCGTCACAATTCGGGGCCATGTGAAAATGTCAAAGTTGCTCGTTAGCAATTCAAACAGGCAAAGAGGCAATTATGCTATTTTCATGTTTCCACCAAAGGCCCCTTTTTGCCTGCGACGCGGTTCTGACACCAGGCCCCGTGTTAATGCTGCTGACAGAAACATTACATTCCACAGCTGCTATGAAAAACAAACCAAACCATATTAATGCTGTCCCCTCTCCAGCCTCCATTCCCACCACCTCAATCTCCCATCTCTCTCAATCACCCTTATCTTTCTCTCCCCAGCCCTTACCTCCTCTTTCATTTCCGAGACAGTCATTTGGCCAACGCAGCGGCATGATTGTGGTTTCCGCTGGAGGGGAGAGCAGAATGCTATCATCACTCCCAGGGCCATAATCAATAGTGTCAGTGAATGGCGATGGCAGAAGGCGAACAGTGGATTGCTGCGGGGTCCTCAGAGATCATATTGGAGGGCTTTGTCTTTTCTCTGGCTCTCCCCACAGTCCTGTTAAATTATTCTGCAGGCGTTCCCCCTGTCAGCCTCACTCCACTGAGGACTGCAGGCAGGGAAACACTATTCTGTTAGAGAGGATACGGAGCTGATGGCGCCTGCTGAAAGGCCTCCAAATGTGTAGCTGCCAAGGTTGTGCTGGTATATTCAAAAGGAGAATTCATACAGTGATAAGTTTCAGCCGTGCGATGCACTTAGAGACGTTCCAGAACCAGTTTATCTGTCTATGATCATTATCACTCACTGATGTAATACGCTTTTTGTTATTGTGGTTAATGTCGTGTTGATGGAGGCTGCAGCAGTCTTTTTAAAAGCTGTAATAGTTTTTTTTTGTATTTCCAGCACAGAACCTAAAAATGTTTTCAGCAGAAAAGGATTTATTTGATACAATATGTCTTACAACATTTTGTGCAGCAGCCGGAGGAAATCGACCCACCAGTGGGACGGTTTGAAAATCACTCCCAGGTAGTACACCACACGAGCAATAATAACTCTCACTTTTAGTGAATTGAATATCAAATATGGACGACATAACACGTTTTTGTCTTTGTCAGTTTGGTCAAATGCATCAAAACAAGTGGCATCAAGAGACTTTGGCACTTTTAGTGCTGGCAAACCAGAAAAAGCTAACGTCACAGCTGTGTGTGGTGTTAAGCGGACCTCAGATATTATATTTTCAAATGACAAACTTTAGGACTTTCATGAAGCCTCGCATGTATTTGTACTGGCATATTGCACACCTCCAGATGTCCAGATCCTTTCAGTGTGCCCTGCTGACTTGATTTCACACTGCACAGGGTGCCATCAACTTTCACACAGACTTCAGTGGCTGATAGCGCGATAAAAAAGGCTCGATTACACACTCAGTTCTTTATTAACATAACTTGAGTTTGTTCGCCTGCACTGTGTTCAGATACAAGAATCTCTTAAAGATGATTTGACCCGACATTGGGACAGATTCTACAATCTCTGATGCCTTTAACTCAAATGTAGATTAAACCTTGTAACTTGAGTTCTCTAGTATGTGAGGAGGATCGCTCTGAGCTATGCATTCCAGGATAAGGTTCAGGTCAACACTACGAGCCATAAAGCTCCAGGCGCAGTGCTGCTCTCGTTCCCCCCTAGCAGTGTTCAGGGAAATCTGTCATAGAGAAAATAGGGCATTGCTGGAAAGACATGGGAGAAACAACCTGCACAGGATTAAACAAGCACATACTGGGCCCGATAAGCAGCCTGGCAGCACCAGCTGAACATCGCAGAATGCATTTAAAAATATGCTTAAACTACTTCTAACGTTGGGACCTTTTGTCAAGGTACATCTCAATAAAATGTCTCCGGATGGAGCTTTTCAGCAGTGCAGAGGATCCATTTCCTCCGAGCGTTCTTACAAGAAGACATTAGTCCAGTCTCCCAGAAATGGGAGAAGTCGGCTGCACTGTGTCGGGGTGTTTCTGGGGTTTCTCAGCTCTTCATTATTGAAAGGCATGCAGAAGAAGGCACCTGATTATTCAGCCGAGGTGCAGAATAGCTTCACCTTTTTTCTTTTTTTTTTTCTTTTTTTTTTTTGAAGGACGAGGAAAGGAGGAACAGGGAGGGGACAGAGAAGGCAGAAAAGATACAATTTCACAGCTGAGCACGCCCGCTTGGTTTTCCGGCGCGAGCGGGAAAGGATTTCACACCTGAGGTAATAACAGAGCGGAGGCAGAAGATAGGATCGCATTTTTACACTGCTACCCATCTTTTTCTCTTCATCAGGGAAGATGGTGTTACCCTTTACAAGGTCTTAAACTATCACATGCTTTAAAAGAGCAACACAGTGTCTTACATTCAATTAGGTCCACTTGTGCTCAGTTTCTCACTTTAGCCCCCATTCATCTGATAAGATCACCTGGTACAAGATTTACCAGCATTTCTGTGTCAGTGGTTGAATTAAATTAAAGGTTTCTGTTCAGCTTTCAGAGCTCATCTGATGATTAGGCGCAGCGGTTAGGCCAGCAGGATCTGACTAAAGTCTGGGTGAAAACATGTGCTAACATTATTCAAGACTTAAGCTAACGCAGTTCCCATGTCCACTGTCACAGGCAGGCTACCAACATAGACCCTCAGGATAGAATAGCTTAAGTCCACTCAAATACATTTTTAACAGCTTTTAAAGAATTAGGTCAAATGATGGTCTGGCTCTGATGAGTTCTCAGCTGTTGTCATAAAAACAACACACCGTAAATTGCCTTCGGTCTTTCTCAATTTGTATCAAAACAAGTAGCATCAAAAGGCTTTGGTACATCTGTTTTTTGAAACTGACCCAGCAAACATGTCCCCTTGGGGCCCATGGGGGGCCACTGTGAGCCGACCCCCAGAATTCCTGGGGGTCCAAAAGGGCATAACTGCTATGGGCCCCACATATCCATATTGGATTTTGCCCCATAGAAAACCAATGACCAATGACCACAAATGGGAATTTCATTTCATTTGCAGGTATCTGCTGAGGAAGGTATAAGTAATGCACCAATGCTCATCTTTGACCCCAAGGAAGAAGATTTTTCATGCTTTGGGTCAAAGCACCTTGAGGCGACTATTTGTTGTGATTTGGCACTTTATAAATAAAACTGAATTGAAAATTGAATTGAATTAGATCAAGAACAGTGTGCAGAGAGCTTCATGGAATGGGTTTCCATGGCAGCTGCATGCGAGCCTTACATCACCAAGCTCAATGCAAAGTGTTGGATGCAGTGGTGTAAAGCACGCCGCCACTGGACTCTAGAGCAGTGGAGACGTGTTCTCTGGA
>JAVDPK010000312.1:568293-593563 GCA_034780415.1 Cichlasoma orientale | reverse complement strand
TTTGTAGAAGCAGTCTGCATGCCTAGGTGCTTGGTTTATACACCTGTGGCCATGGAAGTGACTGGAACACCTGAATTGGATGGGTGAGTGAATACTTTTGGCAGTATAGTGTATGTTCATTAGACAGCATATATCCTGTAAAACAGAATCGGATTACTGGTAGAAAATCTTTGAACCTTAGAAGTTTTGTTCTTTGTCGCATTCACAATTAGTCCATCTGATATATATTAAAATAGCATCAACTTGTCATCATTTAGTCTTTCCAAAGCAGCATAAAACATAATGAATGTTACCTGGAGATTCTTTTTTTTTTTTTACTTATGTCAGACTAAACACATCTCTCTGACTTCTTTCCTTCTCCCTTACTGCACCCTCCGCCTGCAGTTTGCAAGATGTTGTATTTTTGGGCTCTCGATGTTACGAGCACAGCGGCGGCAGCAGTGAAAACAAAACTGCTCTGTGATTTTACCCCTCGCTTGCTTCAGGCATCTTTCACAGCATCAGGAAACTGCAGCAGCACAACAAACTGCTGCAGAGCACTTCATAAATTCCTCTGCAGCACAAATAGAGAGACGCTGTGGATGCAAGTTACTCACATCTCTGCACATGAAAGCCGACAAAACACACCGTACTCATCTGTTTTTATATATTTCATTTACATGTGTCTCCCTGTGTCTTAGTGTCTAAAATTCCGAGGTCCATAATTTGCGTGCATTCTGGTTGTTTAAATAATAGCGGCTCCATTAGTCTCTGTGTACTGGCACATAATATGTAAAGAGCTCTAGTGAATGTTTGCATAAAAACTGTAAATCACAGAGCAGGATACATTGTGACCTCTGACAATAAGAGTTTTATATTTGTGGGTATTTTTTTGCAAACTCTGAAACAATTCTTTGGATCCTTACTGCTAAATCCAGCAGGTTTATTTAATTAATGGGTTTAGTCTGAAGGGATGGAAGTGTTGTTTTTAGTGTGGCAAGACTGCCCTCTGGTGAATTATCAGGATATGCCTGTCAGGATGGCACAGCAGCAACACACACTGCATGTGAAGTAGCAAGTGCAGCGAGTGAGTGGACTAGAAGGAAAATAAATAGGCTCTGAAGCTGTTAATGAACTGATTCAGGCTCGAGAGAAACAAACTACTACTAATTACAAAGTGTTACACAGTCCCAGTGACCGGGCTTCAAACAGGCTACAGTCTTTACTCGCAGCAAAACCAGTCTGCATTTTTAAAAAACACTTTAGAGTCTCAGCTCTTTATCCCTCCATTTATCTAGTGCAACATCCATGTGACACAACAGATACATATCGCTAAATGCCATCTTATTTCCTGATAGGCTGATATCAGTCCAGAAGGCCTGCAGATGATATATCGATGCATCCCCAGTTACATATGAGAAAGCAGCTCCGGATTAAAGAGCTAACGGATGCTTTTGCGGTACCACAGCAAAAATACAGATGCAAGAGGTTCATCATTGTGCGCACAACGTAGTGCTTTCTGTAGATTTTCAGAGAATATGCATGGACTGTGGGAAACAACTCATTTTTGGACAGGTGTGTATGCGTCTCGGTGTTTAGCTACATAGAATATGGTCATGAGAGATCCAGTGAATGATACTAGCAGGCCTAGAAGTGATGCCACCCGAGCTGAGACTAAATTACTCCCTTACTAACCACAGTCAAGCCCAGACTGAGTGCAAGAACGATATGGAAGCTCTGTCCCAGGATTTTTAACAGTCAGAAAGTGTTTTTATCCACATGTTCCATAAAACCTAAAGAATAAATCAGGATGTGTGATCTAAACGAACAGCATCAGTAGTCTGCACCGACAAAAGAGCACAACAGAAAAAAATGGATATTTGCAAATACATCTTTAATTTAAAACTATTCTAATAACTGTGTCCCAGTCTGGTGACTGTGGAGGCCATTTGAGTGCCTTTTTTTTTTTTTTTTTTTTTTAAACGAGACCCATTTGTAGAAATACATTTCTCCACCAATCTTTTAATTGCTGCTTGAGGGGGAGAAATCGGTGAAATGACATTTTGACCTTGATGTTGGAAAACAGATTTTACAGAAAATCTAATTTGACACTGAAAACACAAAAACATTGTTGTATACCCGGAGCAGGAGCAGAGGAACAGCCAGCCAAGCGCTTTCTTCAATGCTTTCCAGCAGGAAGCAATTCTGCAAAATCAGAGGCCTTAAAGTATTTCGCTCCTTAGGTTTATAGAACAGATTGCCACAAATATGCACCATATGATCTTTGTTTGGCCTGGAAATATTGTTACTCTAAAAAAAACCTCTGTAAAGATAGAACATCTTACCATCTTAAAGATCTCATGCTGTCCTAACAAAGCACTTTGCTGTCGGACTGCAGGCTTGTTTGTGGTTCCTTGAGTCTTCAAAGCAGAATGGGAGCTTTCAGGCCCCTGTACTATGGAACCAGCTCCCAGTTTGGATTCAGGTGTCAGACACCCTCTCTATTTTTAATATTGGGCTTAAAACTTTCCTTTTTGATCAAGTGACCCTGAACCCTCCCTTAGTTACACTGCAAAAGGGTTAGGCTGCTGGAGGCTTACCATGATGCACTGAGCCTTTCTTCTTCACTCTGTTTATACACCACCAATCGAGTGCAGCAGGATGGCTGCCTGCTTCTGCTGGAGGTTTCTTCCTTCCCACTGTCACCAAGTGCTTCCTCATAGCAGGTCATCTGAATCTTGGGATTTATTTCTAATATTGTAGGGTCTTTATGCTAGAATTTAAAGTGCCTTGAGGCGACTGGTGTTAATTGGTGCTGTACAAATAAAACTGAATTGAATACGTAGGAGTGAAATAAGAGAAAACATTGAAATCTGCTGCAGGTAAATAAGGCTAATAATTTCTACAACACAGGATATTTAGGAGCACAGTGTGTGTTTTTTTCAAAGCAGATGATTGATTGCAGGTGTTACCTATTACACAAACATTAATGAGAACATTAAATTAATCTGTGGCACAGTTACAAAGATTCCACCATAAACCATACATTATGTTTAGTTTAATTAAAATAGAAACAGATGAAAGATTCTTAATTAACTGAAATACGTTTTGTAAGGAAAGGGGAAGTAAAAGCGAAAGATTTTACTTTTCGACCAAAATTTCACTTTTGGAAGTTTGGTAAATGGAAGGCCCGTCTCTCCTTACCTCCACAGCCAACTTACTAACTTAACACTGGTGCCTGGTCAGCTGTTGGTTCTTCTGCATTTTCCAGGTATTTTTCACATTAGACATGGCAGGTATGGATCCATATCTAATGACTTTTCATTATTTAAAATAAAAAAAAAAAAGTCCCATAGAATTAAGTCTACAGTATGCGGTAGGTAGTAGGTGCCAGTATCCTGTGTTCTGTTGCCTTTCTTTGATTGCTTTAAAAAATAAAAAAAAAAAAAGGTAACAAGTTCCGGTAAAAGAAAACAAGGAAATAAAATCCCAATCAATTAAGTGACAGAAAACACAAAACCAGGAATTTACCACATCCAAGTTTTTCCTTTGCAGAATAAACCTCAGACAGGCATTTCCTTTGTTTTATTACAAATACATTACAAAACTACACATGTGAGGGCAACATTTTCTTGTCAGTGTCTGAGGAAAAATGTCACTTAAAAAAATATGCCCACAGGGGTCAAAAAATTTGAACCCAGTTAACATTTTCAGTATTTTACTTTCTACAAATAATGACAGCACATGAACACAGGGGCAGTGTTTGGAGTTGTTGGTTTAAATCAAGTCCCTTTGAACCTTCCAGAGTCTCTGTGTGTTTGGTCTATAATCCATGAAGGGTGCAACTGATAATGTCCATGAAGGTGGCTTCTATGCAGTAGCAGAGTTGGACATCAGGGTCAGCTCCACCCAGTTCTTCTGCTGTCTTCTGGGGTAGAGTCAGCTTGCAGGGGCGTCCTCCTGAAACCACCGCCTCCTGCGGTTTCTCCTTAAGATACTGCAAGCCTGAAGGGAAAAACAATCGTTCTTCAGCTCTGCGAGATTTATAATAACGTTAATCTTTATCAGCTGTCATACATTATTGTGTGTCTTATACTAATCTAAGTATACAGGAATTCTGTCCTTGAAGAAGCTGGCCTGTATGCAGTTGCAGAGGTGAACACCAATTTTTAAGGTGTTATAGACATATTCAACTTTTTTTTAAATTTCCAGTGCAATACATATATCGTTGGTATTGGACCTGTACGTCTATAGTACATACAGGTCCAAACCATGGTCAAATTATTAAGCCCTAAATCCTCACTCTGAGGAAAAGACTGGGACTCTGTCTTTATGTGTGAGCAACATCAGGCTTTATTTAAGCATTACTTCCCTCATTTTAAAATGTAACAAACACATCCAAGCTTATAAATGTGCTTATTCATTAGTAAAATACATGGTAATAGAACCAAACAAGAAAAGCTTTTTAGGTTTGGATGAGATCACTGCAGTGTTCACGTTATCAAGTTTTATCTATGACGAGGTTCCCGGAGTTAGTTTGCAGAGATCAGTATTTCAGATTGATCAAGGATTTTAGATATTTCAGATATGGGACATTTAGGACGAAAATCAACAGATGGCTTCAATTAGGGAATCTGGATTTTAAAAAGCTGAACAAAAATTATGTGCAGACATCTCCAATTAGACAGCGAAAAGGCAAAAATACATTACATCATTCTACATTATTCTATTGTAATGCCAAACAAATGACTAATCATACTTACGTGCAATAAAAGGATCAATGTCCCTGGCTTTGGTGGCCACATCTGAAGCACAAACCTGGCCCACTTGTACTAAGAGAGCTGCCACATCATCATAGAGTGGAGGGAATGCCTGGCAGAAAGCCACCAGGCATGGCAGGGTGGGCATGAAGAAGAGGAAACGCTTGGCACGAGTCAGCACTAGAAAGCAGAAGAAGAAAAAAAACCCACACATAATTAACAGTATACACAAGGGCTGTATAAACAGTTAATACAGTGGCTAATGCTGCACTAAAGAATGCTGCACTAACAGCCAAACACCAGAGGATGGCAGCTAAACATAGGGATAAAAATATCAAGGAGCTGCTGTGTGACAACAGCTGATTTATGTAATTGCAATTTACAGTATGCAGGCGGTCTGCTGGGAGCACATTTAATGACTGAGAGACAGATTAAAAATCAATGTAGAAGTCTAAACCCAAATAAGTGTGCAAGATGTAAAGACAGGATGTGTGCTGACCTGTAAGAAGGGTGCCCATGACACTGATGGCCAACCTGGCCACACTCAGGGACTTGGGTAGGGCGTACTGAGTGCACAGGTATGATAGTAACTGGATTGCGAAGATCTGTGGGGATACACAATAATAACAGTGACACGTTTAACATATTCATTTATGTAGCAAATATCCAAACACTCAGCAGAGAGCACCAGGTATGGGAAAAAAGAAAGAAAGGAAAAAAAAAAAATGCACAACAGTGTAAGAGAGGCTCTGGCACAAACCCAGGGCAAACCTAGGACTGAAAGCCAGAAAAGAGAGGGGAGGGGAGGTTGGGAGGCTTCACCTGCTTTTCCAGCTGGGGCTGGGCCAGCAGCTCTGGGATGAAGTCCAGACAGATATGGATGGAGGGAATGCCTGCCACAGTTAGAGGCAGCAGAGCTTGAGGGTAACCCTGACAGAGAGGGGGAGGGAACAGGAAACTTATTATTAATCTAGAAAAACAAGCAAGGAATAAGAAAATAAGAAGTTAATTTATTCAAATAGGCATTTTTATTCACAAGTACTATCTTAAACATGTGTCTATGGCAATGCACACAGCAGCTTCTGCTCAGCAGTGTGAATACTGTGACAGGGGAAGCATCGGTTTGATGAAGTCCACCATATGGCTGTGTACTACTTCTGGGAGTGCTGCAGACACATATTACTTACGCCACGGCAGAATGTGATGACTAATGGGGTCAATACGATTTGGCTCTTCTTGAAAAACTCACTTGAAGGTAATTTCTGCACTACGGCACAATCCATTTACAATGATAGCATTACTTTCAATGGCAAAATCTGGAGGGAAGCTGCAAGACGCAGTTACGCCGAACGGCACAATAAACCTGCCAGCATTTTCATATTATATTACCTGAAAGTGAACCAACTTGGCAATGTTGGGGTCGGCGATGAACATTTGATGCAGCAGGCAACAGATGAGACATTGCACCTCCCTCAAATCACTGAGGAGACCTCCCTCTGGCTCAGCAGCCTCCACGCCCCCCTTGGCTGCAGGCCCCAGGTTTCCCTGTTTCGATTTCCCTGGCGTGAGGCCCCGAATGCTCCTCAACAGGCTGTCTGTGGTGGCCCCCAGCTGCTGCTCTTCGGAGGTTGGCAGGCACACCTCCAGAAGAATCTGGACCGCTGCGCTGTCCTGGAGTTGAACAAAAACAAGAATTTACAATGACCGGGCATAAAAGGCCATATCTTAATTTCAGTGCCATTACATTTTAGTGTGTATTAAAATAAATGTTAGTGTATTTTTTTGCTTTTTTTTAGTTACTGAAAATCCAAGAGCACGTTTAAAATAGAAATTTCCCATAAAAGAAAGATTAGCAAATGTTGCACACTAATATAGTGATTAAACGTGGTACATGGAGCAACCGCTGCTACAGCTTCTCCCCCTTTTTTGTGTTTTTTGTGTAAACTCCAGACAATGCATTCCCATGATCTGTTATATTGTTGTGTAATTTTACAACTTCTGAGCAACTGATAAAACTCTCAAAAATACCTGTGCGGCTAAAAGGGCGTTCTTTAGCTCCTCCCTGGTGACCTCCGGTGTATCCGTTTGTCCGGGCACAAGGCTCGACACAGACTGGCTCTGCCGATCAAAATCAGCCGTTTCCTTCAAGTGACATTGTAGGTAGGCTTTTGAGGCCAGCAGATAGCCGTTCAGCATGTGAAGGACAATGTCCATCAAAGGGGGACACCTGGCCAAAATCAAATAATCTTATTTTAACACGCAAATTATCTTTTGTATTGTGAAAATGAATGAGAATGTGGACTTTCCCCTCTATTCTCTTTATATTTCATGCATGTGGCTTTTTAGAATATGATATAGAACTGCAGTTACCTGTATACTCTCTGATCACAGCGCAGCACAATGAGAGGATCGACCATCAGATCATTCTGAGTGTACCTCTGCTGCCTGAGCAGCTTAGGTTGGAGGGCATTTACTGTCATCACCCACAGCCTGTAACACAGACACATAATTTCACAATCCCTTACATCCACCTCATGGAGAGTCTCCCTCAGTCTTCCTGCCCTGAGCTCTTTTTGTAGCAGGCCCCTTTTGGATCAATGGTAATTGTGCTCCTTTGGACCCTGGAGCAGAGTGAGGGTTAACCTCATCTGTCCAGAGAGCTCACAAAGGCTGACAGAGTTGCTTATCTCAGTACATTTTGTTCATACAATAATCACTGAACAAACAGCCTGGAGGTCAGTGTAACATCTTTTGCTCTATAGGTCTTTATTTCATGTATTTACAGAGCCTTCCAGCAACTTTCTACAGTCCTAGAAGAGGTAGCAACAAGTCAAGCACCCCTGTAAGCCTTTTACTGAAAAAATGTATAATTATAATTTAAGCAGCAGCCAACAGGGACGTTCACTCACATCAATGATGTCAAATTCCAATTAGTGAGGACAAGAAAACTCTTTAGACCAATTTTAATCCCCAATACTCAAGTGATGCCATTAATGCTTTAAGGCACAAATTACTGATTGCATGACCAGAGCACGTACCTGCGGGGCATCACAGTGTTAAGACCCATCCAGAGCTTGTTGAGGGTCTGTAGTATACGGCGAGGCACGGCAGGCTCTAGCAACAGAGCCATGCTGGCAGTGAGAGCCTCTGCATAAGGGATCAGGTCTCCAGGTGAAAGCAGTGTTAAATGTTCCAGGATCCGCATCAGCCTGGGACTACCAGATGGCAACTTCTGGAAGGCTGGAGGGAAACAACAATCTTTAATCTCTGAGCTACAAAGCTTTGGCTGCATCTTCATCAAATGGAAAACATTTTTTAAAAAGTATCATACAAGTAAACAATGCAATATCATAAATCCATCCGTTTTCTCTTAATGCTGTTGATAAGAAAACTACGGTGCTATTATCCTTTGAAGTTAATAAATTCCTTCAGTAGTGTGTACTGATAATTATGCATTTCAGCATTCAGAATGACAAAAGTGTAAATCAAGAATTAAGTTTTACAACTAGAGTAAGTTGTTCATTTGAAGGGTCAGGCTCTGTACCGCTCCATAAAGTATGTAGCCATCACTCAGTTCAACATCCTACAATCAAGATCAGAGGAACACGAGAACACCACATCACAGAGCTGAAAGCCCCCGAAAGGCCAGCTCAGCTGTCATGCGGCATACCTGTCACACTACATCTGGAGGTCTGTCAGTTGTGTAGCTACATATCACTTGCTTCCATTGAAAATGACTTACAGCCAGTTGATTCTTCACCAGTAATGTGAACACAACATAACAGATAAACCACTGAGGTAAGAGATGGATAAAGGCTTCCACCTGTCAGTGTTTTATATATCATTATTAATTCCATCTTCAACCCAAGATGTGTCACTGGTGCCATTATTTGTCTTGCTGTAAAATGACTTATTTTATTTTAATATATAATTAAAATATAATAATTAGGGCAGAGGAGTTTTTAAATTCAAAGCTACCAGCCTTAACTCAAACATTCTTCATTCTTACTGTGCTCACCCTGGTGAAGCTGTCTCTGAGTGTATCTACACGTGTTGCTGGGAAGCATCATCTTCCTCAACAGGGGCAGGGTACCAGTCACCTCCTCCGCACACACCCAGTCCTCCACTAGACATAGGTGTGGGTAGTTGGTTGCAAGCAGTCTCAGCAGGGCAGAGTGCAGACCTGGGATCAGTGGAGAGTTTATTTTTAGTCAACAATATAAAATCATTTACACCTTTTGGGTTCTTTTTCCAAGTATTTAGTCAAAAATAATGTGAATCTCACCCCCTAGTTCCTGCTGCAACCCTTGGGCCTGGGTAACCAAGTACTTAATGGGGATCTGGTCCATCAAGGCTGCAGAGTAGGACTTTGGCTTCCTCTGCATCAGAGCTTAAAAAAGGAAAAGCGGGTGAGTGAATCGCGGGGAATGTATAACTGTACTTGAAGTAAAATAAGGACAAGATGGAGGATAAATGTTTTATTTGATTGTGTGAGGACACCAGAGCCGCTGTGCCGATGCGTTCGAGAAAGGGAGGTGATTTTTCATTGACGTGGGTTCATTACCACTGCTGATGGGCTTCATTACTCCTTCCTTGAAGGCTGAGGGAGCACTTGGGTAAACACAGCAATTAAAGAGATGGGCATAAACTCTCACATAAATCTGGCCTAATGAAGGGCAAGAGGAGAGCTCGTCATGGGAGAGAATAAACACTGACTAGGCTAACTGCTAATGCTCAATCTAACCTACAGCTGTCCTAGTTAGCTTTGCTCCTGCAGCCATTGTACTTGGCGCTTTGTCAGCCCACCATTTATTCTCTATGAAGCAGCCAACATTCAGTGCCAAGAGAGAGAGAAGGATGAATGACTGCACATCCAGAGCATCTCCTACAACTTAACAGAGGACAAAAGCTTCCTTTTTATCCTCACTCGCTGACAAATTCCCTTCATCATCCACACAACACATTCTTCAGTGAAGAAAATGACAATGGATGCAATTCAGACAGGCGCAGAAAGAGAAAATAAGAACCAGAAGGGAGGTGAGCCAACAGCACAAAGGGAAGCCAAGCACAGTGCAGTGCTTTTGTTGGGAAACAGTTATGGTCTCATACATACCCAGCTGTTTGGTGCTAGCCAGTAGGTTCTCCTCATAAGACAGGATGTAGTATAGGATAAGCAGTTGGGTGGTGATAGAGTAGCGCTGTCGTCCTCCTCGACTACCGTCCCCTTGCTAAAAAACAAAGCAACAACTGTGGGTGTCTATCACCAGCAAACGTGAATTATGGATACTAGATATGGATATATACTGGTTATAGAGCTATCTTCAATATATGAAGATCAAAGCAATATAAAGTAAAGTGAGCAATTACTAAATTATGAAAGAAGTTATATTTCAAATTATGTTTAAAAAATAAATCTATAGAATGTCAGAGAACCCTCCTGGTCATGGTAAAAATTTTGCCATCAAATAAACGGAATAAATGAAGAGCACACAATAAACTGAAACCCTTCATGCAATGCACAGACTAGCATTTTGTAAATGTGCAGATTTAGGTTTGGGAGCAACTTACCCCTGCAGCGCTCTGGAAGACATTGAGGATCTCCTGCTCTGTGATAGGCTGGTTGGTGGCCTCTGGGTTTGCCTTAGAAGCTGGAGTAAGGATGGAGTTGATATAAGCATCAATTAGGGGAATAAGTTGGGTGTGGATGGGTGTTGTTGTCTCACAGAGCTGGCGATAAATCCAGTCCTAGAAGATACACACATTGGCAGCAACAAAAAGTAAAATTAATATTTCAAACAAATCTGCTTTAGTAGAAAGTTATGCAAGAGTTATGCAAGCATTAGCCATGACGTGCGGATTACCTTAATAGACACTTTGTGCTTGGTGAAGGCTCGGCTCCGAAGCAGCTGGTAGATGCAGTGAATGGGAAGAAATCCTGTGATGTTGGCACTTAGGTTGTTGGTCACTGCAACCCTAACTGCATGAGCTGTAACCACCTACACACCCAAAGTAATAAACTTGTTATTAACAGAGCGACAACTTAAAAATGCACAAAGAACACCAACAGATTCTACATACTTCCACATCACAAATAATTTATTTTATTGCTCCTTCAATGACAAATTAATTTTGACAGCTGCAGATTTTGTTACAACATGGATTTAACTTTAATCTCGAATTAAACTTTAATCTTGCCTTTGCCGTGTCACAAAGAAAGTTATAATCGTATTACGACAGTGCTGCCACGTTGCTTTTTTCTATTCGACTGGAAATTCCCTGTTATGTTATCTTATTTATTGATATCCAAACAGTTTGAACATCTTTCTAGTGTTAAAAGCAGCAATGTCAAGTTCTTCTAGATTTTAGTTTTGCCCACTTGGAATGCCTCTGGTCACTTATTTGAGCAGCACCTACCTATATAAATAACCATCAGATTAACAGCTGAATCTGAAAAAACTGTTACAAAGTTTGCTGACTTTGCCCCAAAACACAGTTAACCCCCCCCCCCATCTTTGCTATTATGGAATGTTCTAATAGTTTTCAGTTCAGGATTCTTGAAGTGCCATTTCTCTTTCTTATAACAATCTTTAAGAAGCATACTCCATATGACATGATTCATCACCTATAGACAGATATGCGTATTGCTAATAGTCCATATAGGTATTGGTGTTGTATGTAGAGTGAAAATATTACTGTGCACCATGACAGTTTGCCAATGTCACACTGTAACAACCTAAAGATACTTAACAAACCCAATGAACCTTCTATGCTTGTTATGCAAAAGGTTTCAGCATCAAATCATTAAAGTAGGTCAACACCAATTTACAAAAGACACTAGACTTTTTTTCCATTAGCCTGGTGGTAAAAGGATGTGGGACAGGGGTGTAAATTCAGGGGCTAAATTAAACCACTGAACATTGAACTTAGCAAAGCTAGTTCCCCACTGCGAGTAGCAACTGTACACAAGGAATGATGGACTTCTAATATATTCACCTGTTCAGTGAAGATCTCCTGCGTGAAGATAGTCTTCATCTTGCTCAGGGAGCTCGGCTTGATGGCAATCTGCAGGAATTACACAAAAAACTACAACATCAACAGTGACAGCCTCGCTGTGAGTGAAAACAGCCTGTAGGCAGCAGTGCTGGTATTTTGTAATTCCCTCTTTTCATATTTCATAACAAAAATTCTACATGGCAAGCACAACATTGAATTGAGAGGATTGCCCTAGGGGTGGAAACAAACAGGCTCTAAATCCAATTACATTACACATCTTAGTGGAAAATACAGTGAGACAGGAAAACTACTTAGCACACACACAGGAAACAATAGTGCACTTAATAAGTAATAAAACAGCAAATTGCCCACAGGGTATGGAGTCTCTATCTAGATATGTGTATGCTGCAAATGTTTCATTAGTGATATAGTTTTTATATGCGCCACTGCTGCAGTGGAGGAGTGGGGCCAGTGGCTGGTCAGCCAGACTGATGTATTGATCACTGCCTCCCTTCCACCTACCACCTTACCTTCATCCCCAAAGTAGAGCACACCAACTCAATAATGGAGCTGAGCTGGTTGCTATGGAAATACATGGCAACCAGTAATAGCATCTCTCCAAAAGAAGCAGATACGCCTGCAGCACTGTAAGGAGGAAGACAAACACATATGCAGGAGAGGCAATTGAGAGAAGACATTTAGGTTTGTCGTTAATCCCTCATCTTACAGGACAGAATTTTAATGAAACTGATTATGCCAGTTGCATCAACCCACGCACACACCCTAACCACCTTCTGAAAGCCTATTTTGCTTTAGTTTAGTTTGACAAACTTGTCAAGACTCAAGATTTATGGTTTAGGAACTAGTCACAAAAACACACGTTCAAATTTCCTGCTGAAGTTGTTGAAAAAGGTCATATTAACTTTAAACAGGAAAAAAAAACAAAGACTTTGCTCATTTTATCACTGCCTGTTTCTACAAAGACTAAAAAACTGAGGGAAGATCAAACCCTGCCAAGGAATGGGCAAACACATTCACTACATAAAGGGTGATTTAACACATTCAGCTTATTCTACATGTACTGCTCCTTGTTTATTGTTAGCATTGCTGTTTCCTCGGTTGCCCTGGTTGAGGACCAAGCAACAAAGCCACCCATAGCATTTCTGCCTTTATTTATCCATCTTCCTTCTGCCAGTGAAATCTATTGGAGCTCCTTGAACCGTAGGGTAAAAAGTTTTGAAATCTGGCACACTGACTGGCATAAATCCATCGATTCTTGGAACCAATGTTCATGTTTGCAACATCAGCACTGTAGCACCAACAATGGACCGAACTTGGAGATGCATTTACCCACATAACCTATGAATCATATGTCCAATTTTCAAAATTAAGTTTTTTAAAGTTCCCTTTGATGTCCATCTCCAGTGTACTGATTTTTCCACTATACTGGATCTTAGGTCACTGCTGTCTCAGCCTGTAGATAAACCAGGGCAAAACAGAAATGTGTAATAAGTCTGCATACAGTTCTGGTTGGTTAGCAATTCATATTACTCAGACAAGGGTGCTACGGTTGTGTAAAAGAAAATACCTGAGGTGGATGGCACTAGCTGAAAAGATTGCTTTTCTACATGTTGACTTTTCACCTGCAAAGGTTTTGATTCCACTCACTGAGCAACGTAGTTGCTGTCAGACCTTGAAGAATTTCTCTTACTTCACCATCTCTACTACAGTCACCGCTTTGCTGTCTGCTGTGTGTGTGTACGTGGGTCAGAGAGAGCACTGCGGCTCAAAACACAAGATAAAAAGAAATACACACACACACTCTCTTCGGCCTGACATTGGCTGGAAAAACATCTGATGTATCCAGGGTTTCCTCTGGTAGGTTAAAATGTGTTTGTGTGTATATATATATATATATATATATATATATATATATATACACACACACACACACACACATATACATATACACACACACACACTTTTTAAAAAATTTGTTTTTACCTTTCAAAGTATTCCTCCTCTTTGATCATCCAACTGAGCCACATGACCATCAGTTGTTCTTGCTCTGGAGTGCTGCACAGGCACATGGAGGATAATGCTTGGTCAACATATAAAAAGATTACTATTAAATGCCAAAAAAACACAGAGAGGACTTTTGGTAAGCAGCAGGCATTGGCAGGAAATCAAAATTCAAGACCACTGGCAGCCAAATAGAGTTTGTGATCCCAAACTATTTGTGTTGGCTGAATAAAACAAAGACATCTAAAAGTGAAAGTCAATAAACTTTATGTACCTGACTAGAGTAGGGAAAGCCAGCAGTTTGCAGAAGGACAGGGACACAAAACGAACACCAGCAGGAGTGGCAGGAGGCCGGCTGGTCATCAGCTGCAATAGCTGCTCTGCTTCCTCATCTGTAGGTCTGGAACATAATCACAGTGAATACATTTTTATAATTAAACTAGTGCATCAAAATATTGATTCTAAAACATTTTGAATACTTATGAGTTAATTTAAATTAAAAATGCCACATAAAAACGTATGAGCTATCAGCAGGTTTGGTGCGTTATCTTTGACTCACCTGAGACCTGCAATACCCATGAGGGCACAGTACAGTCGGAGCAGAGCGCTGGCCTTCACCACATGCTCTTCTCTGAGGCCGGAGTACCCTGAACCCCCTTCCTCCTCCATGTCACCATCATTGGGCACATGGGTGCTGCGTGAACGTGGCAGGATAGCGACGAGCTCTAGCAGCAGCTGTCTGCGCATCTGCCACAGGACTGAGCTGCTTTCTCTCTTCCGCTGGCAGGGTCAAGTGAGGAGAAGACGCCATTTAACTTTCACGCTCCCATGCAAAAGTTACCACTGGGCCTCCGGTACCCAGTGTTTGGCTAAAGTCATTTACAAAACTGATGACAATCAATTACTTGACTAGTTGGAGTGAGCAGCAACATACAAGGAAATCATTATGTACAAATTAAAAATAAATGTGGAGGAACATTTTAGGGCATTTCTCCAATGCTGCACAGAAGCTTTCCTCCTAGCTCAGAGCGAGGTTTACTGTCTAAAAAAAACTATATAACATTTTATGAAAGTGAAATTTAAACAAATGGTGACATTTGCAGTGAAAGGCTGACTGTAAAGCGTGTCTGCCCTCCATAAACTGCAAGAAATGCCAGCAGATAGAAAGACTCATGATCTCCTTTATATCTTCTGTGATATTTTAACCGTTAGATTAAATTTGGGACAATCCAATTCGAGAGCTGAACACTGAGTAACGCAAGAAAGAATGGAGCCTACAAAACGAAACTCCCACCAGGATCTGATTTGAATGTTAAGGACAGACCGTGTTTGAGCGCACTGATGTGTCTGTGTTACTGTCTATTTTGCTTTAAAGCCATCATTCCAGCATTTTGAGGACATTTTGGTTATTCCTCCTTTTGTATCTACTTGAACAAACAGGAGCGACTGGATTTATGTTTTGTCCGAAAATGTTAACTAGAACACAGACTAAACGCTGGCCCCTTACCTGTTGTCCATTGCGAATGAACATGCTGAACCAGGTACGGACTTTGCTATTAGTGCCAAGCAGCAGCCCGCTGACATAAGAGACGAGGGGACTGACTGCCTCATCTGCTGCATCTGGTTTGTAATCCAGAGTCAGCGCCACACCCAGACCAGGCAGGTGGCACTCCTCTACCTGAAACACACAGATCACACACACACACAGTATAAAACTTCTTCTATCAAATATTACTCATGTTCTTTCATAATAAGTTAGTCTTTGTTTGTTCCATTATCTCTGTTGTTCAGTTGCTCCTGTTGTGTTTCATTTAGGCTGAAGCTGGATAAACTAATGATGTGACGCCATGAGCATAGTGGGTGGTCGGGTTGATGTGATCCCCGTCTTTGCAAAGACAGGTGTGTGCAAAGTATAGCTCCTCTTCTTATTAAAGAAACAAGATGAGTGGAGAAACTCAAGCTGTCTTGCTCTATACAAATGACCGCTTACCAAAACAAAGCCCTGTACTAAAATAAAATAAATCAGACAAAGAGAATTAGCAACAAGGGTGTCCCTCTAACACGAGCCTGCTTCAAATAAAGACCTGCACTTGTAATAAATAAATTCACCCTGCATTAGTGTTGTCCTCTTTTCTGTGTAAATGTAATATTTTTGTGATCACAGCATCTTTGTAGCTATTCTTTTTACATTGTTTTCTTTAAGTATAGCAATGCTTTAAAGAAACTGTTCCTTGTCATACTACTATTAACGTTTCTAGACATAATTTTCTAGCATTATGTGTTGCTTCACCTTGCTTGCTGTGAGCTCTAGCGGCTTTTCCCTAGACACTGTTTTCAGCACTGGATCACATCAATTTCCAAGCCCTATTGTTTGAGAGCACAAAGTACAGCCAAGTACGACTTCTGGTAATGCATCATTCAGCAAGGCAATGAATTTCTACTACCTTTCTCAATAGCTGACCTTGTGCTGTAACCTCTACGAGCAAAGGCAATACGGCAAATTTCTCACGCTTAGGGACAGCATCGCAAAGTGTACCGCAGCATGAGTAAACAGCAGAATTCTATCATTTTTACGAAGCTTTATCAAGTGAGTTGACTTAAGCAGAGAAAAGTAGTTCTTTGCACAACAGTCAGTCAATTCTATGAGAAGTAACAAGTGATGTTCAAGTGATGTTTAATAACAGAATCTACTGCTTGCAAATTATTCGTCATTTAAAAAAGTGATGTAAGCAAAATATTTGTCTTATTAAATAGATTTTGATTCTCAAAGATAATATTTTTAGCCAATCTGTGCATGACTGGTAAATTACCAACAGTGGTACTTTTAGCAAGGCAGAGAAATAGACAAGGTAACGCTGGAGTGCTGCTTTAAATTTATTACTAAGAGAAACTGCAAAATTATGTAAGATATGTAGTACCAGCAAATAATTATATCGAGACCACAATCAATATTTAATGAAACTACGTTTCTCCAAACACAACCATCGTGTAACCCAAACATTTAATCGGGAAAGCATTTCATAAAACAGGAGCAGATGCTAAAAATGTGCAAGGATTAATTTTATTTTATGCATGCATAATTAATGTGATAAAACAGGATACCAGAATGAATGTGGCAAAAATGCATTCAGAGTAGGGGGGCAGCTTCTAGATGAGAGAGCCCATATCTCATCTGAAATAAATAATCTCTGGGAGGTTGTAAATAAAGTGTGATTTTGGCATCAGTTCAGAGCCCCGTGATTATATTAATAGTGCACCTACCACCATAGCCCGGATATTGAGAGCCTGTGAGGGGTTCATCTGACATAACTGCCTGAGCGCTTCAGTCCTGCGCCGACCACCCACACTCTCCTCGTCCTGACGCTCTCCATTCTTAATCAAACCTCTGCACACTGCAACAACGGAGAGGCACTTTAAACACGGTGGAATTTAGACTTTCTGCTTTCAAGTACAATATTATTTTCCTAGAAAGTGAGGGGGAAACTGTGCGACATGTACATGCTTACTTACATGCTTCTGAACATCACCAACAATAACACTGCATAATTCCTATGAATCCAAGTTATGTCCTCCAATACACAAGTCATAATTCATTTATTTGGCATCAGAGGCCAGCAATAGCAACATATTAATCTTTCGTATTTGTCCTTCACATTTCTACTGTATATAGCTTAAAAGTAAATTTCCTGGCTGGGACTATGGCAAGCTCTGAAATTAAATTAGCTTCCATCTGTGCTGCTTCTGGACCATTCATACACCATAAAAGAGGCAGTGGGGTTAGGTCTGACTGCCAGCTGGTGTTCAGCCTTACAAAGGCAAAACCATACAAACATTTCCAACACTTCATCCAAGGATCAATTCATTTCACTTTCATGTCAGTGAAAGAGGTTCTTCTGCAGTAAAAAAAAAAAAAAAAAAGCCAAAAGGATTCTGTGATGATCACTGCTACGTAACACAAATATGCTTCTGACATCGCTGACACTCTGTGTGGTAAGGAGGTACTGCAGACAATGGCTGTTTTATTCTAAAGAGTCTCTCAAAGGGCTCTCTGTGAGCCAGAATAATGACATAATAATGTTAATCATCAATCAAAGACAAATGCATACACTTTTGGTCCACTGGTATGAACAGAATTAAGAGGGGAAAGGGGTGTACTGAAAAGAAAAAAGAAAAAAAAAAAAACATATAGCGGTAACTATCTGCCCATAATTATAATCAAGCTATCAGAGAAAGTTCCTGAGGTAATGTTAAGTCCTGTTTCCTCCACACTGACTAACTATATGCAACTATTACTGTCAATTAATCAGCCACTCTATCTTACATTAACTGCTGACAGAATGTGCAGTGTTGTGAGACAGATGAATTACCTTCATTGAAGCTGTCAGGAACATTGGCAACCAGCAGACACAAAAACCAGTCCCCATTGCGGACATGAAGCAAAGCCTCTGCCACATCCACAATCGGCAGCAATGACGGCAGCTCTAAGACAATGAAAATCCAAACACAGTTCAGAGGACAGTATCAATGAAAATGGTTATTTTCAGTATAGATTTACAGAACATTTCTTATTTTAAATACGCAGCATTATTTTTTTTAAACTACCACGAGTTGTAGATTGTTTAGATTTTGTTGCCATTTTGAACTGATCAAAAAGCAGCCCTATTAAGCCAATGTCAAGGTCAATAACAGTGTATTCATGTGCTTATTGTGATTGGTACTGATAAGATAACTGATGACAGATTTTCTTTTTAATCTGTAGAGTGATTAATACCAGACATTACTGAATTCCTTTAAATAGTGCCCAGGGCTCATCACCTCGGCTGCAAACCGTAAGACACCTCTGTTCAACTGACAGCCTGCAGGTCTTTAATAAGAAGCAAGCCTAGGATGCCACAACCTTGTCTTTTTTTTGTAAAAGACAAGGTTGCGGGGAGATGGGGCTGGTTGGTTGCAGATTCAGTTTCAAACTAAATGTAAATACATAGCAAAATAACTAAAGTGCTCTATACAATTAGTGCTTGTTTTTAACAGTTTGCTGTATGAAAAATACCAGATGTTGATTAAGTCTGAATGAATAATGTGAATAAAATATAAACCACTAACATACTGTCTATTACTTGCAATAAGAGGCCTCTATTTCATACTTGTTTATGAAAGTTGTCGCATTAAATGCAACCCCTGTTGTAAAGTACTGTTTTTTGTTTTTGTTGTTTACCTGCTTGTAAAATGCAGAGGACGTCTGCAACCTCTTCCAAGTACACCGGGCTTTCAAAGAGTTCAGAAGACTTTAAGAAAAACTCTCCATTTGAGTCTACCACCTGAGAAACAACAAGGGAATGTGAAACAAGGATCAATCACCCAGCTCACCCTATTAGATGAAGATAGATCTACTAAAGGACGACAACAGCATTGAGGCGCATTTAATTTCGGTCCATGTGAGAGCAGCTGGCAGAGATTTAGGAGTCATTTCTGATACTAACTTAAAGTTAATGAGCAATTAAACAAAGCAGTGCAATGTTGTTTCTTTAATCTGAGACCCATTTCCACTAGTGACCATTTATTAATATGTACCAAACGATTCACGCCTTCATTTCTTAACACATACACAACTGCCTCAAGTATACATCAGATGTTTGTTCCACATTTCTACATTACACACAATGCAGCAGCTCAATTATCATCATTATTGTCAGTGTCTGGAGATTTACTGAATTATATGAGAAGCTCTGACTGCACCTTGTTCATGATAGCCAAGAGTTCACTGAGGGTCAGACGGAGTCTTCTGAGGGGATCACTATGTTCAAACTCCAGGGTCAGGCCATGCTGTAGCTGTGACACCAGGATGCTTTCGGCATTAGAGCCACCTGCCTTGTGCCTGTCAGAAGAGACAATACATTATGTGTGCTGCTAAAATGAACTCCAGCAAGTTTTTTTGAATACACTAACAAAGCTGTATATGTATGACTTGATAAGCAGCTTACTCTACCCCATAACCCACTGCTGCTGTTATAATGTTACCATGTGAAAGTAACCCATACCTAAGCTGCTGCTCCTTTCGTGCATCCTGCTCCAAGGCATGAAAGTCAACAGACAGAAGCGCTACAATAGAGTTGACAGCTTCGACTCCAGAGAGCAGGCGGAGGATAAGCTTCTTGTCCTGTGCCCAGGACTGGCTCTGATCAGCAGGGGCACATAAAGCCATCCTCACCAAGCAGGGCAGCAGCAGCCTCAACTCTGGATCACTTAAAGCAGCCAGGCGCACCACATCCACCTTCTGCATGGCTTCAAACGCATAAGGGCTGACAAACTGCAGCCCTGCACTGTCTGCCATCTCTCCGTACCTACACCTTAGGGGGACAGACAAAACTGACAATTTAAAGAGGAAAATTGGATGCAAATTACATTTTGGACAGTGTTTGGTGCAAGTTTGGGCTTTGTGGGTCACGGTGCCCTGTTTTTAACAGTACACAAACTTTACCAAATTGCTTTGAGTTAACGGTTGTCATAATGTGACTATTCATTTTTAGATACATTTTCAACGCAAGAGTCAGTAATAGGCTGATGGCAATGTATTTGTCTGATAACGCGTCCAAAGGTTTAGTTAGTTACTATAAACAGAGAAGCGGGTAACGGCCGGCTATAGCGAATAACTAACCGCAATGCTAACAACTCCTGGGAGTAATAACCATTGTTAATTTTAACTGGTGTTTTCTAGCTCCTAGTTAAAACATTACCGGGATTGACCCTCAAAGAACTTTAATATACCCCGTTTAAAGCAAAAACAATCCACCTAAAATAGCTCGAACTCTTAACTCGGTGTTTTTAAGCTAGCTACTAGGTAGCTAGCAGTAGCTAACACTCATTCACTGGTACGGAAAGACCTTTAGCCTACTACTAGCAAGCTAAAGCTAGGCTAGACTGTCAGAAGACATTCGCATGTGTTGACTGGTCCGTCTATGCTGTGCAATCGTCTAATTTAAATATAATAATTCACAATAATTCCTTACCTCACTCATTAAGATGACACGTAATCTAATGTTATCACCACGGAGGCCTTCAGTCCTTAGACTGTACCGTCAGCCCCCGCGGCCACACAGTCTGGGAAAGCCCTAACCCACTAACAGAGAAACTCTTCCTATACTATACCGGCGCGTTTATGGAAATGTCTTTAGCGCTGTAATTTTTTTTTTTTTTTTACTTTCACTCCATTACAATTTTTTTTTTTAATTTTTGTAATTTTCTACCGTGAACACGGTGGATACTGTGAAAGTAAAGGAACTAATGTCGTCAGTGCGTGAAGGAGCTCTAAACAAAGACTGGAGGTCGGACTCCAGCAAGCGCTACTCCCGAGCAGCTTTGAGAAGTCACAGGTATCGGTTTATGACAGTACCATTCAAGAAAACCATTTTCACCTTTGATTAAAACTTCTCATTTAGTTGTAATAATTTTCTACAGTTTAACTAATTCGGGACAATTTATAATGGGAAGACAAGTGCAGAAATTATTTATCCAGGCTTATGTGGCAATGTGCTGCAAATGCTTCTCATGGTGGTTTATGAGGGCGTGTGGATTCCTCCCTTTTACTTGGACTTGTACTTACCCAGAAATTGTGTGCTGTCAGTATAAATTCCACTTTTTCAAGAACACGGAGACAGCAGTTGGTGAGAAGTGAAGGCAAACAGAGAGCAGGACCTGTTTATCCCTATGCTGCTGACAGCAAGAGGAAATGCACAAAATTATCAAAAGAATGAACTGCCAGCTGCTGCTACATGCGACCCGGGGGCAAATCAGCAATTTACAAGTAAGATATCCCACTCAGGTGGCTCTACATGGTTATTTCAGTGCCTTTCCCATTTGTGAATAGTGTGGCAACAAGCTTGCAGGCGTATTGTATATTAAAAGCAGATGGTTACTGCAAACCACCATGATTTTCCAAAAAGAAAAACATGGCAAAATAAATTTTCACAGGTTTATTAAATATTGAATGTATTTATCTACACTCAAAAGAAGACCAAATACATTTTTGATGGTCAAATTTTCCAAGCCAACAAATGTTGGCAAATATGCAAAATAAAGAGCAATATCAATGGATGGAACAAGACAAGAACATCTTTCTCTTTGCACAAACACCGCATATCCAATGGGCAGCCATCCATAGCTGGTTAAAGTTCATTTACACCACACATTTACTTTCACACTAAGTAAAATGTATTCGTAACCAATCAGAAGTGGTGCCTAAAGAGCCAGACCTCAGCCAATCAGAGTAAGGAGAGGTGTGGCACACTAAAGGGATGTGCTGAAAGGGACACTGCATGTGTGCCATTAAGACGACTCCTCACATTCTAGCCTTCATTTTCCCCTTGAAAAACAAAAGATGATTTTTAAAAAAAAAACAAAACCTGAGGTCAGCTACTTCCGAGAGATGCCAATAGTTCCACTATTGGTGTCCTTGTCCACTTGCACATCACAGCCCCCCCCCCCCCCCTTTCCCAAAGCAATAACCACAAGCACAGGAAAATAAGTTGACGCACTTTATTCCTAAAACAGAAGCCACACCACCAACTGCTGGCATGGCATTCATATATAATTATTTATATATATTGCCGTTTGGTTTTTGTGTCTAAATGTGTGGTATAAAATACTATAGACAACAATGTACCTCTTTATTTGAACACAGTGAAGTTCATTGCTGTACAAGTCCTCTGTAGCTACAGCTTTGCTGTAAGATCCTTCATGCTCAAAGGCATGATAATTCTCCACTCTAATTCTTCTGTACATTGTGGCAATACAAATATTCTGTCTCCATTACAAAAAATAATACTCTAAAAGCAACCTACTGGGACTTTAATTTTTATGGGCTTTTTCTCGGTTGTTTTATTAATTAAGACGATTACATATATCTTAGACCAATTGCTTTAAAGCAGGAAGGTGATATAAACCCTCTCCATTTTTTATATATAAAAGAGGTTAAGAAATAAGACAAATTATACATTTAAAAACTTACAATAAATAAGATGAATGCAGGCATTTTGTTTGGATACAATTTCATCCAAAGGAATAAAAAGGAATTTGTCTTAAAACCAAAGATCCATTCTTGAGGTTTTTTCCTTGATCAAATATGTCCCTTTTCTTCCAATAACTTTACAGATAGACTTGTCTCTTCAATACAGACTGGCCAGTGACTGCTGCCATGCTACATTACCATGACAACCAATCTGTCATTCTCTCTCACGTTCACTGAATGCAATTCAACTTCTGGTTTCCCCCTCTTTTTTTATTTATTCCCTTGTCTCTATGTGTATGTCTTTAAATCACAGGGACAGGACATCCAGTCTCACAGGGGCTGGAGCAGGACTGGCTAAGCTTGGAACAGCATCCACTTCCATCCTGGTGCAGGATTCAGCTCCATACACTGGTTTTCTTCACTTATTATGAACCCCCCTTTGGAGCTGTCGCTTTCTTCTCCTCTTCATCCCTCCTGTAACAGCCTGATGTTTACAACATGTTCATGATGAAGTTGTACATCTGGTTTAGCACCACAAAGTGAATTGGTAGGCATGATCGTCGGTCTTGCGTAGCCGGGTCACATGTCAGCCAGGAGAGGGCGTTGTACTGCTCCAGCACAAATCTATTGAGGTAAGCAAAACAGCTGGGCTTCAATTTTCACTTATTTCAAGGCCAACATTAAAATCAGTGCACATTAAAACTAGGTCTAAAATATATGGCGAGTTTTGGATTTTGCCAGAATTGTGCACAAATCAACTTCACTCTGAAATCTACAAATAGAAAACTCACCCTGGAAACACAGTCAGCAGGGTGGTAATAGTAATTTGTGCACTCAACTCGATGCAGAGTGTGTTCTGGTGTTGTTTACCTGAGTACATCTGAGGTCTGATTGGAGTCGAGGGGGTGGGAGTGTTTGCTGTGCAGTAGTTCATCTGATTGCACTGAAGACACATGGAGGTGCAAAGAGGCCTGAGAGGAAGCACGGGGGAAAGAGGTGGTGTCAGAGGCATTATAATGAAGTTATCAACCTTTCATTACATCTAATTTAAATAATGATAGCTCTTTTCACAGCAGAATGATAGCAGCAGTGAGTCTGCAACCAATTCCAGAAGCAATGGATATCGCTAGGCATAAAACTGCAAACAAGCAAAACTACTTTCTTATGTGTACACTTTTCAATTGTGGCAATTACACACAAGGGTTCGATCACACTTGCTCAAGTATGGTTACACAAGCGGCAAAATGCTACAGAAGTGTTTAGAAGATCATTATCATCTGACTTATTTACTGCATTTACTTATTTACTGCATTTTCAACATAGTTGCGGTTTAATGGGATGCTCCGTGCTGGACGGTGTCTTTTCTCGGAGTCAGTGAGGCTTCCAAGCAATCAGTTGCGACCAGGATTAATGACCAGGACTATTTATAATGGGCTACAAATACATGCAATGAACTCTGTCAAAAAGAAGTTAGTGCATTTTAGATGAACACCTGAGAGGTATATTCCCTCATCTGTAGTCTATGCGATGTAGCAACAGGAAGAAAAAGGCCAGGGGTCGCAAACCACACAGGTCACTGTTGTTCTGCTTTGAGTGGTAGTGTTCAGGAAAGCCACTTAATATGCTTTTAGCTTTCAAACTAAAGCAGCAGCAAGAGTGATGTATTAAATTTACCCTTCCACAGCTTTAGGTGCACTTGCTTAAAAATGGCAGGCCTTAAAAATGCATTCAAAGCAAATGTGAGAGGAGCCTTGAGTAGTACCTTGAGAAAGAGCGGACACTGGTTCTGAGCCTGTGGACAGGCCGACCAGAACCAGTCGGGTAGTGGGCCGGCTTTGGCCGTGGAGACAAAGTAGCCTAATGCCAGAGGCTGCTGCAGGAGGTTAGGAACTTCTTCATGAGACTCCATACGATCAGTACTCTGACCCTGCAACAAGGTGGAAGCTCAAGATTAACTTTTTTGGTTTCTATGCGTCATGTTGCGCATTGCAGTGTGCGCGTGTGTTATGTAAATGTTGTTGTACCTTACTGCCATCACCTCCGTGGTGGTAATGAGAGCCAGGGGAGTGTACTGGCGAAGTGGTAGGTGAGATGTTGATGATGTCTGGATCCACTAACTCGTTCTCCTGGTCCAGCAGGGCAAAGAGCTCAATAGCATCAGGTCCATCTGTGGAGAAGAGGAGAACAGCTCAATAGGGTCTACAACTTTTTTAAAAAAAACAAAAAAAAACCCCAAAACTTGCATGGTACAACTTTTTACATACTATGTCATTTGAGAGTCAGTGTGTCATTTACTATACTGCAACTTATGAGTAAATATGGCTTATTGTTCTGGCAACAAATGTATTTTTCACAAAAGAAATAAGCTGAAGACCCTTGAGGCTGTTGTAGATGCATAAAGTATGTAAGCAAACAACTACAAGTCGCACTCTTAATAGACTAGAAAAGTAAACAGGAAGGATTTGGAAACAAACAGTAGTGAAAGGGTAACACTCGGATGGTTGCTGTGAGA